>VXBQ01007927.1:336-122315 GCA_013400175.1 Phainopepla nitens | reverse complement strand
AGCACCGTGCCGATGGCAGCGGCAGGGCTGGCGCCTGCCCGCGGCCGGCGACCCTCCCAGCGAGCGGGGCTTGGCTAGAGCTTCCGTGCTGTGTCGGGGATGGTGCCGCTCCCGACTCTGTTACACGCTCTGTAGCTCGCCGCTTGCGTCCTGTTCAAGAATACTATCTCTATTTCATGTTCTGCTGAGAAAGTGTAACCTCGTTGACTACTTCCTCTTAGCTCTTTTAATCCCTAAGTTATTTCAGAGGAAAACCAGGGGCTTCGTGTTAAAACGGTATGACAGCACCGGCCAAGAGGGATCACTTAACCTTATCTGGTCCTCTTTCTTTCCCAGAAGTAGCGTAATGCACAGATCAGATGTGATCATAGGAGAGTAAGGTGACAACAGCTTTGGGCAAAAAACGTGTGGTTTCTGGAAAGTATTCCCTTCCATGTGCCTTTATTTTGATCAATTACGTTGAAGCAGTCTCACTACTAAGGCAGCTTATCAGTGTTGTTCCTGTTGTAGTATCTTCTGTCTTTCCTATATTCCTTGTTTCATAGTAACTCATTTTTAGGAAGCTAAAGCATATCTTGGTTAAGCACAATACTATGAATCTGTAAATATTTTGCATATGTTTTAGTTTCCCTCTCACATACCCCTTACAAATCAGTAAGGGGCAACTGATTTTTGCCCAACTCTGCAAAAGACACTGAGGGGTCACTTGGTTCACATTTTGACCTGCTTATATCTGAAGTTCATGATAGTCCTTTGGTAAAATTTACAAATATTTATCTTTTAATTCCAAAGATCACAAGCAGCCTTTCCATAACACTATTTTCTTCTTGCAGTGCAAAATACCTACCTCTCCTCTATGCTGAAGATTGATGTTTGCCTTCAGTCACCTGAGAGCTTTTCAGATGTTTAAAGAACTAATCATGTGTCTTTTCGGGTTTTACAACTATCTAATTGAAAGCTTGAAGTTGAACATGGTTTGTTTACTGATTATTACTGAATTCCCATAGACATATAAGGTGCTGTTGCTCAGAGGAGTATTTTAAAAGTAGAAATAGGACTGTAATTAAAACAAAAGAAACTTAGTTTCAGGATTTCCACAGACAGTCACAAGGTGGTGTGTGTGGGGAGGGGTTGTTGATTTGGATTTTCCTATAATTTCTCCAGGCATACTCTTTTTTTTTTATTTTTTAAATTACAGTTGCTTTGTTAGTCTATATATATTTCCAGATAAGTGCTGTTACTTGGCTTATGGACAAGGGATGGGGAGAGCACAGGTAACACAGAGGAAGGCAGAATGGTCACAAATATGGGCAGACCAGAACTTGTTCTGCCTTTCAGCAGTGTTATTCTGTTATTTGCAATTCATAGAAAAGTCTGTGTCTCCCTTCCTGTAAGTTTTTGCCTTGGTTGAGAACAGAGGTTCTTGGTTTATGGACATTTAGCTTTTTTGTCCTTTATAGCTGCCCATATTTGAGTCAAGTACAAGCCAGTATTGTGCTTAGAAACGTTAATATTATCTGTAGTGCCTTAGGTGTGTTTTTGTTACTGTTGCTTTGTGAGTAACTTGTTATCACTGTAGCAATAAAATACTGAGCAAAAGAGTTGACTGGTACTAATGAACAGTGTGAGTGAGAAAATACTTACACTTTATTACTGCTCTTGCCAGCTTTTTTTAGCATTTGTCCATGCCAGATGAAGATGCCCAGACAATTTTGACAGAGATGAAGTTTTCAAAGATGATTTCTCATGTATTTTATTAAAATGCCTGACTTGATGCAAGAGGGGGCTTCTACTGTCATGTACCCTTCTTTTTACCCTCTTACCTCTTTCTGCTGTGCCCATTTTAGGTAGCTGCGGAGCAGTTTAATCATGTACAAGGTATTGGAGAAGACAGGCATTGACTGTAGAGCCCAGATCTGCAGCAGAATATCTTCTATTGCTTCTAAAGGATCTCACTATGATCAGCATTCATTACCTCAGTGTTCTCTATAGCATAGATAATAATTGGCTGGCTCAACATAAAAAAATGCTCCATTGAGATGGGAAGCAATTTAGACAATAGTGTCATAGTGTCTGTTACTCTAAATTCAATTTAGAGGAGAAAAAGAAGGGCAAATAAAGAGAAGTTGTTGTATGCTGTGTGCAAGACTTAGAAGAAGACTGGGAAAATATTCTAGTGTCCAGGTCAGCAAGAAATAAATTTCCCCTCTGGCAGGTCAGCAAGAAATAAATTTCCCCTCTGGCAGGCTGAATCTCCCATGGAAAAATGTTGCACCCTCTCAAGATTGTTATAATCCTATATTTGTTGTAGATGATTTTTCTTAGAATGGAGTAGTGCTGTAGGGGATTTATTCCTCCAAACCTTTTAATAAGAAAACATTGATTTAAATTTTAAATAAATAATCAAGGACTGCTTAAAATAATTAAAACTGCTTTTTGTTCACATTTCTTGACTTCATAGTCAGGAGGGCCTGTTAGGTCTGCCTCAGTGTTTACTGTTGGATTTATGTGTGAGCATAACAATTCTGTTTAGCTGTCAAATATTCATTTGGGATTTACTTTGATAGAGATGTTATTGTGAGAACTTCACATTTTCATACCTCTGACACATCCATATCCACCCAGTTCCTTCCACTAAGTCTTTATGGAAAATACTGATGTACTAGTGACTAAATGTCCCTGGGGATTAAGATATGCAAACAAACACTTCCAGGTTTCTAACAGCTCTTATGTTTTTTCACTCAATGCTGTTTATCCGCTTTGCCACTTGGAACAATGCAGTGAAACCAGTCAGTTTTGCTGTCTAAGGTGTAGTGTGGTGATAGTTTTATTCACTTATTTGACAATGCTGACAGTTCAAACAAATACATCCAAATGTTAATGCTTGTCCAATTGTGTTTAATGAAGTGGGAATATGGTGAGAGCCAATTGTTATCTTACATGTGAGCTGCCTGGCCTTGCAGCTTCTGTAATTGTCTCAATTTCTCATGCCTGTTTTAGGAAGAAAAGTGGGGAAAAGAGGGACAGGAGAGTAGAATTGTACTGTATGAAAAAGAAATAGGAGGTAGTCAGTGCAAATAAGTAGATTCTTTCGTTCCATTTTTAAAGGGTAGGAGACTGATATTTTTTTTTTAAGATCTTATCAACATGAGACAAACCAGAAGAAATTCCTCAGATTACCAGGCTGTGCTTTTACTTTGCTCACAGGTATTACTCAGAGGTTAAAAATTGTAAACTTCCTTCTATTTAACTCAGCCAGAGCTGACTTTTGTGAAAACACCCTTTTCTATGCATAATGTCTGGAGTCTGCAAGTAGCTTGTGATCACTTGTGCAGCTGCATCTATTTCTTTGAGGGTGAAGAGAGAGGAAGGTCCTTCTTAATTTCTTTGGGTGAAAGCTGTAACTTCTTCACTAGCTCTACATGAAAGCTTTGAGTTATTTAGAGCAGAATTCTTACACTAAAGCAAACATCTGCTAGTTTTGCTGTGTTAAAAAAAAAAGTGGAATACTTGGTGCAGTATGTAGTATGGAGGTGAGCAGCCCTATAAAGGAGCCATGATTTTATCTCCCAATGGATCACAGGGTATCCCTGTTCAGTGCTGCTCTGTCCAGCTCACTTGCTTTTGTGCATTAGTGTGGCCTAGCTAATGCACTTAGACTTCAAATGGTAATGAGTATCTGCAGCTGTGAGTAATCTTTTCTATCTCTGGAACTTTGTAAACTAGTTTCACATAGTCTGGCTATACATCTTGCAGAGGAACATAGATGAATGTTTATTGGCAAAGCTAAAAGGTTATAGTCCAGGTACAAACAAAGAGAGAAGAATCAACAGGATGTCTGTTGTTTGATCTAGACTGTCTTTGGGGCATTGGCTATTTTTAAGCATTCTTCCTGTGAACCTTTTTGAACTCCTTCTCTGCTGAAAATTCCTGAGAAGAGCATGTAGCTGTAGGTGCTGAAAATCCAGGTAGTTTCCTGTGCTAATGTAGCATTTGGTACAGAAACATTGGCAGCTTTTCAATTTACAGGAGACTGCTCTTACCTTTTGTGTGCGCAAGTAAAACTGTTCTTTTACATTGAGAAGTGTGGCGCAGCGTGTTGTGGCTTAGTCCACTCCACAACTCCAGCTTGCAGCCAAGCACAACACAGCCACTGACACCCCGCACAGTGAGATGGAGGAGAGAATCAGAATGATAAAATTGATAAAACTCATGGCTTGAGATAAAGACAGTTTAGTAGGTACAGTAAAAGCATCACAGGGAAGGCAAAATGAGGAATTCATTAACTACTTTCCATGGGCAGGCAGATGTTCAGGTGTTCCTGGGAAAGCAGGGCTCTATCATACATAACAGTGACTTGGGAAGAGAAAATGCTGTCATTCCAAGTGTCTCCTGCTTTCTTCTTCCCCTAGCTTTATATGCTAAGCACGATGCCATATGGTACAGGATGTCCCTTGGGTCAGCTGGGATCAGCTCTCCCAGCTGTGTCCCCTCTTAACTCTTTGTTCACCCCCAGCCACTTGCTGGTGGGGTAGGGTGAGAAGCAGAAAAGGCCATGATTCTTTGTAAGTACTGCTCAGCAGTAATGAAGACATCCCTGTATTGTCAGCACTTTTCAGCACAGATCCAAAACACAGCCACATAGTAGTTATTGTCCCAGCCAAACTCATCACACTTGAGCACAGCCAGTGCTCAAGAACAGGTTTATTTTAGTCTATACTAATTTTTGATGTGCAATTGTGAACCAGTCTTAATGGAAAATACCTGTGCTGCAAAGTGATTCCTGTGTCTGTTGAATAGTTGTACCAGGCAGAGCATTGTGACTCTTGGGTGGGGCTTGGTATTTGGAAGGAGGTCTTGCCTTCCTGGATTGTTATCGCTATAAAAGCCTGTTTTTTAAAGCTGCCTCTATGACTAACTTGCAAGGATCATTGCAGTTTGTAGCACTTTATTCTGGTTTTGTCATTTCAATAAATAACTAATCTCAGTTTGCACTATCAAGGTCAGAGCAGCAAATTGAGACATTAGAAATCCTGAAAGGTACTCTGTACTTGTAACTCCGTAAATTTTGCAAGTGTTACATGTGCAGCAAATTCATGAGCAGGCCTGAAATTACTTTTTTAGGCATCTAAAAGACTTTCACCACTGAATTTCCATAATCATGCCATAATTTATGAGCTTATGATAGATGGCAATTATCCTCTTACCCTGGAGCGGTCTGCTCCTGCATTTAGATCCCACCATGTAGTTTTCCTTGACCTGGATTGTGGGACTTCACTCCGGTGCCTTTGATTAAATATATCTTCTTTAATGCTGTTCTTGGAGCATCTTCTTACGTTGTCTGTCACCTTATGAGTTGCTACCTCTGTCAGCAGAAGCCTTGGAATGCCAATTTGTATCAAGAGAAGAGCTTATTTACAAGTCTCTTAAAGACCCTTTCTCTTTTCAAAGAAGGACAATGAGGAAAAGCAATGTTTGAAATAGAACATTTTATTGTGGCAAGTTAAAAACCTTATTTTAGAAGGCAAAAGTATAATTGATCTTTCAAAATTAAAACTGTGGATAACTCCAATCATGAAAATTTTTGTGGCTCTTGTGAGTTTGCCTTGGCATCCTGTTTTAGAGAACTCTGGTGTGCAGTGATGTTGTGTGAAGAGGCAGGAAGACACTTTCGTGTTTCAGGTGTTCCACTGTTTGCCACAACACTTGAAAATCCTGAATTTCCATTAGGGCTTCAACTGGTGAGCAATTAAAGGAGCTTTGTCTTCATTTCATTTAGATCATTTCATGATTTAATTTGTACAGTGAGGGATCTGCTGCATTTTACAAACCTGTGTGGGCAGAAAGGTTTCAGTGTTGTTTCATTTGCTTTTGGAGAGTGGTCGGTTTTATTTCTCTCTTTTTACTGTGCATTAGGTACAGCTTATTCTAGAGATAAAACAGATTTGACTTTGGCATGTTCTGGCATGACTGTTCTTATGTTCCTCCTTCCTCACAAGTTTTAATATTGGCATTTTTTAAATTTCTTATTTTGGAAGCAGAAAGCTACAGGAAATCTCATGTAAATAACTGTTCCATGCTCCCTGATCATAGGTTGAGCTAACTGGAGCCAGTTTCTAAGGCTAGTGGAAAACAAATATGAACAATATTGAATTGAAATATGTAACATATATTTAGCTCCTTAAATTCAGCTTCTGTGCACTGATCTATAAAGTTTGTGAATGCTTGGGTACTTTATTTGAAGACAGAGATTGTTCAGCAAGTATAGATACTATGTAAAATGTTTTTTTGCAGCAAAAGCAGGCAGCAAGTCCTCTCAAATAAGTATTGATTTAGGAAGTTATAGAAGAATAGGCATAGCACTATTGGATTAAATCCAGAATAAACCTTTATTAAAAGAGCAGTGTTCATGTAGATGCACTAAAATATAACTAGGGCTGTTGTTGTATGCAGGACCACCACCTGTGCCTGAAGAAGAATCTCATGTAAATCCAGTTTTGATTATGTGAATAGTTAAGCTGTAGTTGCTTAAAATGGTGTTGTTGTTTTGGTTTTGTTTTTTGTTGAAGAACTGCAGAATGACATTGAAAACATTTTGGTTTAGTCTTGAGCGCCAAGATGGTGCTGTTGTGACTGAGGGCAATAACACTCCTGCTGTAAAGTTAAGCAGTGTTGTCTGTGTCTCTGTGAAGGATGACAGTTGTCATAGAATGTGTGCTAGAGGGAGGTTTGCTCGAAGGGCTTGAGGCTGCTTTTACTTCGCACTTGCCATCCATGAAGGGATGCAGACAGGCTTTTTATGTAAATAAATGCCCTGGTTCCATTAGGTTTTAATTCTTAAATATGCACTTAATTCATCTCAGACCTTGTTGTCTGGAAAGTCAAGACTCTCTGAGTATGTGCTGTGTCTTCTGTTAGTGGACTACTCAAAGGGAGCTGCAAGATGTTTTCTGGTGGTATAGCACTACCTGACTTGATGCCTTTTGGAAGTATTTTACTCATAGGACTAAATTTCTGCAGATCTGGCTTAGTTAACAATTAATTTTTGATGTGCTGGTCAAAAGAAAAAAAAGATTTCCTCACTCCCAAACAGATAAGATTTTATTGTCTCACAGTGGTTCTCTTTGCCTCTGATAGGATGAGTTAAAGTTAGTGAGATCATACCAAGCTGATTAAAGGGTTAGATCTGTCAGCCAACTGAATCTGCTCACATGCAGCTTCAAACCGTTCCCTTTTTTTACCAGCCGCACTAGTATAGGCTTGGAAACACTCAGAAAAGTGTTGTAGTGTAGCCTACAGCACTAGGATCATTGGTAGAAGCATCTACTTAAATGGTTGAGATGCTGCAGTGGGGGGCATGCTTTCCACACTGTCTTTGTAAAGGGATTTACTTTATCCTTTTACCTAGATGTGAAAAAAGAAATCAGTTCTCTTCCTCCTTCCCTAGTTAACAGAAATAATGAAATGCAGGTAAATGTAATCTTAATCTTAGAGAATGTGCATATCTTTGGAAAATTTCAAGCAAATTACAGGTGTTTGCTTTTTCCATGGATCCAAATCAATAATTCTTTTGGAATATTTAAGTATAAATATAACTATTGTTTGTAAATACATTTGTGTATTCTTCTCCTCCAGATACCTGCTCGAGCAAGACTTTCCAGGCATGCGGATTGGTCCAGAGCCTACCACAGATTCCTTTATTGCTGTAATGTATGGAGAAACAGAAGGAAATGTTCCTGGAAATGCTCTAGTTGTTGATCCTAAGAAGCCATTCCGGAAACTCGGCCGCTTTGGAAATGCTTTCCTGAACAGGTGAGATCCTCTTGCTTTCTGTCTTCTGATGATTACATGTAAATTTTGACATGTTCTGGTTTGAGCAACAAGGAATAAATATTCAAATACAAGCAGGAGTGGTGGGGGTTCAGATGAGTTAAATAAAAGAAGGCAATACTAGGTAGGGTGGCATTACAATAGAGATACTCAGTTATCTGAATAGAAATAGTTGTTAAAACCAGTTCACAGAAAACTGTATAGGTGATCCACTGGGTGACTTGTTTGTATGGCGTGATGCCAGGTGGAACTCAGGATCAATTTATGCAAAAATTCTACTCAATATAACTGATAGGTTAGTACTATTATTAAAAACTACCATTCAAAAAAAAAAAAAAAAGGAAACAAATATTTTCCCTTTGGTGCTATCTTGTTCCTTTCTACTGATTCCACCGGATAGCTTGGTATAGCTATGTAAAATTGAGAATTGCTGGGATATGTAAAATGACCTTCAAGAATGGAAAAGATTCAAATGTGCTCCATGGATAAAATAAAAACTCAAGCTGTTAAGTGTTTAATATAAACTACCTGGGTATTCAAGTAGTTCCATAGACTAGGGAGATACTGTTAGCTTCTGCTGTGTATTTGTAAAAAGGGAAGAGTTGTTCAGGGGTTGTGAATATTTTGGTAGTAAACTTAAGTAGCATGCTAAATATTGCCAGTTGAAAGCTAGTTACTAATAACTCTGTTCTTATTGTCTGAGCAATCACCTTGTTTTCTTCCAGTATTTGATGGTAGCTTGACATGGAGGCCTCACTTTGAGACAATTAATCTAAATTGGTTCTTTTTAACAATAAACTTTCCTGTTTGGCTGATAAATACTGGCATGCATGTTAAAAGTTCATCATGTACAGTTTTATCTCTTGCTGCTCTTGTTCAAAGAATAAAGTTTATTGCTGCTTACAGTTGGCTTCATTATCACTTTGCAGAGATAAGAGTATGTGCTGTGGGAAGCTGTAGTCAAGTCCCATTTTAAATAACAAGTTTGAGATGATTGGCTAAATTCTGTCTTCCAGATCACTATTCTGTTTCTCCCTTTCCTCATCATTGTGCTCTCTCTCCAAAAAGTTAATGCAATACGAATTATATAAGGTGTATTTTGCATAATATTCAAATATTTTCATAGAACATTTAATAATGGTATGTGTTTGGATGAGTGGCAATGTAATTTTTTGCCTAAGTTTTTTAACTAGTTGTATCAGGTTCCGACTGTTATGCAAGCAAGATTATCAGCTAGCTAAAAATATGTACTTTCAAAGTAATGGACTAACTTATTCCAGTTCTTTTGGTGACTGTGATATTGTTATACTGAAGTGCTGTGAGCACCCTTATCTTCCCCAACAGTCACACTTATTCGTTAGTTATTCAGCAGAGATCTAGGTGCTTATCTTTCCCTACCATTTTTCAAAACTTGCCAACTCCTTTCTCTTTATGACTTCACTTAGATGAAATTGTCTTAGGCTTCAGTATCTTTGAGCTCCTACCAGGTAACTTGTAATCATTCTACATATTTTACTTTGCCTTCTCTTGTTTGTCATGCTGACAGTTCTTTGTATCCAATATTACAGTTTTCACTCCTGCCTTCATGGACTTTTCTCTGCTTCCCCCCACCCCGTCCCATCCCCCCCCATTTTATTCTTAAATGGTTTCCCAATCCTGGTGTTTTGTTTTATGGAGGAACTTAAGGCTATGAACACTTAGACTATGAAGCTGAGTGCCCTTTTCATCCAAGTGTTACAATCCAAATGACAGGAAACAGGGACTGAGGTAATGGAAAAAATGAAACAAGAACACGGTATCACAATCAAGGCTTGTACTTAGTAATTAGCTGCCTTAAATTATTGATGTTACCTTGCTTTTGTCTTTTTCCATGACCCCTTCTAATTGCCTCCTGTATCTCACTGCTTGTGGGAGGTCTTCTTCTATTAATATCTTACTTATCCTTTATACTTTTAAGAAAAGTTGGAGAGGAAGCGGAAGGGGGACAGGACCTAGTGTGCCCTTGGATGCTGGGGAGGGAAGAATATTGCCTTATATCAGAAAAGCATGTAAATAAATTAGTGCTGCTGAGAAGAAATGCATGGTCCTGGTCTGTTTTGATGTGTCATAAGAAATTACAGTCATCACATTCATACAACTGTTTTTGTAACAAATTTTTTTAAGTCTATCATTCAGGTGGATAGTATGTAGTTCTGGTTTTTGTGATGCAGCACTTACATGACCTGCATGAAGTGGTATGTGAAGAAATAAGTCTCAGTGTTGAAAAGAGATATTCAAATACCACTATCATTACAGTTTTAAGTTGTCTAAAATATTAGCTTGAGGCAAGATTTTTTAACACATCTTTCATCTTTGTCTTATGGACATATTCTAAAAGCTAACAAGCAGTTAATTCTGAGTTCATGCTTCTATTTCCTATGTATTTACCATGTACTTTTCTCCTCCCATTGCCACTAATGACTGCTGCAAAGATGGCAGTGTCTGCATTTTTGAGGCCTGTAATTCTCTATTTTATCTCATGGTCTTTTCCAGCTGTCCCAGTCCGGCTGGTGCATGAGTCAAGACACTGCTGTATTGTTCAGCTGGCATAACAGTGCCTTTCTTCCCATAAGATAGGTCTGGAAACATCTTGGTGTTACTGAATAAGCACTGGGCTTTCTAAGGCTGGATGAGAGTGATAAGAAAAAATATACATGAAAATTCAGTCTTCACACTTCCAAATTTATGAAAGCTACTTCATGCCGTATATAGCAGTGGTGTATGTATTTTTTGTAATGGTTCACATGATTAAATGTATTTTCCTTGTCAGTTATGCACATCCATTATGCTTCCATGTAATGTGTTTGCTTTGACAGAGCAATGCCTTTCGGTTTTGGCAAGTTCATATAACGTAATTTTCTCAAATAGTACCTCACTGCTTTTTCAAAAATATTTCTTAAGCTAGTAGAAGACTTTCTAGTGGGAGAGTTTGCTTCAGATATGAGGCATTTTTTATACCTGGTATCCCACTAAAACAAACAATACATTTTACATTATGTTTACATATCCTCAGATTCTATCAGGCTCAGATGGCTGCTATTTCCTTATGGCCTTTTGAGTTTCAGGGAGAGGTGCAGGTGATGCTGCCAATTCTGTTTTATCTGATAAGGCACACTGTATGCTTTTGTTAAAGGCTCATTGCTACAAGGTCTCTTGCAGAACAAGGCGGAGTGAGGTGTTAGGACTTTCTTTCTTCCCGATTTCCTTTGAATAATTTGTGTTGTATAAAATGCCATCTAGATTTTGATATAGTTTACATTTTGCATCTGATACTTGACTGGCTAGACTCTTCCTAACTCAGATCCTTCAAAGGTCTTGCTTGACCTTGGCACAGCTATGATTTCCTGTCTGTGATACCCTGTTTTTGAGGCAGTGTGCTTTGTGAAGGCATAGGTTGATGGAGGGCAGCCCCATGTTGGAGCCTGTGGCTGCAGCTTAACCCTGTGTGGGGCAGCCTTGCAGGAGGAGGGTGGGTTACTCTGTGTGCTCGTTAGCATCTTCAGCTGCTCCCTGATAAGAAGATTAAACTCTTATGCAAATCTCTTCAAGGCAAGTTATGATGAAGGGCGATGAAGTTCTTCAGTTATTAACTGTACCAGAAGCATCACTGTAGCTTGCATGTAACACACCAAGTGTTCTGCATGGCTCTCAGAGTCCTTGTGAATTATATATTTTTCCGTAATACCACCATTGAATTTGCCTCCCATTGCAGAGGCAGGAGGTTATTGTTTAGAGCATACTGTGTGTAATTTGAACCCTCGCTGCTGGCAGTGTTGTAGTTTTGGCTGGGTTTGTCAGAGAAATACTGGTGTTTTTCACTGGTGCCCCAGCTGAGGAGAGTGGTGGGTTAGGGAGGAGAGATCACTCAAACACTGCCAAAACAGGTGAGAGGGAGATGTGGCAGAGACTGGAACATAAACACATTGTCATTATGGCTTTCTGCTTGCTCTCCTTTTCAGTCTTTGAGTCTGGGCATAAGCTGGAGTACATGAAGAATGTTCTCTTGTGTATACTAATTATGGTCCTAGCAAAATGGTGGTTTGATGGAGTCTTTTTAATGTTGCAGTTAAAGCCCAAGTTGTCAGGTCTTGCAAAATTTGAAGCCTTATCAGTGCTTAGACATACAGTTTTACAAGGTTTCCCTGTGTTTTCTTCGGTGAGAAGCTCTCTTCGTAATTTTTCTTAAACATGTATGGTTGCAAAACGTAGAGGTTTGCCAGGATTCAGAAACGTCTTTGAATCTCACTTCAGTCTTTCTAGAATCAGATAGCTCTCTCTCTAGAATCAAGCAATGATCTGTATGTGAGCTAGAGCTATTGTTGATGGTTTTTTTCCCTCCTTTCCTGCAGGTTCATGTGTTCTCAGCTACCAAACGAGGTCCTGAAGAGCATCAGTATCATTGACAGCCCTGGCATTCTTTCTGGAGAGAAGCAGCGTATCAGCAGAGGTGAGTTGCAGTGCTTTATAGTAACGAAGCTCACTAAATTTTTTCTGCTCTACTGGACAAATTAACATCCTAGTCTTTGGGAGCCTGTTTTAGTGGTTCTGTATGGTGGTCTGTCCCATACTTTTATACTGCAAGCCCTGTACTACCCATATTTCAAGGCTGGATGTCAGCTTTGGAATTTTTTCTCTTGAAAGCTGGTGGAGGTTGGTATTTCTATTATCCTGCTGCTATGGCTGCAAATGGCTACAGTTGCATGGTCTGTTGACTAATTAGTGCTTTGTCACTCCTCAGAAAAAGCCTTATTTTCATCATTTAAATTGCTTTCCATGAAATATATCTGAATATATATTTCCATGAATATATACTATTGAAGTTCGTGAATGGAGAAATGCTTCATAATAGCTGTAGGTTGGTGATGTCTGAAAAATTTGGGGGTGGGGCTATAAATAAGGTGGCTTTATTGTGGGCACAGCTGCTAGAGCTGCTTCTTAAGGTTGCTCAGTCATGCCATAATATAATACAGTCAAAGGAGGAAGTCAAATGGTAGAAGGAGAAAGAGCAAATGAGAATATTTTTAACAATATTAAAATTCTACAGAGAGCACTGTTTATCAAGCTGTTTTAAACATTAGCCTGTCTTGAGAAACTGTTTAAACAGAACAGTATAATGTAAACAACTTTCTTCCTTGCATTCTTCAGCTGCATTTGAGTGCATGTTGTTTCTCTGTGGAGTTGTAAATGGTAGTAGTGCAGGGTGTGGCTTAGGCTGCTCTGTTTTCAGACCTTTGCTTAAGAAATGGAAAAACTTGTTTCATGTCTCTGCAAGAGGAAATAAACAATTCTTTAACATATCACACCTGGGATTTTTGGAAGAAATCCTGGTACAAGTACAATGTATGGCAGCTATGCAACAATAGTCTTGTCTTTATAATAAGCTGACAGAATAAGGGACTAACTTCTTAGGACTATAATCAAATTAAGCTTACCTAGTAACCTGGTCTACCAGATGCTTCTGGATTCTTTGTTCAGTGATGTTTTGTCCTCTTTATTACTCATAGTCACGTAAAGCATTCATCATGGGGAGAGTGCTGGACTTTCCTTTGCATGCTGTGTTGGTGAAATAGTAGAGATGAAGAGCATGAGAGCTCTACATCTCTGCAAGCAAAGGCTTGAATGTTGTGAAACCAGAAATAAAACAAATACTGCATGTTGGCACTCTTTATTTTAGACAGAAAAAAATTGAGTGTATAACTAATGATTTGAGTCCTGAAAAAAATCTTCCCATAAAATGTCCACAAAATTCTTAGATCCCAGTTTACACAGTCTGATAAAATCAGCAGTGATCTGCTTCACCATTGCGGATTCCAGCTCCCTTTTCCTCCTCAAGCTAAAACCGGGGGCAACTTACCCCTTCTTTGCTTGTTAAACCAAGAGAAAATTATGTTTGGCAGCATTCAAGTATCTATTGCCACTTTTGTAATAGTGTGGAAGGGAACATGAAATAAGCAGAAAATTAAAATATCATATTAATATGCCACTGAAAAAGTGAGCAATTGTGTAACCAAATTCAACACCATTAGGTAATGCTATGGAAGTCTCAGACTTCCTTCCAAGTGTAGGACAGAGTTGTGTTTCACTCCAGGTTAAGCTTCTCTGGTGGTCCTGTGTTGCCTGAAGGGTCATGACTCTTCACTACCATCTAGCATTGCTCCTGTGATTTAACAAAACATGGTTCTCGTTCCCTTAATGTTCAGAAACTCCTTGTCTTGATGGTATGTGCCTTATCAATTGTTACAGCCTAGCTGGCCTGCCCTTTGATATGATAGACTTTCACCTAATCTGACGTAGCTCAGTGATTACCTCCAACCTTTACCTGTTGCACAGGCTTTAACTTGATTAGATTGCATTTCATGATTTTTTTTCAATGTGTTAAAGATTGTCTTGAATGTGTCCCTTGTTATAGTTCTTTTATCAAATTGTGGTTCTCCTGTGTGCTGCTAAGTTTAATCATGTTTAAAGTGTGGTTGTACCAAATATGAGGTTTTGGGAGTTTCCTTTAGAGCACTGTTCTCTCAGTGTCTCAGGTTTTGAGGGCAGGTTAAATAAAGATTTCATACACTTAGGCATTAGCATACAAGAAGTTACAAGTACCTATGCATTTACTACATCACATATTCCATGCTATCATGATTAGAAATTACTACACTCAACATTGACTGAAGTACTGCATAGTCAGATACATTTCCTGTAAATGGCTTTTGGGCTGCTTATGCAGTTTGCATATAGGTGGTTTTGTGGAGCACAAACTTGACTTGCCCTGTGATGCTGCACACAGTGAGGTTTGTCTGACCTGCTTCCTGAAGGAGTCGGTCTGACTTCAACATATTTATGCTATAAGTCTAATTTAGCGTGTTTTGAAGTTTGAGTTGCTTTGATGACTTTCTAAATTATAGTGTGCAAATGTAAGCAGGATTGTACATGATGTTTTCTGCTATCTCTGAATGTGTCTCAGTCAGAGAAGGTTCTGCTTTCTAGAAGTTTAGCTTGTGTCTAACATTGGTAAGCTGCAGCTTTTCTTATTTAAAATGGAAGAATAACTTTGATGGAAGAATAACTTTGCAGGGCCTCAGTGTAAGACCTTGTCTCTTTGCTGTTGGTGTTTTTTTCCCATCTCACTAGCTACTGCTTAACCATTTACCTATGAATGAAAGTAACATCTGTATAATATTAAAATTTGACAGGTATCACTAGGAGTAAGTTGAAGCCTTCTGAGACCAAGAGAGGACTCAAATATTAACTTTCATTTTAACATGCAGGAAAACAGTAAAGGGACCATGTAAAATTAGAGGACAGGCACTATTTCCCAGCATGCTTTATTTTTAACTCTGGAAAGCATCCAGGCCACAGATGAAGGAGCTAATTTCTTGAAGGGTCAAAAATATACACAGAGGGCAACATTCAAAGATGTCTCAAGACACACCTTTCCCGCTCCTGTTGTCGGCAGGAGGATGTGGCAGAAGCTTCCTGCCTGTCAGTTCAGGGGCAGTGTAAGTGGCTGGAGGAAAATGTGCAGATGTCTGCCAGCATTGTCCCCTGACCAGACAATGCCTGTCCCTGTGCTGCTTCTGCAGCATCACTGGTGATGTTCACACCCTTGCAGACAGAAATGTCTGTGTGGTCTGCAGGCTTTGGAAGGAAAAATGAGTGTCTGGCAGGATGTAGGGAGGAGCCCCTTTTAGGAAGGGAGGGGGTGTTTCATTAATGATTGAGTGGTGTGAAGGCAAGTGTTCCAAAAATTATGGGAAAAGAGTTCAGAGGAAAACGGATATTGTTTTTTTTAAAAAAGCAAAAAAGCTCCCAGTACATACTTTGCTGTTCCTTACTCATACTAGATGAGTCACATCTATGCCAAACCCAAAGCCACATCACCAGTGGTGACTCTATGGATTAGATGTGTCACTTCTGAGTAAGGAGTTCCTGAATACTGTTTGTTGTGGGGATTAGGTACCAGCTGAACTTGTAAAAGCATTTAGACAGGTGCTATGAATAGGCTTTCCTTTAGTCAGGTGATCAGAAAGGTCACTGCTCATGATCTGTAACCTGCCACGTCCTCAAAGCCATCAGCAATGCAGTCATGTTACTTGTAAATTGTACTTTTTAGTACAATTTTATTTTTTGCTCTGGCAAAAATAACAGCAAGTGTTGCAAGGTAAGGAGAGATGAGTTTGAAAATTGTTTTGAAATCCAAATTCTTCTGGTTGCTGACTTGCACTGGAATGCTGCACTTGCACCATTTTCCTTGTTAATTAAGATAAGCAGTGCTACCAAAGTGACCAATATTGGCAGTGATGAAGAGGGATTGTGATCAGAGCCCCACAGTCCTGTTTAACTTGGGTGCTGTGCTGGAACCAGACTCCTGGAAAGAGACAAGTGTGGGTGTGAGACAGAAAAAGGGGCGGATCGTAAAAACAAAAGGTGGTAATAGTGAGATTGGTCTAAGGAAATGCAGGATACAGTTGTCCTGACCTCACTGTAACAGATACTCTCCTCTTGAGTAATAAATCTCCTTTTTGCCCCCAGGTAGAGGCTGTTATCCTCTTGTTCTCTATCCCCAGCCCTATGTTCTCCAAGACTCACTTTTCTGAATGGTAAGACTGTAACATTGTGGTCTTCCTTCAGGCTATGACTTCTGCCAAGTCCTCCAGTGGTTTGCTGAGAGGGTTGACCGGATCATCCTCCTTTTTGATGCCCATAAGCTGGATATATCTGATGAGTTTTCAGAGGCCATTAAATCATTCCGGGGCCAGGATGACAAGATTCGGGTGGTGCTTAACAAGGCTGACCAAGTGGACACCCAGCAGCTGATGAGGGTCTACGGTGCTCTCATGTGGTCCCTGGGGAAGGTGATCGACACGCCGGAGGTGCTGCGGGTCTACATTGGCTCCTTCTGGGCCCATCCTCTCCGAAACACAGACAATCGAAGACTCTTTGAAGCCGAGGCACAGGATCTTTTCAAGGATATTCAGAGTCTCCCGCAGAAGGCTGCTGTGAGGAAACTCAATGATCTCATTAAAAGGGCAAGACTTGCAAAGGTAAGAAAAGAGAAGAAAACAAAATTGAATGAACAGTCTCTGCTGCTCTTAACGTGTCCTTTCTCAACCTTCCCAATTTTTCTCTTGCTAGAAAATGTGTCTTTTTAGCACAGTTTTTAATCTTGGATTGAATTGTCACTTTTTCAAGGAAAATATAGTCACTTGGGGAGAAAGATATTGGTAGCAGACAGGAGCTCTAATTTCCTGTGCAGCTGTCAAATCAAATGCATTTTCCTTGAAGTACATTTTAATGTGAACTTCTAATCAAAAATGAAGAGGACTTGCAAATCCATCAGCATATAAATAGTTGTTTGGGGATGTGTATCATTACATATCTGCATTGGCTTATTTAAATTTCTGAACATGAAGATAGACTTTCAGGGGTTTTTTGGTGGTGTTATTTTTTGGGGTTGGAGAGGGAAGTGGAGGGGGGCTGTTTGTTTGGGGGGTTTTTCTGGCCTGAGCTTTAGGGGACCCTGTAGAAGTTGCTTCTTTGAAAATTCCATTTAAAATCACAATGATGTTGTGTTAAAAGTTGTTCTGATCCCAGAGCAGCCACAGATCCGGTCTGTTTTGTCAATGTTGGCAGCATTTTGTTTTCATTTGCTACAATCATTTTGGCATTGAAGGAGTGTCAGTTGAGTAATTTTTAGGTATTTGTATGAAATGTAAAATAAAAATGGATAAAGATAAATACAGAATGCAGTGCTCGTAGGGATATGTTAGACAGTCACGGAAGGGGAATAAACTGTTTATCTGCAGGAAAGCAGCAATGTAATCCAGTGTCATTTTTATGCCTTCCAAACTGCTCTCAAAGTACCAACAGTCAAAATTCACTTTTTACAGCACTGAGTGTGGAGTTTCTTTTACTCTATTTCTGTGCTACCCTCTTCTTAATGTTTTCTAAAGCATTTACAGTAACTAGAAACAAAAGAAAACTCCTAACATGCTGTCAAAATTGGGCATTAGGCTTATTTTTTTTTTTCCTAAGTCCTGTGACTCACTATCCCATTTTGAAGATGAGGACGGTTCTTATCTACAAGAAACACATGTGCATACTGGCAGACCTTAGGCCACTTAGAATACACATGTGAAACTGTTAGTGCTTATGAATTATAAACATGTTCTTCTGGGTTTGATAGAAATGTTATTTTAGACATAAGATCCATAAAATTACTTACAATTATTCATAAATGCTCTAAAAAATACCGTTATTGAATCCATTTTGTAGTTCTGGAGAAATACTCATATGTATACTCTTAGAAAATTTAATGCGTTTATGCTGGAGTTTTTTTCTTCTCTACAGAAATGTAAATATATTTACCATTAAAATGCATGCACTCTTTTTAGATATAAGGAAGTGTTGTTGTGTGAAAGTCATGGACTTAAGATGTGCACATAAAAACTGGCTACATAATTTTTATTTTAAAAGCAAAGTTTTTTTTTTCCATTTCCTCTTTAACAAGTAAGGAAATGAATGGGATAGCAGTTGCTGTGTGCAGATTGAGTAAGGTTTGTGTAGAATGCTATAATACTCATTCTGTCATGGTTTGGTAGGTTTTAAGTATTATAGTTGCACAACACTGAAGCAATCACTTGTTTTACTGATGCTTTTTAGTGGTAGTTTGTCTTCACCCGCTCCTCATAATTTCACCAGTTTATTGCTCAACAGTTTGACAGACATACCTAACTTTTGGCTCTTTTTTTCTGTGTGTGTGAAAAATTGTAAGTAACTTCTGTTTTGTGGACAGCTACATTCTTTTTAAATGAACAAGGACCTGAGTTCTGTAAAGACATCCTGTTGTGGAGGTCATTTGTCTGCCGTGGTCCTGGCCAGGTCAGAGCTTAGGAGGGCAGTTCAATAACATCAAGTTGTGGTAGCCATGCATTACTTCTAAAAGAAGGTTCTGCCCTGGTGCCTTCCCTCTTCTGCATAGGTGGCTGCACAAATATAGGCTATAGGTACTCACTTTTCTGTGAGTAAATGGGTAGAAATGCAGTATCACTTCAAATAGATAGCCCTGTCACTTAGCATACTTGGATTACTGGAGGAATTATCCCATTGATTCCCACAATTGTTTGGTGAGGCAGATGAGTTACAAATCATACAGATGGACCAGATGGCTGGAGCTCTGTGAATAGTGTCAGGATGCGGGGTCTGGGGTCTTGCTTTTTCTGTTGCTGTTGGTACTCATAGAATGCTGTACCAGGCTTCTCCTTAAAACTGCAAGTGTGCATCTGTATTTCTTTGAAATGTGTTTCCTTTCTCTCTGCCCCTCAAAGGAATGCTGAGAGCAGCAAAAGCTAATAATAACTAACTGATAGCTAACTTTTCATGTAAACACGAAGTTCCAGAAACAGTAGTTGATAATATCTTTCCTTAGGGAAACATATTTCTGCTTCTTTTTATGACCTAGGTGAGGAAAGTGTTGGTAAACAGTAGTTTTGACTTCAGTTTTGCTTCTTTTTAGGTTCATGCTTATATCATCAGCTATCTGAAAAAAGAGATGCCCTCTGTATTTGGGAAAGAGAACAAGAAGAAGGAACTGATCAGCAAGTTGCCAGAGATCTACATCCAGTTGCAAAGAGAACACCATATCTCAGCAGGGGACTTCCCTGAAGTCAAGAAAATGCAGGTAACATGGTAGATTACCATTCCACTGAAATAACTCTTAACTTTGTAGCAGGATTGCCAGATTGGAAAAGGTAAAACTGAGTATCTCAGCGTTACAGTTCAGGGTCTTCAGCAGTAGAGCAGTTGAAGTGACAGTCATTTGACTGATAATGACATTAGAGTGACTTGGACGTGGTACAGACCAAAAAGAATAGTAACTTTCTAAATGTGCATTCACTGATACAGGACTACATAAAGAATATGAGAATAAGGAATCTGACCTTCTGTCCTTTTAGTCAGTATTTGGTCTCTCCTGGCAGAAAGTACTAAAGGTTTGTGCAAATAAAATGGCAGTGAACACTCATAGGTTAAGGGGCTTTTAGTTTTGAATCCTAAATGTGGTTATATTTATCATTTTTGTAATGGTATCAGTATTTGTGTAGGTGAAGATATCCGTAGTCATAAGTTCATTTTCACTCTACTCTGTTCCTGTTTTTACTGGTACTGTTTCCCCATGAGTAATAAAGGCAATGTGTTACTTGAAAAGTCCAGCTTAAAAGCTCTTGCTTCTGAAAATAGTCTTTTGCTTTTTTCCTGTCCTGTTAAGATTGTATTCTGTGAAGGAGAGAGACAGAAGTTCTTGTTTTTTACTCACAAATAATTTTTAAATACCTTTTGTCTTTTCCTCTTTTGGAATTCCTGCAGTCTTTCAACCAATTTTCTGTCAATTTCTTGCCTGTTTATTTCTGTTCTCTGATTTGAGATGAATCTTTCAGAAAATATCCTAGGGAAAAACAACTAATGTTAGCAGTGATTTCAAGCATCAATTGGCAATTTCTGTGTCTCAGATCATAGGCTTCTTAAATGGCCTTTAAATTAGAGGATAATTCAGCTTGAAAGCTGAAGAGCAAGAGATCAGGAGCCTGCTGTTTGCTCTGACCATGGTCTAGTCATGAGTGATGGAGGATGATTTCCAGATGTATCATTCTGACAGAATATGTGGTACACTTGAACAGCTAATCCTGTGATGATTGGCTGATTATCTATAGGAAGGCACAATTTTCTTTCATGAACTAAAATATTTAGCCCGGGAATCAACTATTGCCATTTGAGATAGCAAATCACAGATGAAGCACAAGATGTATTTTAGCTAAGTTTTCACAGGCAAGATTGTTGGAAGGGTTTAATGAGTTAGGCTTTGAAAGGGGATTTTGTGGCAGAAGTTGACTCTTTCTTCCCCTGCTGCTTTTGTTTGTGATGCAGAATGAGAGATCTGAATATTGAAACAAAATTTAAATGAAACTGTTTCAACTTACTGTATGTGTCAGTTAAGCCTCAGCAGCAGATGGCAGCAAATATGTACAGGAGAGATCAGTCACTTCTGTAATGAGAAACAAAATTGTGAGAAAGCAAAATTGTGTGAAAACAAAGTTGTGCCAAAACTGATAGTAAGTTGACCTTTGCTTCCTGAGATTTATTGCACTACATAAATTTATTCTGATCAGCTGCTGTAAGTCAGGTGATTGTGTATAAATGTCATGTGAACAAGGTTTTTGGTTGACAGTTTTTACCCCGTGCTCCAGGTTTCTTGGGTTCATGTAATGATCATTTTGGTATGTATAGGAGCAGCTCCTTGAGGTGATAGATGGCATTTGTTAAAGCAATTTTATATCATTTTTACAGAAGGTGGTGGTGATGATGTTGGGGTTTTTTTAACATTTTCCACTGTAACTTTCTCTTCCTGGCAAGTATTTTGCATGTAGAAAAAAAATCTAATAATTACCTAAAGCATTTTTAATTTTCCGACGCTGTGGTTTAAAACATGCTTGGGCTTGTGTTGGAATAGCACATATCACCTAGGTAAACATCTCACTGGTGTTAGGATGAAAACTCCAAAAATTCAGCAGAGACCATCTGACTTCATGAGTTCTGGCAGCACTGCAATAAAACACTGCTGGTGCTATCTCAGCTTTTCTTTATTGATAAAGGACACTTCTTCCTGACCTAAGAAGTCTAATTTATAAAATCAGATCAGTCCTGGAAACATTTGATTTTGTTTTTAACTCTAAATGCTTGCATAAGTGCTAGCAGGACTGAAGACTTACTTGCATGCTTTTTTTGATGTTTGGGAAAAAATCATCAAATGGAAAGTTGCTCGGTAACATTCATCAGCTACTGTGGTTTTACCCATTGCGCTTTGAAAATTGTTTTGTAAATGTTAATAGACAAACTCATACACTGTTGCAAAATTGTCGTAGTGTATTTGATCAAATATATTAGTTGTGTGGTACATATGTGTAACTTTTGTTTCTCCTTCAAGAGGAGTTTCAACTATAGAAACAGCTTCAAAAGATACTTATTTTAATTGAATTATTACTTGATTATTTTAATCTGAAGCCCGTTCTTTAAACTTTTCGATGTATTGGAATCGTTTTTAACTACTGTCACTGTGTCATTCACAGGAGCAGTTGGAGAATTGTGACTTCACTAAATTCCATTCTTTGAAACCAAAGCTAATTGAAGCTGTGGATAACATGCTGGCCAACAAAATTGCATCCCTGATGAACCTAATTAGACAGGAAGAGAGCAACATGCCCACAGAGATGGTACATGGTGGAGCATTTGATGGCACTATGGCAGGACCTTTTGGCCATGGATATGGGGAAGGTGCTAAGGAGGGAGCTGATGAAGAGGAGTGGGTTGTTGCCAAAGATAAACCTGCTTACGATGAAATTTTCTACACTCTGTCACCAATCAATGGCAAAATATCTGGGATTAGTGCAAAGAAGGAGATGGTGACTTCTAAATTACCCAACAGCGTCTTGGGGAAGATCTGGAAACTTGCAGACTGTGATGGCGATGGGATGTTGGATGATGAAGAGTTTGCATTAGCAAAACATCTCATCAAGATTAAGCTGGATGGATATGAACTGCCTGGCACGCTACCTTCCCACTTGGTGCCACCATCTCACAGGAAACCTTTCCAGACAGCAGAATGACCAATAAAAGGAGAAGAATGAGGATTTTGAAAATCCCGCAGGAAATGTGTTGAAAATACCAAAATTTGAAGTTAAGCTTAGATCCTTAAACCTCACAACACATTTCACACAAGCTACTGAAGTTATAAGCGTGGCAGCAGGGAAACATTCGTGTCACTGTCCCTGCTGACCTTCGCTCAGACATGCTTATCACAAGTGCCTTATAATAGCTCTGTCATAAGGTAAAAATGTTTTTGTAGCTCTGTGTCCATGTTTCTCTGCCTTTACAACCATAAAGCAGAAAAGACCATGCAAAAAAATTGCTGATCTTCACCAAACCTAAGCACTTATCAACCCTATGTGTCTCCAAACCATTCTAAATAGTGAACTGAAGCTCAGAATGTTAAATTCACCTGCCTATGGAAGGAATATTTAGATGCTAAAAATGTACTTAAGCCACTGAGTGAATGTCAGCATCTCTATAGTCTAAGAAAAGGCAGATATAAAAGGAATTTTTTTTCTTTTTATCATTTAATTTGAGTTAGAAAAAAGATAGAAGAGTGATGAGGAGAGTCTTGTAAGTGCTCAGAATATGAGCAAACTTGTTTTAAAACTTCAGATTCTAGCTAGAGTTGCAAAATAGTAAAATTATTTTTTCGATCTGTCGTTGTGTCTTACCTGAAGAACAGCTTCTTCAGTTTTACACAGCACTATATATTCAGTATTATCATTAGAAGAACTGAGATCTCCTTTGTTCCTTGGATTTATAATTTTCTTTGCGGTTTAAGCTTAGCTTCTCTGCAGAAAATGAATTCCTGAATGGTTCAAAGTGACAGGCAGAAGAAGCTAAAAAAACCGTTTGCATTGAAATTAAGCCTCAATTTCTGTTCAGAAAAGGTGTATTGCTCAAAGTCAACCTCTTCAAAGCACATCAAATTGTCTCGAGATATCTTCATTGGTATTTAATTTCTATTTACAGCTAATTATACAGTTATGCCTGTGTATTTTTTAATATATAATATATTTAAGAGAAGTTTTTAACTCTTTTGCCAGCATGTAGCTGACAACCAGAAAAGAGAGATTCAATTCCCGTGGTGGCAGATTTGAAGGATGGGGAGGCTAACAGGAACTGTTGCATTGACTGTAATAAATGATAGACTCATTCCTCCTAATATTACTCCTTTATTGAAAACAATCCATGAAAGGAATGGATGCTTCATAAACATTTATTTTCCAACAACACACAATCAAAGTTGAGCATATTGTCTGCTTACAACTGATTTTTATCAGTACCTTAAAAGAAGGCAAGTCTTTGGCCCTGTGACCTTAAGTCTTTCAGGGAGGGCCAGTTCTTTCCTGAAATCAAATTGGGCAGTCAGTTCTGGTCTATGTGTATGAGCAGGAATTGACTTGTATTCGATTTGTAATAGGAAAGACTCTAGACATCAAAGGTACTGTAGTTTTGAGCACTTTTTTGTTAAGTTTCAGTAAGTGGCAGCAGTAATGCCTTCTGAGACAGAGCAAGCCAAAAAGTGCTTTAACATCCTTGCAGTAGGGGTGGGGAGGGAAATACTTTGGATATTGTCTCCCAGTTAAGGTTTTAGTCACACTTCCGTGTTCAGTTTTGTATGTGATCTAAGAAAAGCCCCAGCTTCTTTTTTTCAAATCATGTATTTGTAGGTTGTCAGGTTTAATACTTCACATCTTTCTGGACCTCTCATCTTTCTGCATCTGTTCTATTCTGAGGTGCAATTTCCATGAACTTTGTCAGGGCTCTTCCATGGGAGAACACTGATGCTATTTATAGTAATGGCAGAACACCACCTTTACCTTGCCAGGTTTCTGGGCCTGTATCAAGGATGTACTGGCATAGTTTAATTATTCTGAGGACTTGATTTTTTTTTTTTTTAATTCCTAGGTGTTTTTTCTATCATTCAAGCATACCAACTTTATTTCTCTTAGACCTAAATTAGGAGCCAAATTAACCCTAGTGCATCTCTGTGCACTTTAGTAGAGCTGTGAATCTTGACACTGAGTCTATCTGTGTGACTGTACATCTGCAGAGTAACTATTATCGTGTAATTTATTTTTGATTGAACAAAAATGTAGTCTACAGACATTGCAGGTGTTAAGAAACAGAAAAAGGCTGCAGAAGTAGTAATTTGTGTTTGTTTGTGGGTAGTGTCTGCAGTCAGTACCACTTAATACACTACTGACCAGCTTAGTACTAGTGACTAGCTTAATCAGGAAAGCCATCAGGAGAAAGAATATAAGCTTGTGTATTGTGACTACTGTAGTGTAGGCAAAGCTGAGAGGATTTGAGAAGCTGCTGATCTTCCAACTCTGCCTTACCTCACTTTGCACCAGCACAGTGCCACAGGAGTGGACTCATGCTTAAGTTCCCACCACATGTAGCTTCCAGGGGTGATGCTCCAGACATATTGGAACCATGTAATCCCATGCCATTAGAAATATCCTCCTTCAGTGAGAACAGCTGGATAGTTTCAGTGGTTTTATTTTATTTTTCTAGTTTTGTTGGTAGTAAAATGGAGAACACAGCCATTTCCTCAGGCTCCGTGACAATATGCTAACTTGGTCTTAAGGCGGACAAATTGAAATACGTCATTTTGATAAGTTAAAATATTTTGCCTAGATGGGGTTGTAGTATTTTGCTTTGTGTTCCTGTAGAATTTGGAAGATGCATGAAGCATATGTAGGAGAAGAGGTGGATTTTCTCTGGCTGTCTGGAGAAATAGAAGTGTTTAATGGTTGGCATCCACAGCTACATAAATGTATTTCTAGGTATGTGGTACAGTGAACTAGCATTACACTTAGATGATAGGAATAAAATACATTTCATGTGAACTTTAAACAGCAGTTTCTTGCACAACTCAACTGATGCAGTAGGTTGCTGTTGCTCAGGGGAGGGGATCTCTTCTCACTATGTCCTCACAGGTCCATGGGCCTCCCCCATTTGCCTTGCTGGCTGTGTGCAAGCCCATTCAGTTAAACCAGCCACACACAGCTGTTTGGATAATGTTCTGTGGAGTCAGTGTGTTAAAAGCATGAGAAGTGAGCAGGATTGCCTTCTCTCAGGATAGTATGTTCTAAGTAGTTAGTGGTAACAGCAGTATGAGGTAATCTTTGGTGTTCAGTTTGTTGCTAATGTCTGCTGAAGAAGGGTGATGATGTTGGATTGATTGGATGTTTTATGCCTAAGATTTTACTAACATTTTCTGCAAAATCATTCAAAGCTGTCTGTAATTCATCCTGTGAAATCTGTGCCCACTGATGTAGCTTAACTGCTGCTTTTACCTTTTCCCCAACTATTCCACAACACAGTTTTAATTTGCTACCCTAGTTCTATTCCTTCAGAAAATATGGATTTGTTTTAGATTGGAACAGAAAATGTGGTGCTATGGTTCATAACCACAGTACAGGACAATGAGAGACTTAAATGCTGTGACAGCTTGAAATTGGTGAGTTTAAAAGGATTTTTAAGTCAGGATGAGGTCCCAGTTCTTAATTGGGTGTGGTGTGGATTTGTGTGGAACCTGGTCTCAAACCAGCAGGTATTTATGTGGTCCCTGGCTTTCAGCATTGTTTATTGCCAGTACTTGAAATGCACCTTCTTTTTCTTTCAGTCACTTCCTTCCCTTCACAATGTGCACTCATTTTGGTAGCTCTTTAAATTGTTGGATCTCAAGCAGAGTTTGAAGTGTATGGTTTAATGGATATGTGTAGCTCAGCACTGAGAGAATGATATGAACTTCATTTTCTATTTGACAGATTCACCTTTTCCAATATTTTTGTTAAACACTGTTTTCACTTAAAAGGCATTCTGATTTTTGAGGGAAGGCTTGATCTGTGCTGTGTGCTTCAGTTTGTCCACCTAGGCAAACAAAGTTGTAAGTTCATTATTGTTGCACTTTCATTACATAGTAAATTCTTTGCAGATACTGTAATATATTTTAATATGCTTTGTAATAACTTTTAGAAAGCAGTGATAAAAATTGCTGATTTAATAAACTAATATTGAACTACCTGAGATTTTGGTTTGTGTGCTTCTTTCTGGAAGATAAATTTCCAGTGATCGGAATTTTGTAATCCTGCTATTTAAGGGTCATAGGCAGAGTAGCTATTTGGCAAACTGATGATTTTCCCACCTCAGTTTATGTATCCATAATAGGTTCTGACTATTTCTTTTCTGTGCCCTTGAACATGTTGAAATTACTACTTGTGCCAAGGCTTGATTCTGGAATTAAATTTATCTGTAAAGAATTAAAAAAACTCCCACAAACCTACAGCATCTCTCTGTAATTAGCATGTTATAGCAGAATGTAATTTTGGACTTCCTAATGTCTAAATGTGGAAGTTTTGTAAAGTCCAAGTGTGGAACATAAATCTAAAACTTTGTGTGTGGATCGAAAGTTTGAAGCTTGATCTGAGAGGTGGTACTTTTAACTTCAGTGAGGGTACTAACCTTAAAAAGTAAGCATAGATTGAATAGCAGTTTAGCAAAAAGCACTTTGATGTGTTTGTCCCAAAAAATCCAAAGACATCTTCCACACCATGCTGCCTAGTACTTGAGAATAAGCAATGGTATCAACAGAACATTCATTGTAACATTGTGCTGGAATGAATCCTCCCGCCCCTCTCTTTCTCCTCTATGCACACATCTTACTTGAGGCATTTCCAGAGATATATCTCTGCCATCAGGAGTTTAGCCATTGCTCCTACTGTGATCAAATTTCAGCTGCTGTGGAGTTCATATGTAGCAGTGTTGGCAAACCAGGCTGTTTGGCTCCTGGTGCTGTATGTCACATGGAAGTGAGTGTTTCACATGCAAACATCATGTGGGTTCCTGGAGGCTCCACAGCTCTTGAGCTGGAACTGCTCCTTATAAAAGTGAAAAATAATCTGAAGAAGGTGAGGGTTTAGTGGGTTTTGGGCTTTTAGGGGTTTTATTTTTAATAGGATTTTGTTTTACATGCTCCCCGTATAAGACGTTTCAGACTTTGAAAAAAATTTACGGCACACTTCAGTAGTTGTTCTCTCTAATCCATAATTTGTATTTGGATAATAGGAAAAGTAGACAGGTGTCCATGCTACCAGTTTGTAAATTTTGCAGTAATTGTTGCTTCTGATATTTGGCATTCAAACTGTGAAACATTTCTGTTTTATCTCCGGTGGCAGTACTAACCTTGAAAAATAAGAGTACTGGTGTGCTGCTGAGTTTCTCCAAACTGTATTTGCTCCCATGGTGCATTTGTAAGGCCTTTGGAGCAGACACTCTGGGTTTCTCTGATCTTGCCATGCTGCAAGTACCAACTGTGAGTGCAGAGGACCTTTTGAAAGCCTGGCCCTTGGGCTTGCCTGCCTGACTTGGGTAGGAAAACACAGGAGAAAAAGTTGGTTGCCTTGCCCTGCTCAGACAGGTGAATAAATGCATCTGCTGAAAGTGCCTTCCTTCACTCAGGAATCATGGCAATGAGCTGGAAATAAATATCCATACCAAATAAATGCCTGTTGTGATCAAAACACAGTCAGGAAGATGAGGTGGTTTTTCACCAATATGTTCAGGAATCCTGAATCTATGCAGCTGTTCTGACCTGAGGAAAAAATGGTTTTGAGGCAGACTCCTCTCCCTTTTCCCATTGCAGGACTTCATGCTAGCACAGATTTGTACCTGGTGATAGACTGTGGACTCAGTTTCTGGTCCAGTGAATACTGGAAGCTCACTAATGCCAAGTCTAACTTGTTTTGCCACCTATCCTTTTCTCTGAGATGGAGCTTGTCCATGTTCTTTCCAATTTTTTAAACAAGGAACTGCTGAAACATGCTGCTCATGCTTATGCTCATGATTCTCTTTTCTGGTAATTCTGTGTTGTTTTTCTCAAAATGCATTATTTTGTGCCTAGTCTGAAAGTAAGAAATTACCAAACAATGTAAGTATAATCAGTAAGCTCAGGGCTTGGCAATTTTTGCCTACAATGGAGAGTAATTGCGATTTTTATTCATGCTGTATTACTGTGTATTAGCTCTCACCTGCTAAAATTTGCACCTTTAATGTTAACTGTTTATACATTTTTGTTAAATGTTTATACAGTGTTTTTGCCAATGACCTTCAACCATTCCACATGACTGGACACCTTTCACAAGGAGACTGGGATGGCTGGGCTGGTTTGCAGTCAGTAATCTGCTGGTCAGGGCCATGGGGGACCAAAACCTGAGAGCACACCATGGTGTGCACTGTCCTGGGGGTAGGTGCAGTGCTCTGGCACTAAGGATGCTGGGAGCCACTTCCGTGTGTGGATCACACGGTTTGGCTTAATCAATAAATGGAGCTAAATGCTTTATCAGGCCAATAAACAAACAACTCCCTAAAATACAGCTGTGAATAAGAAGTTTCACTCTCATGCAACAGTCTTCATTAGTATCAATGAAATAAAATTGAAATATCTGAAAATTAAATGATAAAAATACGATAGATCTGGCATTGTCAACACAGTGATTTCTAAGGCCTAGTTTCAATTTCTTTTTCAAAATATTAAGGCTATTCTGTCACTTGAAACCTTTTACCTATGATTGTATGAAATGGAAAGAGACTAAAAGTCCTTTGTCCCATGTGTTCATCTCAAAAAAGCCTTCGAAGCTCTTATTTTAACTATTTGAGGTTCAGAAACAGAAATTTCAAGATAATATAAACAGCTCCAAGAAGAAAATATCTTTAACTCATGACTGAACAAGCAAACATATATTTTCTGTTTCAAAAAGATGACTGAACCTCTTCATGCCAGGAAAAATAAATCCATCTGATTTTGCTTTAAGCGGTCCTCTTTTTCAAATGCAGTGAGGGGCTCCAGTTCCTCTGGATGATGTAATTCGACTGTTCTGCTTGAGTTCTGCTCCCTGTTGATGTCATGTTCCTGCTAGCCAACTATTCAAAGAGAAAAGCAACTTCTAGTTTAGACTAGAGCACGAGGAGGCTGAGGTTTGTAACAACCCAGCACCCTGGCATGCCGGGTTAGATCCTCCCAGGCAGAGCTCATCTTTAAGAGAAGCTCCATCCACCGTGGACCCCCCTGCCTGCAGGTAGGTGGCACCCCGGGGTGGCTGGTGACAGCAGTGCTGGCACAGCAGGTAGGTACGGGGCAGGGAAAGGTGGTGCCTTGGGGGTGGTGTGCTGAAGTCCTTCGGGGAAAGAAGCTGAGAGAAATATGGGGCTTTTTTGGGACAAAAGTTCAGCTGAGAGGCCTGTGAAAGCAGGGAAGCTGTGCAGACTAAGCTGGAGGTTGCTGTGCCTCTCCTCAGCTGCTTTTGACTAACTCCTCCCAACTTTTCTTCAGCTCCAGTATTTCATTCCCAAATGAGTGAACAGCTTCTTGCAATAACTTACTGTCTGCTCCTCTCCAGCGTTCTCGATGCACAAAGTATTGTTCCTCTGTGCCACAATGAGGTCTGAGATTACGTGTAGTGTGTGGTTTGGAATGTGGTTAGATGGGGTTAGGAAACATTCTGGAATCATGGTTCAGTTCACCTTTGTCCACACTATGCTGATGACACTGAACATCAGCTGTTTGCTGGAGCTGGGGAGGGTGGCAGAGGGACCCAGATTGCTGGCCCCAGGTAGCAGGATAATTTCTGTGCTTGCTCAGCACACTGTCAGCTACAAGACTGTAGCCCCAGGAGGGGCTGCCTTTATACCCCCTGCAGTCAATGTCCAGATGTTTTGAGACTCTTGCGTGTGGAAGTAACATGGCTGCAGACGCAGTGGGGGATGAAGGGCTGAGCTGTCATGCAGGTGTTTACATTTAACACACTTATTTTCTTTGAGATATGGGGAACCCTCTCCTTAGCAGAGACGAGACGAGATTTTCTTGTACCTTCAGAAAGGTGTGTATGCACAGCTTACATAAGGGAGGGTGACAGGCCGTGCCAAACCTTTCACCTGAGCCATGTGAATAGACCCGGCCCCCCACAAGAGCAGGCATGCGTGTGCTCACATGGCTTTGAAATTGGAGCTGGCTTTGCTCAGTGGCAGCGCAGAGCACAGCAGTGGCAGCTTGGTACTATGAAGGCCTCATTAAGCTCCAGGACTGTCAGCTACAAATGGCCTTAGTGGGGATGCTTCGGCCCAGGATGGCGTCTGCACCCAACTGTGTGTGTGTTCCTCTCTGGCAGACTCCTCCAGCCCGGTGGGCAAAGGCAGTGGTGAGGGGAAGCCAGTGCTGCTGCCTGGAGAGCCTGTGCTGCTCTGGGAAAGCTCGTGGTGATCAGCCCTCGCTTGAGATCAGGGCTGGGAGTGGTAGCAGCAAACTCAGCATCTGCAACCCTGTGACTGTCACTTTTGTGCTTTTTGTGGCAGGGAAATTAAGCATTTCTTCCCATGTAAGAGAGGAGCTGGGAATTCACGTGCTTTTTATGAGAGGAGGACAATGATGACATTTAAGAAAAATAATTCAAATAGATAGAAATAAGTGTCATGTCCTTCTTTGATTTATGTGGTGTTGCCAGGAGTGGAGGAGCAGTGGGGTTCGAGCTGGGAAATGTGGACTTCTGGGACTGCCAGACAGGCTGCTTGTTTGATCTCCACAGTCTCTGTTTTTCCCTTAAGCAGAACAAGATTGTGGGCAGATAAGAAAGGGTGGTAAGAAATCCTAACATATCTTATGACAGCTATTTTGTAGAGGGGAATCAGCATCAGGATCCTTCCTGTTAGAAAACAAAGAAACACATCTGCCATCATGGAAAACCACTTCAGGCTGGAAACAAGGCAAGGGAAGGGTACTCTTTAGGCCCTTCTTCCTGAGGTCGGTGGAAAGGCTTTCCTTCTCTGCAAAGGCAGCAAGAGAGGGCCCATAATTAGCCTAGGTGGGTGATTTTTTCCTGATCCCTCCGGGAAACTGCACTCAAATATTGTTGTGCCCTTCCTCTTACTTTGTTAGGATATAAATAACTGAGGAAATGGCTTTATTTATCGCTGTCACTTAAGTGTCCACCATTTAACTTTGAACTTTAGATAGATATTCAGGAGTTAGTGAAATTTTATACCATATCTTTGATTGCCTTGTATCATTATAACAAGTGAAGACAGTGATTTGCGCATTTAACCGTATAGATAATAATTAACTTGCAATAGGGAGAAATGCCTGCGTCCAGGACCGATTCACCCACTGGTCCTCTGCCTTCTATTTGAAAGGAGCAAGGGCATTTTCTCAACACACACAGCCTAGCCAACCTTGCCAGATTTAAATAAACAACTTACAGTATTATTTGGCTAGTCCAGGACACAAGTCCAGGAATTTGGAGGGAATATTTTGAGAAATACCTGTAATTTAAATATTCAACTTATTTATTTTTAGCATTTTTATGTGACATTATATACAATATTTCTCTAGTGTGCATATGAAGATACAGAATCTACTGATTAAGTTTTAGGTGTCCTGAGTTTGGATGGGTTCCTAATTTCTTCTTATGTTTTCTCCTGTCCCTTTTGGAGGCTAGCTAAACTACACTTGCTGAAAGGGAAAACACTGCTATTCTCTTACCTTATCTCTGAGCTCGATATCTTTCCTTACAGCCTCTGATTTCAGATGCGTGCCCATTTTCTAGCACTGATTCCCAGCAGCAACTTTCTGATTCCTGGAAATGATGCCAGGTAAATGTGTCCTGTCCATGTGTGACCTTGTAAAGGCCAGAAAGGACTCTCCGCTACCTAAATGAGTCACTAGCGTTATTTTCCCTTTTGTTATTAATGAGAAGCCCATGAATAATAAACTTTGGAATCAGCTGGCACTGCCAGCTTGACTCCAGTTTACCCTGCCAGCAGCAGGTATCTGTGCACAAAAGCTTTCTCAAAGCAGTGCTGAGCAAATTCCTAACACTTCATAGTTTTATCTTCTCGTTCAATGTGTCCCAGTTTAACCACTTGGCTATCACTCTGATCTTTGTACTCTCCGCTGTGCTTTCATTTCCTGAGTCCATTGTCAGGTTCAATTTTCCAGGTAAGAATTTTTTTAGAAGGGCAGAACCTCCAGTTCAATTAGGCAAGATGCTCTTTACGAAAGCATCAGAGCTATGTAGGATTTTTCAACTGGTTTATAACAATTTTGGTGATGTTCATATATTATTTTTGAGCATAAAAATTGGACAAGGCCTGTGACAACCTTTACTCATTGTGTTCTGATGGGTTAATTTCTTTCAGATCAGGTGGAAGGTTCATAGGTAGATCATAAATACTTGGTCTCTGTTCCTGAAATCAAAGGTCACTCTACATTAAAGCAGTAAGGTGAATGTAGGAGTGGATCTAATGGAAGTCATTCCTCAGAAGAACCAGCTGCTGAATGTCAGAAAGGACTTCCTACAAAACTGGGTAAGTCCATTTTTTTTTATGTTGTTTGATCTTTTCTTTTCTTGTAATGTACCATATGTCTAGTTTTGGCTCCTAGCACTGTTTATGCATTCTGTAAGTGCAAATAATCTGTTACAGATCTGTTTTTAGGTAACATCTACTCATACAGGAAGCATTTCGAACTTGATGAAACAGGTGAGCTGTTGTGTGAGGCAGTAGCTCAATAAATAAATTTCCTTTGTACCTAAATGAAACCAGTTCCATCATTATTCAGGGTGACTGCAGTGTTTGGATAGGAATCCTAAAAAAACAAAAGAAGACTGCAGACGTTCTGAGAAGCATTTGGCAAACTCAGAAATGGCATTATGATATGGATTACCTATATGGGTTATAACATGGCAATGAGTTAATATCACCTCTCCAGCAAGGAAAGGCAATCCTTTGAATATCTGCTCTTCAAATGGAGCAAGTAGGCAGTGCTGAACTAGCCCACAAGATAAGAAAATGTTGAGAGGATGTTCTCCATAATTCTATTTAAGATTTTGCTAAATTCTTCCTTTCATTAGGCTTTCATCTACAGTAATGACTCTTTCCTGTGTTGTTGCTGAACCATCAGGCTTCAATGCTGTCCCTCTTCTGAAGAAGTCAAGCACTGAGGGTTAAGAAACATCTGCCCCAAAAAGAAATAACAAAAAATGCAGTAAAAAAACCCTTTGCTTCTGCACTTTACACATCTTATAATATTGTACAATGGCAATAATTTTTATACTAATCAGAGCATAGAAAACTATCAGGCAAAGGATTTCCCAATTGCAGTGGCTGCTGTTTTTAGTTCCCTATTGTGGTCTTCTTATCTATCATCTTATCTAGGACAGATAAAGTTTTCTTTCCCAGTATTATATGTTTTATGAATTAAATGGGTACCAAGCCCGTAACTGTTCAGAACTTCACCTTTGCAAAACAAACATGGAATTTTGGGAAGTCAATCACACTGCTCCACACTCTTACAGTTTCTCAGATATTTTAATTTTTCATTCTCTTCTCTTTTTGCAGTGGGTTGACAGCAGTAGACAACTCTCTCCTCTCCTCTCCCGTCACTACAACAGGTTTCTTGGTTTCCCAGTCAGGCTGATATCCAGGTAATACTTATAATTATGGCAGTAGTTCAAGTAGATGATGTTTGGTCACTTCAGGTGTCTGTAGCCATGGATCTTACACTGATTTTTCTTTTTTTTCCTTTTTTTTTTTTTAAGTGATCATCTTGTCTTCATAACAGCAAAGTCACTGCTGTTACAATTTACAATATAAGCCAAGTGTCTTCAAAAGAGCTATTTAGTTGAGCTGAAATCCAGTTTATTGTCTCACTAAAAGTTTAGTGACACAATATTTATTAGTGACACAGTTTATTGTGACTCTAAAGGGAAGACTTCTCCTTTCTAATCTCCTTTCTAATCTCCTTTCTAATACATTTTCTTTTTGGAAATGACTTGCAAATTCCTCCTTCTGACAGTGTCTAAGATCAGTTCTCTGTGATGTACTCTCAGCACACCCAAGGAAGCTATCAATGGCTTTTGGGTAGTGGTGGTCGTCATGGGATGAAGGAGACTGGGTGGGGGCTGAAAGCAAGAAAATAAAGCTGCCTAGATACATGTCATATTTTCACCCTGAAGCTAGAGATGTATTTTAAAAGGGTGAGATCAAGCAAGTTAAAAATAAAATTGGTGAAATTAAAGTGCAAAGTGCAAGCAAAAGGAAATCAAGGTATTACACTGGGTGTGGTATTGAATCTTGTACCTGTTGGTGCTGGGTTCCCTATATGCACTGGGAATGTGACTGTTTTTTGTAGGTGGCCTGGCAGATCTCTTCAGCACTCAGTAGCCTACTGAGGTTTCTGACTTCCTAGGTAACCATGGGCACCGAATATGAAAAAGATCATATCAAAAAGCTGCAGGAGCAGCGTATGTCCATGCAAAAGAAAACCTTCACCAACTGGATGAACAACGTCTTCTCCCGAAATAATGTAGGTACCTCCTTCAATCTGAAGATTTTTTTTCTGGGGTTTGTTTTATTTTATTCATTTTTATGTTGTTTTTAATGTATTTTTTTTTGAATGATGTCCCATGCAAGCAAAGAAGGATTTGACTAACCAGAGTGCTCCGTCCTCTATCTTTTACCTCACATTTGTCTCCTTTGTCCATGCTATCAGTCTTCTGAGAAATCAAGGTTCATTTTATAAACTGTATACCCCCATCATATTGTGATTGATCATATGAGGAATCATCATCTAGATCTCCATTGTACATTGGAGATCCTCTCAGAGGAAAATCCTCATTTTCTTCTTTTTCCTGTAAGTAAATTATCTGCAGACATCAGGGTTTCTTCAAGCAATGCTCAATTCCTAATTTCCTGGGCAAAAATTCTGACTTTGTGCTTTACCTGATCAGTTCAGTTCAGGTTGCTGCTCAAAGGCTCTGAAAAAGTAGCCCTAATTTTGGGAATTTCAGACATACTGCCATGCAAGTACAGACCAGTTTGTTTTCTGTAGCTCTCAGACCTCAAAAAATCATCAGAGCTAGCGTGCAGTCGATTTGTGTGTGCAAGGTAATGCCAGCATATTCCAGTCTCCAGACTTACTGCAGATAAAGTTTCAGGCACAAATGATGTAGCTGTGGAACAGAAGGGAATGACATAATCCAAAACAATTCTGTTTTCTAGAGTCTGGAGTAGATAGTAATAAAAATTGATGTTGGGAGTCCAAGCAGGACCAGACCATTGGGTCCACTGTACTCATCATGTTTCAGTACCAGATGCTTATTTTCAGTTTAACATTTTAAGTTTGTGATTCATAGACAGGCAGCTGCAGAGCATAACAAACTTTCAAATTTATTTTTCTTAATAGGAGTGCACAAATGCAAAGCAAGTGCTTGTTTTGCCGCCTGCAGAAAGTTGGGTTTTTATGATGTAGGAAATTAGTTCTGTTTAGCTATAGACCTATACTTTCTCATTTTAAAAATGCTTTCAAGTTCAAAGATAAAAATGTCAGTCTTAAGTTCCTGCAATGTATTTGTTCACGTATCCTAAAAGCCTGGGAGAGCTTTCCAAGCCGTATATGGTAGAGACGGCGCAGAGCTTATCTAGGTCTTCCTGGCAGCATAGTCCCAGCTTTCCGAGGCACATTTTGAGGTGATTGGATCATACTACAGGACACTGAAGCATTCTCATTTATACTGTTGACTGCTTCAAGTCTAGCACTAAGGATGCTATTGGATTGAATTTGTTAAGCTGTCTTTGACTGGTATCTTTATGAGACGAATAAGGCAACAAAGCTATTAAAACAACAGCTGGGTGAGACATAAAGCAGATATATGAAGCCTATCTTTTTATAAATTCAAAATGAACTGTTCTTCACTTATGGAAGTGTCACAGAATATAACAGCTTTAACTTTTTTTTATTGTAGTACATCGTAGGCAGAATTTTAGGTTTTTAACATGCAAAAAGAAATTTTATTATTTTAATGTGCAAAAATAAATAAAGTTGGCAACTAAACAGGGAGGCTTTTTAATGGAGATAATCAGTAGAGCAAGTTGTAAATCCTTGTGTCACACACGGTAGAGACTTAAAAACTCTCTAGCTTGTTTTTACACTTTCAGTGTTTTGTTCTTTCTCTGGAGAAAACATTTCTTAAGCTAATTAGCAACTGATCAGAAATTAGAAGGTGCATGACTGTTGTCTGTCCTTTTTCCCCTTAACATGTAAATATTCCCTGAATTAAAAAAAATAATAGCTTTCTTTCTTTCTTTCTTTCTTTCTTTCTTTCTTTCTTTCTTTCTTTCTTTCTTTCTTTCTTTCTTTCTTTCTTTCTTTCTTTCTTTCTTTCTTTCTTTCTTTCTTTCTTTCTTTCNTTTTTGATGAAAAAAGATTATTTACTGTGATTTCAAAATCACAGTAAATTATTCTTAGGTGTGTGGTATGGTTTTAATGTCACTTCTAGATGGCAAGTGGCACAAGGCCAAAAGGAAACACCCAAAGCAAGTTCTTGTTAGGTCAGAGTACAGACTGTGTCATGTTGTATCACCTAAGCACTGGGTGACCTCATAACTGGCAGCAATAAAACACATTTTTGTAAATGATCCTAACCTTTCACTTAGTGTGAGACTCTGGCTAAAAATACGGAGACTTTAGGTGGTGGTGCAGGTCCAAGCAGGACGTGACAAACTTTGTTGAGACTATGGAGTAAAAGATGAGTCATTGAATGGGATTATCGACTCAACTTTTAAAGGAAATGCACAGCTCAGAGTAAAACTATTCTGATGAAATAAAAGATTAATTTGAATTTAAATAAAAACTGTCAGCATTTCTGAAAGGTTTGATTTTTAAAAATGCTCAATTTTTTTATTTTTCAAAATCTCCTGCTTTTTTCTTTCTTTAGTTCATGGTGGGTTTGTATTTTTGTTTGGTTGTTGAGGTTTTTTTAACTTCAGACTATTTTCACAAATAATGTCAGTTGTCCTGCAAATCCTTTTTTTCCGAATTAAGAGTCGCCACTCTGTTCATATATGCACTGTCACAGAGAAGACCCAGTGAAACATCAAGAAGGTGTTGTTTGCTTCACTTTAGAAGTAGAGGGTTCTCTATTCCAAATGTTGAGCTGGAGTCTGTATTGTCTGGCTGATCTTTACAGGTAAAGATTGAGATAGAAGATATTTACACAGATTTGAAGGATGGCATCCCTCTCATGAAACTCCTGGAGCTGCTCTCTGGAGAAGCTTTGCCCAAACCAAGCCGGGGAAAGATGAGAGTACATTTTCTAGAGAACAACAGCAAAGCCATCACATTTCTGAAATCCAAGGTAAGTTAATATCGATATTAGAGATTGCAATAGTTTATATATGTCATTAATTAATTATAGTGTCGTGTTCATTGTAGTTTCCCCCTCTAGTACACAACAATATATCCTCTGAAGACAGGCCAGGGATTTTATTAAAAGAAAAAAATTCATTAAGTTTTAATTTCTTTGTTATTTGAGCAATATATTTTAGAAACAGCTAATATTCCTCTCCTTTGGAGGAAAGAAATGTGGTTTTTTTTTCCTCTCCCTAACCACCCTTTTTTGTTTTCAAAAAATATATATTGGAAATTTAAATCTCTGAGACCACTATCCCTTTGCCAGGCTTTTGCTGAAATTCATCATAAGCTGATATAGGAGCTTGCAGGTCTGTGGACCGACGAAAAGGTGCAAACATAAAACCTATTTGCTTAAGAAAATGGCCTGAACACCCTCTCCAGTAACAGTTTGTTACACTGAGAGCTGGACACGAGTGCTTTTATGCTGAACAGATACTGATTTATTAGCAGGTACAAGTAAAAGTGATTGGTCCTGAGAATATTGTAGATGGTGACAGAACCTTAATCCTAGGCCTTATCTGGATCATCATACTTCGATTTCAGATTTCATCTATCAAACTTGATAAGGTAAAATGGTATCTTTGTCTTTTTGCTTGTACAATTGAATCCATATGGGGGTTTTTTTCTCAAAGAGATAAAACAGTCTCTTGGAGATAGAAAGAACATTCATGTTCTTCATCCTCTTCTACAATTTTTTTGTGGACTTTGGACTTCATGTCAAATTTCTCTGTCATCAGTTCTCTCTAGATTTGAGTCCCATGATGTTGCTTTGCTCTTTCTCTGTAGAAGCACATACTTTTTAAAATTATTAAATGTGTACTCTAAGAACACAAAAAACAAGATTCCATAAAGGTATTATGAAATCAAAGTCAATAATTTCTAACAGTAGACCTGAATACATCAGATTTTGTTTCTGAGTTCTATTTCACAGCTAAGAAAGCAAATAAACTGAACTTTCCTTTCTGCTTGATTTCTACAGACCTTACAGAAGAGAAATGTTTAAAAAATTTCAGCACCTGCTTTTCCCCTTATAGTTTCTGCATTCATTAAAATTCACTTTTTTTTTAATAAATACAAAACTTCTATTTTCATGTTAAATTTTTCTACCTTTATGATAGATACAGTCGGTAAGTTATGACTTTGAGGGAATCTGTGTATTGAACAAAAGTAATACAAAGTGATCTTTGGGAACATAAGTGTACTACTTTCATATATTGTTGACACTGATTTTTCTTTTCCCTGCTCTCTTCACAGGAAGAATTTGGAGGCAGAGCTGATGTTCTATTTGCCAATGAAGCATTATTACTCTGGTGTCAACATAAAACTGCCAGCTATTCCAATGTGAGTGTGAAGGACTTCTCCAAAAGTTGGAGTGATGGGCTGGCCTTCAATGCACTCATACATGCTCACAGGTATGGTTTGATGGATCAGTTCAGGTGGAGTTGCTCATTTTTGTTTCTATCCCTGATACAAGTTTTTCCAGGATCTGAATTACAAATTTTTGTCAAGAAACTGTCAAATACTCTCTGCCCTTTCTCACTGAAGACTCTTCTTTCTTAAATGGGTATTCTCTCTCTCCTTCTTGGAAGGAAGGACCAAAAGCTCCTACTTGGAAGCTCCTTTAGATGGCCTGAATTTTGAATTTCCAGGGGAAATATTGAATTTCCAGGGGAATATCACATATCTGAACAATACTGCCCATTTGATCTTGGCCCCTCAGTCATGTTCCCATTGCTGTTTTTCTAAATTTTTTATTTCAGGCAGTGGTTTTATTGTATGAACTTTGGGGCATGTATATCTTCCTGTCCAATTGTAATAGAGTAAGCAACTTCTCCATCTCTTTCTTTCTCCCTTCTCTGTCCCTTTCAAAAGGAGTGAAGAAAATAACCAAAAGCAGGAGAGAGAAACCACCTATGGTAACCTTGAACATTTCTTTGTCCTCAACAGTTCTGCCATGCGGTATCTACAGGATATCACAGTGAGATTTTGGAACTTCCCCAGCTGGGAGTCACCTCCCTTTTCACAAGTGTCTCTCCGTGGGCTTTGGTTTTCACCCATTGGGGAAGAGGAGAAATAAGGGCAGAGATTTGCTGGGAGTGGTAATTCAATTTCATAGAAGACAATTTTCTTCCTGCTATGTAGGCAAGGGGTAATGCTCTTGAATGAAGTTCAGGGTCCAAGTAATTTCAGCGTTAATGTCACATAACATTAACAGTTATGAGACTATTAACTTAGTCTCAAAAACAGTTTATGGTTTATGATCTGAAAGAACTTACTACAAACATAAATCTTCCGTCACCCCCATGCCCTCTTTTTCTCCTTGCCCAGGCCTGATCTTATCCACTATAGCTCACTGCGGCAGGACCAGCCCATTAAAAACCTGAACAATGCCTTTGACGTTGCTGAGAAAGAGTTTGGAATCAGCAAACTGCTTGATGCTGAGGATGTTGCAGTGCCCTATCCAGATGAGAGATCCATCATGACTTACGTGTCACTCTATTACCACTACTTCTCCAGACTGAAACAAGGCCAGACAATACAAAAGAGACTTAACAAAGTAAGTGCATTGCTATCTTTGGAAGTTATAAGTTATAAATGTAAAGTTTAATTTAGTATAGAAGGGGGGGGGAGGGTTTGTGCAAGCTCAGCTGCAGGATCATTTGAACAGAATCAAAAGGTACAGCTATCTGAAAGACCTTGTGCCTTTAGACTTGTACCTGGAGCCTGTAGACTCTCTGATCTCCTAGAGGGTTGCAATTATCTCACTGAAAATCAATCCTTTTTTGACCTCACGGTTTCTGTTTGAGGACTGATATGGTTCCAAGGCAGCTTGAGGCATAGAGATTTCAATAATATTGGGAGAAGATTAAGACTAGGCAAAAGCAGACCTAGTCAGCAGTTTTCTCATTTAATAGGAATAATGATCCCTTATTCTATTTAACTACTTGGGATTTTGATTTCCTGTGAAAATCCTCATCCTTTCTTTCTAACTCCTTAGGTAGAATGATAAAAACCCAAACAAACTAAAAGCCCAAACAAATGAAACAAAACCAAAACAACTTAATACCACCACCACCACCACCAAATAAAACTGAGAGAATGCTAGCTAAAATGGCTAAATTTAAATTTTTTATTAAATTTTAATTAATTTTTTATTAAATTTAGCTAAGTTAAATTTAGCTAAGTTAAGGGGTTTTTTTCTGTTTCCACATACACTTCACCTCACATAAAATCATGAACTACACAAACATTTCTTTCATCCCACTGATGGAAAACAAAAGGAATTTTGTAGTTGTTCCTCTGAAGACCATTTCCCTTGAGAGAATTTCTCTTCCATCTTCAGAGAAATCTGTTCTTGTTTTGACAAAACTCCAAAAGAAATAGCCTGCAGAAAACCTACACATCCAGGACGGGTCCTACATGAACATCTGGACTCAGAGATCTGCCTGTGCAATTGAGAGGGGGAATAATTGCTTAATGAGAGGCACAGAAATCCAGCCTGAGGCTTCCCTGGTGGTGACAAGGTGAAAAGGTTTTGCAAAGGAGGGTTTGGTCAGCTAAAAATGTGGTCTTGGGCAAGGATTCGACAGTCTTATAACATGGCTCCCCACAGCACCAAGCCTCTTAGTGTGGAAGGAGTGTCTGTAGGATGCTCTTTGTCAGAAGACCCAATGTTAGGTGGTCCTGCAAGGAGCAGGGAGTTGGACTCAACAGTCCTTATGGGTCCCTTCCACCTCCAGATACTCTAGGATTCTATGTATTAGAGCAGCATCTCCAAAGAGATGCATTAGATGAGAGCAGGACTTGGAATTCAGTCAAAGTTTGGGCATGAGTTAGGAGAGTGAGCAGTAGGTCTTCCCAGCTCTACACATGGGTCACTGGATTTTGGCCAGAAGACATTATGTATCATTTGATAAACATGAAATAGGCCTTGAGTCCACAGGCAGGTATTAGAGGAACTGTAAGTAGCAAGCAGGCCATAATTTTTGTATTTTATGAATAAGCAGTTTGCTTACTCTGTTCTTTTTAAATTCTCATTGTGCTCCACCGCTTTTTCCATTTTTTCATAGTTATATTTATTCTTTCTTTTCTCGCTCTCCACTTACCTGCTTCTTTTTCTCCCTTTGACTCCTTCCCTGTTTTTAGTCTGTCTCTAATATTGCATTCCCATCTTCCTGCATTTCTGACACACACAAACAATCAGAAGGAGAAGGAAACAGATGTTAATCTCTTCATGTCCTTAGTCCCCTCAAATAGACAGCTCTGAATTTACTAATAGGATTGGGAGGGAAGCCTGAATGTGTCAAGGAAGCCTTTGAGTTCAGACTAAGTGTATGACCAGGATGGCAGAGAGAAACACCTCGGGGAGGCAAATCTGCTTTCCCTCTCCCATCTGAGGTGACCATGCATTTGCTAGGATCTTTCAGCAAGAACTGGGTATGATGGCAGAAAATACAGAAGGGAGCCCTGATGTCATGGGCTGCTTTTCCTGCACTAAAGGTTGGTGCTCTTTTACTGCTCTTACAAGACTGCAGCACTTAGTCATTGCCAAGTACAATTCCTGGTAGGCAAAAGCAGATTACCACTTGGAAGAACTGGGTCTTTTCTCAGTGCTGTTTCCCTCACTAATCTGCCTGGCTGGGGCAGGCAAACTCAGCAGAATGATAGAGGCAGACAATATTGTTCAGCACTAAACCTGACATTTTCAGGAGTAAAGATCTACATCTTTACTAAGTTAGGGTGAGGAAAAAAATAATATGAAGTAAAAAGACAAATATGGAAAAAAATGTAAAATGGAAAGAAAGGATGATTTCATTCTAACACCTTTTATTTCATTAGGGATTTAATTCTAGAAGTTTGCTCCAGTATTTACCTGAACTTTAAATAAAGGCAGGTCAGGCCACAAATGAAACAGAGAAATATCTTGGACTTGAAAAGTTAGTATTGAATCAGAGTTAACATCCTTACCAAAGCCCTGTTTGGCCACAAAATGTTTTGTAGTAATCTTTGTATAAAGAGAAACAGTTCCAACAGAAGAGATTGAGAAGGGGCTGTGTGACCACAGTCTGCTGTGTGCATGCGAGAGAACCAGGATCTTTCCAGATGGTCTCCTAAGATCCCAAGAGGTGAAGCTAAAAGGCTGTAATTACACATCAGGATAGAATTGTTCGGGGTCAAGGAATGAGACTGGTAAAAAAAATCTGTTTTTTTTTCAATTGCGAAACAAAAAATATGAACCACACTGTTTATTCCAAAATGTTTTCTTTAATAAAAATTGAAAATAAACATTAAATAACATTGATCTATCCATGCATTATGGAAAGCTGTTCTAGGATTTCACCTGGCCTCAGATGTGACAGCTATCACCACATCAGTATAAAAATGGGATGACTGCTGAAGACACTGCTTTCTGTTCACTCACCTTGCTTCGTTCTGTTTCTTACATGGCTTGTAACTTTATATTCCCATCACAGATTGTGTTCTTCCTGAAGGAGATAGATGACTTGAAGCTTCAGTACGAGCAGATGGTCTCTGACCTCCTGAAATGGATCAAACAGAAGGTGACGGAACTGGATGACCGTAATTTCCCCAACTCTCTCCAGGAAATGTGGCTGCTCATGGCCAACTTTAAAACCTTCCGCACTGTAGAGAAACCCCCCAAATACCAAGAGAAGGGCATGATTGAAGCTCATCTCTTCAACATCAGGACCAAGCAGAGAGCCAACAACCAACGGCCATACTTGCCCCCAGAGGGGAAGATGCTGCAGGATGTGGAAAAGCACTGGATCAGCCTGGAAAAGTCAGAGCACAACCGGGGAAAAGCACTGCAAAAGGAGATGCTGAGGCTGGAAAGGCTGGAACAGCTAGCCCAGAGGTTCCTGAAGAAGGCAGCCCTGCGTGAGTCCTACTTGGAAGACATGAGGAAAGTGATTGGGAAGCAGGACTTCTGGCCAGAGAGTGTGGACAGGATGGAGGCTGCCAGTAAGAAGCTGGAAGCAATTGTGGCGGATGTACTGCCCAGGAGGGAACGCTTTGCAGCTTTGGATGAAATGGCCACCATTATCAGCCAGGAGAACTATCACGGCAAAGATCAAATCTTGCAGAAGTGAGTGATGACTGAGAGACTGTGTAGCAGCAGAGGTTAAAATTAGTTGAAATTCTAGGGTGTGGTGGAAGGAAACTAATTGTAACTGTGAATCTTGTCTCTGCTCCTCATGAGTAGAACTGTCAGGAATTTTCTTCTACCTGTGAAGAGTTTCAGCAGATAAGGCAAACACTTCATCTTCTCCACAATTATATTTTTTTCCTTGGATGATCAAAGCCTCAGGCCAATTCAGGGTGAAAAATATTTTTAAGATATTTTTGTTATATATGAAAATATACCTACAAATTTCTACCAAATACTCAATCTGCCATCAAAAAATGCTTAGAGAGATACTATTTTTTTTCCCAAATAAACACATTTCTATTTCAGTCTGCCATTTGGGGAGATATAAATTGGTTAAGACATGGCATTCTCAGATTTACTCTGTTTTGGAGCAAATATTGAGAAATTATGAATACTCTAATTATCTCAGGTTATTATATAACCTGGTTTGTGAGTATCTAAAAATGCCATACAAATAACTTCTCTCATGGTATTTTATTGCTTTTCTAAATTCAGACAAAATCAAGACCCTCTATGAAAACTCAGAAAACCAGTTATAAAAGATTATATCAAACTATGAGATCTGATTGTGACTTATGATATGATTTAGATTCATGTTTTATTTTAAGAAGCCATTTAAAGACCACTTCTTTGTTTCCAAGCCTTTTGCTTGCTTTTTAGCAAGCAAAAGCATTGTAGCAAAAAAAAAAGGGGTGTTCTATGAACGTCCTTAAAAACAATGTCTAAATTTTAAAAAGGCAATGACAGTTGACTTTAATTCCTTTAATAACATTGCTTTGACCTGTTTTGTGTTCCTGGCCTGTCTTCTTACACTGATGTCTAGAGTTGTGTGTGTTCATTTAGCCCCTCTAAAGCCACAAGCACTGAGAACCCTCCAGTGCTGCCCAAAGTCTTTGGTCCAAACTGGTAATTCCTTTCTCTTCCTTTGTAGGCAAAAGAGCATTTCAAAGCAATGGCAGGACCTCCTGGATCAGCTGCAGAGACGAGAGCAGTCCATGGGAGCCATGCAGGAAATGCTGGGCCTCCTGAGGGACATAGATGCCATTACAGAGGAGCTGAAAGAGCTGCAGGTACTGAACCCTCTCCAGCAGCACACAACTTGCAGTGCTGCCAATGGGTGTCCCCATGTTCCAGGGCTGGTTGCTGGTGCCAACAGGAGATAAGTCTATCAGCTATAGAAAAAATACACCATTTTTACCTAGATGCCTAACTGTGCATTTCAATTCATCATCACAGATAACTGCATGAGGACAAAAAAACGGGCTTTGCTATAGGGATTTTCCCTAATCAGAAAGCCAGGTATCCTATTACATGGAATGCACTACAGGTTCAAGTCATATAGTAAAATAAAGATGGGAAATAATATTTTCTAAATCTACAAGTGCAAAAGCAAAAGTGGAGTAAGCACACCTCCTGTTTCCATTTCACGTAATTCTTCTGAATCAGCTTCTGGAAGTACCTGCAGTAATTTTACAGATGGGAATTAGCTCAGGCTTTCAGATATATAAGCTCATGAGAAAGGAAAGTTCCACTGTAAATGGATAGCGATTGCTTTTAGCAAGAATTTCCAGCTGTTACCAGAGTTTCAGAGCACAAAGTCTTCTCTTCAGCACGAGAAAAAAACTGGGTTCATATTGGTTTTGTAGCAGAAGCAACTATATATACATCCTTTGCCTTGAAGACAGAAAAATCCTTATGACTACAGGTTGCCTTGTACCCAAGCTGAAGGAGTCAGCATGCTATATGAAGTTGTGAATTTCAAATTAAAAATAAGAGCTGTCTCAAAGTTGTAAATATTTCTGTGCTAGTGTTAGTAGGCAAAGAACATCTAATGGTGATAGTGTTGCTGGAACAATAGCCTGAGAATATGGGAAAAGATTGGTAAAGAAAGATAGTACCGTAGGATTAATAATTGTATCCATTAACACAATTAGAAAGAAGACAGTCTGATGAGCGCTTCCTAAGAGCCAGCAATTAAGTACTATAAAGAACTTATTTTTGCTATTTATATAGACAAGTAAGCTCTTCAATTAAAAGAACATTGTGGTTAGAACATGCCATAGAATGGAATATTGTGGAATTCTTCAAATACAGACTACTGTGAATCAATGTGCCTACAGGTGGGTCTATAGCATAGGGATATTCATTGCCCCCACAAATCCTGAGACCTTGAGAGCTTAATCAGAAGAAATATCTTAGATGCAAAAACAGATGCTTATTTGACAAGCCCATTACTTGCACTGCAGTAGATAGAAACTCTGGATTGTTGCCATTAGCTTTTGGAATTGAAAAGCAGTATAATTTCTCTAAATTGGCAGGCTTTTAGCTTTATCTATCTGACATTCTTGGACATTTAGAAGCTATGAGAGACAACAGGAACCTTTCAACTGATTTCTTGGCACTGAGACCCTGGATGGACTCTCTGAAAATGTCTTTTTTCTTCTCACTTTACTTGTAGGTGCTAGTGAATTCCCAGGACTGTGGGAAGCAGCTCTTGGAAGTAGTAGATTTGCTGCAGAATCACAACTTGATTGACTCGCAGATCTCTTCCTATGATGGCAGATTGACACACATCACCCAGAGGACAGCAGAAATCAGCAAGGACAGCACAGTTAAATCAGAATTGCTTTATGCAAAAGTTCAGATGCTTCGTCAGCTGTACCAGAACCTCACAGCTCAGAGCAAGTCACGGTAGGGCTGTGTTTGTGTCTCTGTTCTTCCTGATTAGGATGCCTAATCCTAATTCTTTAATCAGAAGGCACAGCTTTCCAGCATTTGAAATGTTTTCATTTCTTCATTCATAAAGACATAAAAAAAGCAACTCAAATATCTTGATTGCAATTGTGAAAGGATCACTCACTTTCAAAATAAATGAAGAACAGATTCCTTCTCAGCATTTATTATAACTTGCTTTAGGAGAAATCTGAATAGCCAATGGTTATCTCCTCATCTCCTGAAGAAAGAAGGAAACGTAATTTTGTTTCTTTGGTCTTATTCCATGAATAAATTAATATATAACAAAGAGGAACTAAAGGCATTAAAATTCTGCATTTTTAAATTTTCCATTGATTAATCTACCATTGTCTTCATGGAATCCTCATTCTGACTGTCATACACTGTTTATTCCCTTGGTTCAGTAAATCTCAGCTAGAAGAGGCTTTGAAGCTTTTTGAATTCTTCCGTGACTGCAAAGAGGAAGAATCATGGATCTCTGAGAAGTGGAAACTGGCAAGGATGACAACATTAGGGAAAGATGTCAGCCAGATCACAGCCTCTATTCAGAAGAACAAGGTACCTTACTTTGCTGCTGGTGCCTTGTCTTTGTTCTGAAGCAAGATTTTAGAGCATCAATGTCTTTCAGTTTAGTCAGTGCAGCACTTACAAATATGTGGTCAAACTAATCCTTATCTCAAGTGTCATGACTGGAGTTTGGAATCTTAAAAAAAATGTGTGGGGTAGGCATCTTTTTTCCCAAAGAGGGGGAGGAAAAGGCAGAGAAGGAATATGCTTCTTACTGGACTAGAAGTGGGGCTTCTTGAGAAGGCATTTGGCTCCATATTAGCTAACATTTGATGGGCCAAAAAAGTGTTGCTAGTTTTTGTTTCTCTCATCTTCTTTTCCTGGCCAAGAGAGATGAAGGTAAAGAGAGAGGTGGTGAAAAAATAAAACATGGGGCTCTTGGAAATGTATGCATGACAGTGCCTCTAGAGAGTAGGTCTCTTGTCTGGTAGGGAATGAGCTGTTCTGACATATTTCCTGTCCTTGTGCTAGGCTCTTGAAGCAGAATGCAATTCACACAGGGCCATATGTGCAGATGTGATGAAGAGGGGCTGGGAGCTCAGCCAGAAGGACCCCACGCGCCAGGATGACATTCTGAGGCAGACAGACAACCTCCAGAAGCTGTGGCAGCAGCTCCAAGATGAGGTGGCTGATCGCAAAAGCCGCCTGCAGGCAGCGGCCCTCATCAAACAGGTAAGAGGGTTCTGCTGGGGTGTGTGGTATGTGGGACATGGATATGGCTCAGTCCTGCCCCGTGTCCCCACGTGGAAGACAACAGTGGCAGGAAAGACTTCTCCTTGGTCTTCAAGGAGATCTCTGGCAGTGAAGTCTCAATCCTCCTGCAAACCAGACACACAGGAGATTTGAGCAGCTGGGAGATACTCTAAAGGTAAAAATGCTAATGGAAATAACTCACATAATACTGCTAATGCAGTCTTTTTAGGGGTGAATCACGTAGCTGTGTGACATATTTCAAAAATGAAAAAAAAATTCTGAAGACCACCCACAAAAGAAACGTGTTGTAAGACTTAGATTGACCACGAACTTCACAAATCCTGCAAAGCATTTGACACTTCCATTCTGACCTATGATTTTACTCCCACAAACATTCACACATATGCAAATAAAGAATTTGCATAAAAGCTACGTTCTTAAATCATATCACATTATCTCAGGTATTCTTATTCTCCCCTTTTTAGGATTTTGCTCAGTCTGCTGTTTCCATGAAATGTTTGAACAAAACTGAACAGCTTTCTTCTTAAGTCTAAATTCTCTCTTCTCTCTATTAAATTTGACACTGTTATGGTGTTTTAGTTTTTTCTTTGTCCTTCATTACTATAGGTATTATTTTTTTCCTGTCGTATCTTTATTCTATGTCTCAAAACCTTGTTTTACCCTTCTACAACAATAGCAATTTCCAGACTGCAAATTCTGGAAAAAAATAAACTTCTGTTATGGACCAAATTCATTGCTCATTCCTTAAATGTTTAGAAAATATCTGTTGGTATTACATAGTGATGCCTACCAACATCATACATTGTAGGTTCCTTTTATTGCTGCTGTTATGCTGTTATGAAGTTTTTTGCTAGTTAGGAGTTTTTAAACAGCTATATAGGCAATCCTTGAATCTCTTTACTCACTATAATTCTGTGAATTATTTGTGTTGTGAGCATGAAATTCATCCCTCATTTCGAGTTACTTTATCCATAGCTTTCACAACACGTGGAAGTAACCTTATAGCTACAGACCTAATGGAATTTCTCCTTATTTGTAATTTTACAAAGAGGAGGGAGCTGGATATGATACTTCCAGGATGAATCCAAGTGTTTTCCTCCCTGTGTTCCTTCAGTACTTTGCTGACATCGATGAAGCAAACTCGTGGTTGCGAGAGAGGCAGCCCCTTCTCACCAGCAAGGATTATGGCAAAGATGAATCCAGTGCCGAAGCACTGTTGCATCGTCACTTGCGCCTGGAGGAGGAGATTGCAGCCTACTCTTCCGAGATGAGGCGCCTTAAAGAGCAGGCTGACATTGCAGCACAGCAGGCTCCAGCAGCAGTAAGTAGAGGAGGGATTGTGTCACATTGTGTTGAAGAATGTAAACAAAATGGTTTTTTCAATTTATTTTTTATTTATTTTATGAAAATAGATTATTCCCAATTAATTTTTTATTTAGCATTGGGGCAAACTTTTAGGTGAAAAAGAAGTTCCTTGTCTGCTCATAGCACACCTAGTTAGTATTCTTTGAAGTGCTGCAAAGATTCTCATCCGTGTTAGTTCCCTCTACTGGTGCCCACAAATACATTCTCACTCTTTAATCTCATAAAGTTATTAATTTCAATAATCTTCAAAAAGCAGACATTTAATCAAAACATCCTTACAAATTCTTCTGCTACTCTAATATAGTGAAGAACTATCCCACAACTCCAGGAGTAACTCATACCTTCCCTAATTTTTAAGACAAATAAGGTGAAGTCAGCCTCTGCAGAGGCCCCTCTTTTTCACTGACTAAAAAGGGAATTTTTGACCTGAAATCAGCTCATTTAGTAACAGAATTCAGGGGAGATGAATGAATGAATGACACATTTCATAGCTTGCTTCTTTAGATGTCTGTGTTCACTCAATATTTACCCCAATAAATTAGAGAGCAATGGGCATTATTTGTGGTCTTTCCTTTACCTCATCAATTCAATATTAATTTTTATTAGAAAAATATTTTATTACTTTGCTATGAAATGTGAAAAAAGCACATGACATGTTGGTGTTGATGCACAAATAGAATTATTGATTCACTAGGGCACTCACAGATTTTGAAACTGGAAGTGTTCAGGTACTAAAACACTACCACAAAGAGAACTGTGAGCATAGTCAATTGCCTTGCTATGTTGGCACTTCTGAAAATAGAAAAGCTCCTCCAACCAAACAACTTTGATTTGGGAAGAAAATGAGAATTTTTACTGAATCAGTACAGTTTAAAATGATTTGAAATACAAAACTAAAATACTTTTCAGTTTTTCTAATTCATTTTTTCAGAATAAAACAGTGGAAACAGTTCCCAAAAAATACTGGAAGTCTTTGGTTTAAAGGGTCAGAATGCTGTGATTTGAACTAGCAAGTCCAAGTTTTCCTTCCAAGTGAAGTTTTTATCCAAATCAGAAATTTTCATCCATTGATTTTGTTAAACTTTTCTTAACAGATGACAAAGAGAGAAGCCCCAAGTGACTTAAACCAAAAGACAACTAAGCTACCATTCAGTCGAACATGGGCAACATCTGAAACTGTGTCCACTGGAACCTCAAGTCTGGATGATCATTTTCTTCCAGAGAATATCTGGAAGACCCAAGAAGAAATAGATTCACTTTACGAACATCTACAGAGCATGGCTGAGGTATAATATCCCCTTCTGCTGTGCAGTTCATGAAAAAGTCCAAACCAGTGAAAATTGAAATTAAGTGCTTTGCTGGCTTCTGCTTTTCAGTTTAATAATGTGCCTCAATTCTGTTAATTCCTGTAGGACTTCAAGCCTTGAGATTATCATTGAAGTTTTGTATCAAAACAGATTTTATGTTGGCAAATTTCCATTTACATTCCAGTATTTTTAGTCCATGAAGAGCAGATTCTTTTGTGTAATCCTTTTTATTCCCCCTTAATGTTTGCTTGTTGTAGGTCCTAAATCACCAGGCTGTCTTGCTTGACACCAAAAAACAAACTGTAACCTGAATTTTGTTAATATGCTGCTCTTCACTCACACTCTAATCATGCCCTAAAGACCGACACAAACATGTTGTATGTGACTTTTACATATTCTAGAGACTACTGCCTTATGTCTTCAGCGAGCAGCAGCAAGTAGCACAGCAGCCTTCCTTACTATCCAGAGGCTGAGTACTCTTCAAATGATTCTCTTATGCTTTTAAAACACTGTTCCTCTGGGAAGAAGTATTGTGATCTTAACAGTTCATGTTCTGTTCTCTTTCAGTAGTGTCTGGGGAAAACTACCACCTGTGTGTGTAGCTTAAATGGAAGGATTTTTTTCTGTTGCTTCAAATGGTAAGGAGTTATTACAACAATAGTCAAGCCTTTATCTCTTTTAAAGAACAGAAAAAAGGCTCTGGAGGAGATGATTGGATATTATCGCTTCTGTAGCTCTTGCGAAGAATTTCAGTCATGGATGAGAGATAAAGAGAACATTTTCCGCACTCTTCAACCTCAAGCAGACAATGTGGAGGTCATGCAGCAGAAATATCAGGTATCCCTTTTTCCTTTTCACAGATGACACCTTTTAAATCAATTTTGCCTTAAGAAAAATTATAATGTTGAGATGTTTTGAGATGTTTTTTATGTTTTGAGAGCCTTTTCTTTAATTTCAACTTAGAGAGTCATGCACAGATCAGATATTTCTTTTGTACAGACTATGCCAAATTACTGAAGCTGATGTGACTCTGTCTCTTTATCTTCTTGTGAACATGGTATCCTGTACAAACATCATGGTACACAAGGATTCTTTCTGTGCTTTATCTTACATCACTTTTAAAAAGTACCAAATTATGAAAAAATTCACTGGTGCTCTTGCATCCCAGTGAAGTGGGACAGATGTAGTGTGTACACCAGGGAGGTCAGGGGGCTGCAGGGGAGTTGTGGGCACAGGTATGCATGGAGTCAGCAGGCAGGCAAGGGGAGAAGCCAGCCATGAAAGTCAGATATGAGGGGATATAAGAGATTATTGAGAATTGTGTCCACAGAAATGGAAAAACCTCATGTTCTTCATTCTTGTATTTTTCCATTTTAGAGATTTTTAATGGAACTGGCTGCAGGCAAAGGCCAGCTGGAAGACATTGAAAACTTAGCTGCTAAATATGGGAAGATCAGTCGCAGCAAATATTTTGAGATCCAGACTTGGATGGAAGAGATCAACGTTAGGTAAAAGTGCTGCTGATAAGCAGAGGATTGTCTAATGGGGGTAATTGGAGAGCTGACCATTCATATCCCTTCTAGACAACGGTGCCACCAGTGGGAAAGGAGCAGCCCTCAGCTGGCTGTAGGCAGCCCTGAGGCCAGTGCCATGTCTCTAGGACTGAGGGGGGCTCCTAGGACCCTGACACCAAATCACTTAAATGGTAGAAATGTGTGTGTGCATGTCAAAGCACAGTGTGAATTCATCCACAAGTGACAGTGTTGTATTCAGAGTAGTTCTGCAGCACTTCAGCTGATTTGGTTACTTAAGCATCAGGGTGAGGACACACTTCACAAATCTCGAAAGGAGCATCAAACCATGCTTGACTTCCCTGAGAATGTTTTGCACCTGTTGTGAATGTATTCCCGCTACCATGTTGCTCAGAGGGCATAGTCAGGTCCTGATTTTGACCATACTTGTTTAATTGCATCATGTTCAGAGTGTTTTGGTCACCTGAGCAGGTCCCCTTGTTTGAGATGATATTGATATGAACTTTGATGTTGTGAGGGAGTGCTAGTGTTCACCCCCACCCAGCCCATGTAAGTCTTGATAAAATCTTTATAAAATACTTTTTCTGAACAGAAAACATATACATGTTCATGTATAACAATGGCTATGAATTGTTATCTCACTTCAAGATGGCAATCCATGGAAACACTGAAGGAGGAGAAAGGCTCTGAGTTGATTGGAGTGGCTGATGTGAGGACATTTCTTCAGGACTGTCAGAGCATAGGAGTGCTACTGCAAGACAAGATGGTCCAACTCAGGGATCTGGAACCAGGGAACTTGCCTGCTGGACTGGAGTCAGACAAGCGCAAACTGTACACAATTGAGAGAGAGGTCCTGGTGACAGAGAGGAAAATTGAATACTTGAGGAGTGTTGCAAAATCGTAAGGAACCTTCCTTTTGTTTCCACTTTCTTTGCTAGTTCTCTAAGATCATGCTGTAAATTATGGCCATAAAGAGAATGAGCAGCTTTTAAAGTTTCTCTTTCTAGAAATCCAAGGAACTCAGCTGCTGGACTGAGCTGATTCCTCTTGAGTGTGGCTGGGTGATTGGGGAGGTGTTTGTTTCCAGACTTCATGGCTGTAGAACGATGGATACCACAGGATTATTTGTGGCTCTAAAAAATCATCTCTACTAATGTAGAGATTACATTAGTAATCTCTAATATGGAGATATCACATTAGAGAAGAGGTATCACTTAAGTAATATGTGGAGGTATCACTTAGATCCTGAAAGAGGGTAATGAGGGGAAGCAAGGCTGATGGTAGGAAAATAGCAGATAACTGTGCACAGGAGTTCAAATTTGAAATATTAAAGGTTTTAATTTTTTTAAAGTTTTCTGTACATTCATGATGAGAATGTTTTGCCTTAGCTGACTTTCTTTTTAATGGAACTCTAAATATCCAAGTCCACTCCTTTTAAAGAGTAATAGTTCAAGCTCTAAGTTAGTGTTCATACAGTTGAATGTATTTTATTGTAGGATCAAGGACACCAACCCTGCAGAGAGCAGGGCCATCACTGAGCAGGTAGAAAACATGGAGAGGCTTCTGGCAAAGCTCAAGCTGGAGATCCAAACGAAGCGGGACATTCTGCAGTGGGCCCAAAACCAACAGTCCTTCCTGCAAGACAGCCGTAGGCACCTACTGTGGGCAGAGGGCATTCGGGAGAAGCTGAGCAGTGAAGAAATGGGTCTGGATGTGGGATCTGCAGAGCAATTGCTGAAGGAACATCAAGATCTGCTGATAGAAATTGGTTCTCAGAATGAAAGGTAGAGAGATTCTGGCAGGGTGGGCAGAGTGGGGTAATATGACAACAGTACTGTGAAAATGAAACATGTAAATCATGTACATAAATTGTGCATGAAGGTGATACCAAAATTTTATTCACATGCACTTGAACATTAGTGACAAAACATAAAATCTGGTCAGCTTTTGCAAACTTGTCCTGAAGGCTGATGGAGGGGGAAGGAGGATCTGTATGTTTGCAGTAGTAGAATTCCACAAGCTCTCCTGACGCTATCAGAGAGTGCCATCTGTATGTACTTTATTCCAGTTCTCCCATTCTTTCTCAGGCCTTATGCTTCCATTTGCCATTATTTTCAGTTCTTCTTATGCACTGTTATGGATTTCCAGATACTGTTGACCCTCCTTTCCCTTTTAACATGAAAGCCTGCTTATGTGGGCTTTCAGTCCAGAAGGGGAAATCTCACCTACTGCCTCCAGCATGTATCCCTGAGCAGTAAAACAGCTGCACTTTGTAGTGCATAACCTGCAGGAAAAAGGTAACAGGGAAGGAGGGAAACTTGGTATATGGACGCTGCCAAGAGAGCAAAGAGCCGTGATGAAAGAGAATTCATATTCCCTCATGCAATGAGGTCACATTTTTCTTTTTTGACTCTGGGAAGATTTCTGCAGCTGGAAGAGCTTGGGCGCGAAGTCATCCGCCAACAGCCCAGTAACAACAGGAGCAGAGATGTCCACCAGACCATGGAGAGGCTTGCCAAGGAGAACAAAGAGCTGGAGGAAATGTGGGGAAAACGATGGAAAAAGCTGCAGGATGGCCTGGAATTGCAGAAGTTCAATAGGGAAGGAGACCGTATCAATGCAGCCCTCTCTGGCCATGAGGCCTTTCTCCGGGGGGATGACCTTGGGGTATGTACAGCAGCTGATCTTGTTCTCTCCTGCTTCTTCTCCCCATCCAGGCAGTAGCAACAGTCTTCTTTTTTGGGTTGGCTTCTTCATTCTTCTGATCACGACATTTCCATGCTTGGGAACTAGACTTTCAGGATCTTATTAATATTCTTATGTTCTTACCCATCTTAATGAGAACAAAGCTCATTGTCCCTCAGAAAAAAAAAAACAAACCCAAAAAACCCTTAAAATATATTTGTTTCTGTTTGTACCTGTCATCCATTAAAAAATAAGGTTTCAGCTAAAATATAGTAATTTTTTTCAAGTAAAAAAGTAAAAATTCTTTCATTAATTTAAGAATATTAAACACACTAAGCAAAAAAACAAATGCAGACATTATTCACAAAATCAGTGAAGAAGGAGGCTGTGGTCTCTCACCGCCTCTTATGTTTTCAGCTGAACCCAAAACATTGATACTTTGGGATCATTGATTCTTTGAGTGGAATAAAGTTTTACAAGTTAGTCTTTTGTATTGCATATCCCTAGATGGGCCAGAGTGCTGGCATAAATTTAGAATGCAGATTTTCTTAAAAGGTGAAAGTGGATAATGGAAAGATAGAATAGAAAGACCAGATATGATACAAATCTGCTGCTTGTTTGTAGCCCTGAACATCCTTGGGCTCATGCAAAATGTACACTGTATCTCCTGCCTGAAAGAGAAGGAGAAAAGTAAGGTCCAAATTATTTTCTCACTACTGAAGAAACAATAAGAGCAAGAAAAGTCTCAATCAAATTTTCTTTTTCAAATGCAGGACCATGTAGATGCTGTTCGAAGCCTGCTGAAGCAACATCAGGAATTTGAACAGCTGCTGATGGCGCTGAAGAAACGAGTGGAAGCACTCAATGAAAACGGGGTGAACCTACTAGAGGGCAGGCACTTTGCATCTCATGTGTGAGTCCAAACCCATTCCTGTTCTATTTAGGTTTAATAAATGATCCAGTGTGATCAGGTGAAATGAAAAATTTTCTCTGATGAGAAATTAGTTGACCCCCAATCCACAGTTTGATGAATAAGGAAGTCAAAAGGAATTCTTTTCAAAAAATAGATTTCCTGTGCTCTTATGACAAATGACCTTTCGGTTAAAAGTGGCATTTGGCAGATCACTAAAATAATTTGGTTTGTATCATAAATTACATATAGTGATAAAACTTCCTTAAAGTGAACTTGTTAAATGAAAAAGTTTTCCTTAATTTATCAATATCACATATTAGAAATATGGTTTGCTTTTAAAAAGTTACTGAAAACTTCAGAAGCAAAGGAGCAGCTCCTTTGTGTTCAGGAGCAGCTCCTTTGTGTTTTTGTCCAAGCTGAACTGTTACCAGTAATTCCTTTCTCTGTGCTAGAGCCACTAGGATATAGTAAGGAGACCCCTTTGCAAACAAGAATTAGAAACAGAGAGTTTGAATGGACCTCTTGGATCAAAAGACCATGTTCTGATGATCATAGATGATAATGTCTTGAACACTCCCTCCACGAATTTATAAAACTTAACATCTGATCTCTTAAGATCTGATTTCTTGCCAGCACTACTACCATTAGAAAGCCATTCCAAAGCTTCATTGCACTTACACCAAAGAGCAAATTATTAGTTAATTATAAATAATATAACAATAGTATGAAATATTTGGGGCCGAGGAAGGTCTCAGTGTTCCAGTGTATGATTGCAATTCACTAATGTGACGCACAAGAGGAGAATCCAGAGCAGCTGGCAAGTAATACCTGCTCTCTAGGTGAGCCCAACATGGTGATGAGACAGGGCCTTCTTCCAGTCAGCAAAGTTGTAGAAACTAGATTACATTTATATCACAGTCATGACTGCAGCATAAGGAAGGAGAACCAAAATTAGTACATTAAACTTCCTGTTTTTCTTGGTAGTATTGAAGAGAGACTGGTCACTCTCCAGAGAAGGTGGGAGCAGCTGATACAAAGCAATGCCAAGAGAAAACAGAGGTTGTTGGATTCCCTACAACTACAGGTAACTGATACTCCAGATTTGGTCACACATCTGTGAATTTTGAATTTTACCCCTTGTCTTAATGTGAGACAAAAACTCAAACTGCTGAGCATTCCTACTGCAGTTCACTTTCTCTTTGGCTGTGGGACAGAGCTTCATTCTCCAGGGAGCAGATGATGCAGTGGTGATAAAACTTACAAAGCTATAACTGTAGAAAATTCAAAAAAACCAATGGAGATTCTGAATGAAAAATATCAACAGAATGCTTTGTCCACTGGTTAAGTTTATTCTACTCATTACTTAATATTGTTCTGGGCCTTAATAACTTAGCACAGTTAATCTAAGTTTTGGCACCAAACTTAGTTTTCTATGCTGAGATACAAAGTTATACTGGAGGATTGGTCCTCTTCTGGTTAATATATTCTATCAGCGATGCAAACCTTCACTGACAATTACAGGCCATACTTTAGTAACTGTGGTAAAAAAAGGACCAAGAGATATTTTGATGACTTAAAACCTCTATAGTTCAAGATCATACTTCTTCATTAGTTTAATCAATTTAATCCTGTTTGTTTTCTGTAAGGAGTTTAATCGTGATGCTGCTGAGCTTTTGATATGGATGGAAGAGAAGTACAAGGTTGCATCAGATGAATCCTATCGTGATCCAACAAATGTTCTGCGCAAGCTGAAGTGGCATGAGGCTGCTGAGAAGGAAATGTTGGCTAATGAGGAGCACTTTGCAACATTGATAAAGGTGAAGGCAGCTTTGGAGCTAAAGCTTTCCATCTTGTACCAAAATTCATAGATGCTGGTCTGCTAATAAAGTGGTGCGCTGTGTTTCCCCAGAAAGGAAATCAAATGATTGAAGACAACCACTATGCTGCAGTTTCTGTCCAGGAGAAGATGTCAGAGCTTCAAAAGAAGTGGAGGGAATTGTATGGCAAGATGATAGAACGAGGTGACAAACTGAGACAAGCTGGACAGCAGGAACAGCTCATGGAACTGCTGCAGGTCAGGAAGTCATGAGGAATAGAGGGGAAGAATGGCCTGGGAGCCTGGTTCCTCTAATATGTGGAAACCACATAAAAAAGAATACTGTCCAGATAAAAGTGGTTTTTAAGGTCTCCATTTTGTCTGCAGTCCCAGGAAAGAAACCCTAATATTATGCTGTCCAAGCTCACTTAAAATTTATGAGCACAGTAACAGTGCCAGCAAAGCATCAGGCTGTTGAACTTGGGCTCAACTCTGCCTCTGTGTGCCCATCCTGTGCTGGGAAAATAACCCAAACTCTGTAGGGGTCAATGCTGTGCAAACATCACTGCTTGCCTGGAGGCAATCTGGGGGCTGCAGGCATGGCCCTGCATTAAGGCATGTCTGCAGGCATGGCCATCCAGTCAAATTTTATAACAAGAACAATATACTGTGAAGTTGTTTTGAGACCATTATGAATGGAACTGCTGTGGTGTTATAGCTATGATCTGAAGTCTTTGAAGATTGTTTGACTCTTATATTATGTTGCTGAAGATATTTCAAAGAGGCTGTTTTCCATGATGTGCTTTAGTGTCTCAAAGAGAAGAGTACTCCAAAATAGTTCACAAAACAAAATATTCCCTGAAGATGTCTCTTAGAGACATCCAGCCATCATATTACCAAGAAAGAACAATTGGATTTAAAAACTGTGTCCAGGAAGCTGTTATAGGAGGGGGTGAATGAAAGAAAATATTGTTGGAAGGACAGTATGATGTGCTGTAATCTTTTCCTGGCAGGATGCCAAAAAGAAGATAGAAAAAATTGAGAAAGTTCTTCAGGAATCTGAGACAGGCCACGATTTGCGCTCCAGCCGTGATCTACTCAAGCAACACAGACAGCTGGAAAATGAGACACGTGAGCTGGCAGAGAAAATGAATGCCATCGTATCTCATGCAAGGAAAATGGCCACCAATCACTTTGACTCCCAGAGGATTCTGGATGAAACACAGAAATATCTGAAAAGGTACGAGGTCACTCTGTTTTTTTGTCTCCACCCACATCTTGTGACAAATAGCATTTTTTTTATTCTACCTTCTAAAGAATTCTCTTGGTTGATTAACTTTCACCCATACTCAGGAATGATTTCTCCTCCCAGCTGGAGCACAACTATGCTTTGATCTGCACCTACACAGCTGCCTGTTGACCCACCTCAGCCTTTATGACTGAACATTGCTCCTTGCCAGCTGCACTCCTCCTCTAGTCCCTTTCTTACGCACAGGTCATCCATTGCTTTGTAAGAGATACAGTGATCAGCATTCAATTCATCACAGGACAAGCCTAGGATTTTAAAACTGAATAATTTTCTCTCTGCTTACATTTAGTGTTATCATATAGGTCTGCTTGCCAAGGGATCCTTGTATGTGCAGCCAGCACTAACCATTGAAATTTAATTGCAAAGGAGTGTCCAGTGTTTTGAAATCTTCACAATGGTGCTGTAGCCTAATTCTCTTGGTAGAATGAGGATAAAGCTTTGTTTAAACATATATTTATTTAATGGATGACCCCTAGGTTTGAGTCTTTGCAAGCACCTCTTTATGAGAGGCGTAAGTTGCTGGAAGCTGCCGTGGATCTTTATGAGTTCTACCATTATCATGACATGGAAATGAACTGGATCAATGAGCGCTTGCCTATTGCCCATTCCACCAACTGTGGGAAGTCCTTGGATGTGGCTCAAAACCTGTTGCAAAAGCACAAGGTAACTCCTTTATTCAAGTGCTTTATAGCATGGTGGCACACTGCACTTCACCTTAGCCTACAGACCTGCACTCATCCTTGCACAGTCAAAGCTTCAAATGAGTACATTCACTGATTCCAGCTCTAGTTCAGCTAAAATGGTCACTGGATTGACACAAATCATCAAAGTGGCAATGATTTTCAGAACAAATACAACATTCCTGTGAGAACTGCATTATGCATACTATGCATATTATGGAGTATTACTGATCTGAGAAATTGCATAGCTCTTCCCATTGAAAGAAGATAAAAAAACCTAGCGTATTTGACACTAAATAGAAAAAAAAAAAAGAGTTAACTAAATAAAACTGTTGTGGTTTTATGCTTATGGCTTCATTATACATTGAGTCTTGAGATCTGTGCATACTGGATTTTCTAGGAGAACATATAACAGGCATTAGCAATTATCTTAAATCTCTACAGATTTTAAATACAGTCACTGGTTTTATAAGGACAGGTTAATACTGATTTCTGGGGACTTTGATTCTTTGCAACAATTCCTCACAACCAGAGGGGTACCTCCGCTGTCCTGTACCACAAGCAATGCTGAATTTTGCTGCACCTTAATTGCAAGTTTCATGAGAAGGGTTATAAGACTAGTGGGGAGAATTTATGGAGCAGTAGTCCAATAGTTTTCATGGACTGATGACAATGTCTCTCTTTGCATCATCCTCCAGCCCCTCCATCGTCCTGGATATTTTACTTTTCCATCACCAGCTCAACATTTTTTCTGATTCCCCCAGCTTTGTGTCTCGTCCTGTGATCTGATCCATCTCCCAAACCTCTCTGGCTGCTGGACAGGGGAAGGGGCAGGAGCATGGTAAAGAGAGGACTTCAGTGTGAGGAAGTTAAGGGATGTGTGCTGCTTCCTTACACACCCTTTCCTCCTCTCTTGATGTCAGTACCAAGAACAGAGCATTATGTGAGCGAGGCTGGCACTGATGACCGAGGCTGCAGGTGTGGTAGAAACAAGACAGTTCTGGTGTCCACTTGCTGTACTCTGCTCGCAGTTACCAGCTGCCAGTTTTGCTTAGGATTAGGAGCACACAGAATTTACTTTTCCTCGCATATCTTCCTTTATTCCTTTTTTTTTTTTATCTCATTCCCAGGAACTGCAGGCAGAAGTGAATGCTCACAAACAGCAAATCCAGCGGGTCCTGGATAAAGGAAAGACAATGATTGTAGACCAGCACCCATCAGCTCAGAAAATAAGTGAGAAATGCCAGGAGCTTGTGACTGCCTGGCAGGGCTTGGAGAAATCCTGTGAGGAAAGGATGAAGCAGCTGCAACACTCAGTTGGCTTCCAGGAGGTACAAATTAAAGCAGAGCTTACACAGTAGCTTCTTCATACAAACAAGAGGACTAGAGTGTTAAAGAGGATAAAACCACCAACTTTGCTGGGACTAGTATTCTCTTCAGCTGCTTGAGGCGAGACTCATGGGAATGGAGAGCTAGATTGCATAGCTGAATGCAGCCCCCACTCTTGACCTGCTGCTCTACAGGCTTCCCTTGGGTTCTATACCCATCCTGTATGGCTGTGCACAGAACACACATTTCCCCTAGTAGTAGCTCCTTCCTCTGTGTCTTTACACAGTCTCAGGCCTCGACTTATTGATGTAATGGAGCCTGAACTGGCCCTTCATTCATGACATGGAAGAGAATTATGACATGGAAATCAGAAAACAGGGGATTTCTTGTGCTATCGATCCTTTACCTGTTTCACACAACAATTTTCCAGGCCATAAAATTATATTGAGGAACAGATAACATTCATTCACTCTCAGAGCAAGTTAGAGATTTTGGCTTTATGCTTTTCTACAGGCTTCTGGACCTTACCTTACCTTCTTTGTACCTTAGCCTGTTAAAAAAAATAAAATTTGCATGCAAATATTTATACCGATAATCCAAATTTTCTATCATCAGTGGGTCATGTAGGAGTGCAGTTATTCAGATAGCACATGCTATCTGAGTAACTGAAGTTTTGTAGACATAAACAACATTCACATGGTGTTCACAGGCCCAGCTAAAGTATGTTCCCTGGGGTATTTGGTCATCTGGTCTTTATTTCCTCTATACATGAAAACACTTGTCAGTACTGTAGACTTTATGAAGCCTGATTCTTAAAGTTATTTGAAATTCTCAGGCAGAGGAAGGAGAAATGTTCTATTGTCACTTAGTTATCCTGCACTGAAGTCTTCCAACTGTGAACCCTTCATTATTTTATGATTTCACAGAGAACAGTGAATTAAACATTTAATAAAATATTACAGTAAGCCTTACAGTACACCATCTATCTAGAATTGATTAGGTAAGAAAAAATATCATTAATGTTTTGAGAGGTGAAGCTCATTTATTTTCTCTTTAACTGATAGTTTTTAATGAACACTTCAGACCTGGAGGCTTGGATAGCAGAAAAATATCCACTTGTGACAAGCAAGGACTATGGAAAAGACGAAGATGGAACACTGAAACTCATCAAAAAACATAAGGTATTTCTCTGCTTAAATTCTGTAGGCTAGCCTGATCTTTTGGTCTCTCTGCAGTCATAAAATTGTTTGTCTCATTGGTAGTTGAGTGCCCAGCCATCTGCAAGGTATTTTGCATTGATATATGTCTACATATGGATAGACTGATAGAAGAGATCAGTGCAGTTTACTAGCCAGGTTGGTTAAATGTAGTTTGGGGGAAAAGGGGAATGGTGAATATTCTCATATACTTCTAAGGCCAAAACTGACTATCTGCTTTTCAGTTTCAACAGATTCATGCAGAAGCCTTGTAACTTTTTCCTGAAATCAAAGATATAGATAAAGTATTAATCCAGGAATCATTTTCTCTACCTAATATTCCATCGGGGAATTCTAATTGTCTTTATTCATCGTAATTTGTTTGAACTTTTGTACATTTTTTTTAAAATGTTGCTAGAAAATAATCTGAAATTGGTCAAGTCTTGGAAATGTCACATCCTTCCCAAAAGTATTTATTTTTCAATCACTACACCCTAGGCTGTTCACAAAGAGTGGCTGTCTCGGACAACTGACTCTTAATTCACTGTTTTTTTCTTTGTCAGGCACTGGAGCATGAGATTGCCATTTACCAAGATATGTTGAAAGAACTGAGCGAAAGTGCCCAAACTCTTCCTCTTGTGGGCTCCATCCAGTATATTGAGGTTAATGCACCAAAGGAACAAGTTCATTCAAGACTCCAGGAGTTACAGGAGCTGGCAGCAGCAAGGTATAAACCAGAACTCTCCCTTGGATCCTAGATTAGATTCAAAGCCCACTGAAATCAATAAAGGATATCTCAAGTTACTTCACTGAAATTTATACTCATTGTATCATAAATAAGTTATTAATTATAGTTATAATGTTGTTATTGATTTGATTTTACTTTTATAATTTTATAATTAATTATATTATCTCCTCTTTTTTCAATTATATTTAGGAAATTACTTGTTTCTATGCTATAATTCTGTGCATTTATGAGCTTTTTATTTTACTAAACAAGACTTCTACAATTTATCCAAGGAGTTTTACTACATATTAAGGATTTGATACCTACAATTTTCCTCTTTACCTTTAATCATCCTCCTGTAAAGTGACTTGAGTTGCCAGATTCTGGCTTGCATTTGTGGTATTTATAATCTGCTATCAATAGGAAAAACTATTTTTAGAATGTTCCCTTAATGTTACTTGAGAATTATTTGATTTTTGCTTATTGTAAGGGAGACAATAATGGATAAAATTATTTATATGCCCAGTGACTGTGCTAGTATAGGAAAGTTTTTACTCTTGAATTAATCATTTACTTTTAATTTAATTTTCTTCCAGCTATCATTAAAGCAAAATATTTACAATAAGACGGTTGGCTTGTACAAAGTTTTAACTCTTCTAGTTTGTTTTCAGAAAGGAAAAAATGTCTGAACAACTTAGATTCTCCCCCACAAAAATTTCACTCAGGAAAGGAAGAGAGCTTTGCAAGCAGAATAACAAATGAATTAATCTGAATACTAGAATAATTAAACCTAAGGAAAATGCTGTTATTTTACCTTTCATTTTTAATTTTGTTTACAGTTGAAAAAGTAAAAGCATCTGTTGGAAAACCTGTGAATGAAAAGTTCAGAAAAATAAATAATCTAGAACTATCAAAACACTTCTGTGTGTTGAACATAGAAATGTTTTGTTTTCATTCTTTCTAAATGTTAACCTGGCTCTTGTGGTGCCTTATTGATGCTCTGGTTGGCACCTCTGATTTGCATTCTCTTTGGGCTGGACTCTTAACAAGTTACATCTCTTGTGATGAATATTTGGGACTCAAACTGGGAAGCCAGATTCTTCTTTCCTGGAATGTTTGCTCAATGACTGGCTAGCAAATGAAAAATTGATTATTTTTTTTTTTTCCCTGTGGAAGCCCTGTAACATGTCTGAATTATAAAATAATCTAGACCATTGGAAATGTGTTGGAGCAATTCTGCCAAACAGGCAATATGAAAATTACATTCAAAGGCTTTCATAGCATCTGCTTTCCTGATGCTCAGGAAATATTTCCTTCTCTTTTTCACAAGCAATTCAATTATCTTTAGAAAGACAGATCTGGAAAAAAGAACAAGGGTATTCTTTCTCATGGAAAGAAAAAAAACATAGCAAAAGCAATAACAACAAACTCCAACCAAAATCAAAAACAGAGCAGAGAAAGAGCTCAGATAGGCACAGCTAATGAGATGAGCATGTGCTGGCTGACAGCTGTCATCCCACAATCATAATTTCCAAATCTGAGAAATAGTCAGCTCTTTTGTTACAGAGAATGAGTCTTGATGGTGAGAGATTTTGGGGATTTATTGGAAGAAAGTTACTGATTGCCTTTCTCTTATATTATTAATTATATTATCTTTCTCCTTCCCCAACAGAAGGAAGAAGCTCGATGAAACTCTTGTCTTGCATGAGTTTCTACGAGAATATGAGGATCTGGAAGACTGGATCACTCAGCAGAAACAAACAGCCAGCTCTGAAGAATATGGAAATGATTATGAACATGTTTTGGTGAGTTTTTTAAATAACAGAAAAAAAATCAAATAAACTGCATGTAAACACTGTAAAAGACTGTAAACACTGCAAACACAAAAAACAAAGGTTGTCCTTGAAAACTTAAAAGACTGAGTAAAAAATAAGTATAAATAACTGGAAGCTGGGGAGAGAAAAGGGTGAAATGGATGGGAAGGATTGAAGAACAGGCAGCATTGCATCCTGTTACCATGAGGGCTGCGTTGTCTGAAACAACTGCATGCTAAAATGTCTACACCTTCAGAGAGCAAATCTTTTCTATTTTTAATAAGTAGATTGCTGATATACAGACCTCTCTAGGTATACATCTTCACATGGCACAGAAACCAATCTAATGTCAGCCTGTTACAATGTCAGCCATTCAGAATCTTAATTCTTATAATTTTTTTCAAAATAGCTTGTGTTCTAAACCCTAAAATCAGACTACATTATCCATTCACAGTTTTGAATACACATTTGCGTTCATTAAGTAAAACCACATAATTTTATAACTGAAATTCTTTGTACATAGAATGTTTGTTTCTATCCCCAGTAATAATGTTTCTGCCTCCCATCTGCATCACAAACCTCAGGTTTTGCTAAGAGTTTGAAGCTCCTCATGGTCTTTGATGGTAGAATCCAGTCATTCTCTGCAGTTTCTTCATCTCTAAGTATTATCAGCTTATTACCTGTGTTTTGGCTGTGTTCTGATAGATGAGCAGGTATGTTTGGAAAAAGAGAGCACTCAAAAGGGGTTTTCTCATTATTCTTTTTTTCCCTTCTAAAGCAACTTTGTGCCAAATATGACACGTTCCGACACCAGTTGGAAGCAGCTGGGAAAAGAGTTGTGGCTTTCCAGCAGCTGGCAGACAACTTGCTGAACCAAGGGTATTCTGAGTCCTGGGAAATTCGGCAGATGCAGAAACAACTAAGGTAGGAGCCTTGTGTTAGGTCTAAAATGCTTTGTCCTTTCCATTTGTTCTCAAGGAAGAGGAAGTAACAAGAAACTAGGAAAGGATAAGACATGTTATCCCAATTCTCTAATTGCAAACTATGGGGTTTGCTCAATGATAATAAAGAGTTGCTTCCAACCTCTTTTAAAAATAAACATCATCTACTTGCTGTTTTGGCTTCTTGTAAATTGCTTTGGAGATGCTTTACAAGGTAAACTTCCTTTGCCCTTTGAAGCGGGATCACCAGCTGAAAGGCTCAGAGTTTAGATTCTTTTTATTGCTTCTTATTTTCGAGTTTAAATCCCATGACTGTTCTGCAGAATAACATTAGGATGCTCTGAGCTTCTTAGTTCTGGCATCAGTCCAAACTGGCCCAAAGGAAAAGTGTGTCTGCAGGCAGTTGTGGTCACCACAATATAAGATAGTTATTAAGCTATTAGAGTGTCCAAAGAAGGGCCCCAAAGATGGTGAAGGGTCTTGAGGGGAAGCTGTTCAAGTCTGAGGTCTGTTCAGCTGGAGAAGAGAAGACTGAGGGGAGACCTCATTGCAATCTGCAGCTTCCTCGTGAGGTAAAGAGAAGGGGCAGGCACCGATCTCTTCTCTATGGAGATCAGTGACAAGACCTAAGGAATGGCCTGAATTTGTGTCAGGGGATGTTTAAGTTGGATATCAGGAAAAGGCTTTTCACCCAGAAAAACCTTGGGCACTAGAACAGGCTCCCCAGGGATGCAGTCATATCACCCTGACAGAGTTCAAGAAGTGTTTGGACAAGGCTATCAGACTCATGGTGTGATTCTTGGGCCATTCTGTGCAGGGCCAGGAGTTGGACTTCAATGATTCTCGTGGACCTTTCCAGCTCAGGATATTCTATGATTCTATGACTCAGTCATCCAAGTACTGTGTATAAAACCTGAAAAGTGCAATTGAGGGGGGAACTTTTAAATAGGACCATTTCTTTAAGTTCCTGGAGCAGACAGGAGGACAGAGGAGGGTGAGAAACATGCTACCGCTCAGAAAATCACTCCAACAGAATTTAAAACTAAGCAAGAACAGGTTTTGTTTTCAGTTTTTTTTCAGACTGTTGGTCTCCTTTATTCCTAGTTTAAATGTTTTACATGGTTCTTTTCCTCATTCTACCTTGAAGGAACTCTTGGGAGGAGCTGTTGGAAATGACCAGATCACGAGGAGAGCGGCTGAGAGATGCTGAGGCAATTCACAAGTGTTACCAAGATCTGACAGATGCTCTGGCCCATATTGAGGTAAAAATTAATAGGAAAATCTCATACAATGCAAACTTTATTTCAGCTTTTTCTATGGAATTTTCTTAAGATTCCCAGCATCCTCACTGCTGACTTCAAAAAAATTCTCAGTAAGAAGCCAGTGTGATTACTCATGGCATTAAAAAAAATCCTGGGTAATCCTTAGACACTTGACAGGTTACCTTATGAGAACCATTGATGCACACAGGTGGAGATGGAGTTGCTGATCTATGGGAAAAGCTGAGAAGATCGGGGCTTGAACTAAGGTGCTTCACAGTGCAATGCATACAGGGATGTGGTTTGCAGGCATCAGGCATAAGAAACTACTGCCTTACTGCGGTGGTTCTTTGTACACTGTTGTAGTTTTATGTGTGCTGAAGAACTCTCCTGTGAAAAAGGCGTTTGTGGATTACAGTGACCATTAGCCTGGAAGGTTGTCAAGCAATCATGTGACCTGATGTGAAAAGCTGAGCCAAAAATCCTTTCCTCTCATTCCCGTGCCCAGTACTGGCAATAATTTCAAACAGTCTCAGCATGAAAATTAGGGGGAGAAGTCTCCCAAAAAAATCTTCAGTCTTCTGTTTCATCTGAACATCCTGAAGAATTTCACAGAGAAACCACATCCTTGCTGTAATGAGAGGTATGGTTTCCCTAACGCAGATGTTTACAGGAGGCAGCAATCCAAGGGGTTCCACTGTTTGCAAAGCAACAGGGCTTTGTTTGGTTACATGCAGTGAATTTTCTACTTGTTTGTGCTGGCAGAGGCTTCCCTATTCAACCATGTTATTCCTGTTTTCTTCCCCTATCATGAAGAGAAAGTCAAACATAATCTTTCACCATTTACCAGCTGTGATTTCCGCAACCTGGTGCTTATTTAACTTCAATGATGAAAGAGTTAACACTGAGACAGTGTCAAGTAAGGGTTCAGAAACACTCCATAGAGCAGCTGTTGGATTATCCCCATGCTGAGTTTGGTCCAGGCAACCACCATACCCTTCTTGCATTGCATCTTGTTAATAGCTTCACACCAGGGAGGGAGAGCAGTCGTCTGATCCATCCCTTCCTGTGTACCCTGCTCAGAAGATTATCAGGGAATGCCTGTACTCTTAGGAACATAATACTAGAAGATCTTGCTTAAGTCACGAGTTCTAGTGCCATCATAGTATAGGCAACTACGACATGCATCTCCTTTATAGCACCTTACCAAGAGGCATTGTTGGTACTCCAAACCAGCCTGTGATTCTGTTGCAGAAATACAGTTCTTCAATGGTAAGAAATTTTCTGCTAATTTTTCCTAAATTGACCTGGAACAAATTTCTAATAATTTTAGTGACAGTGCTGTTGTCCAGCTGAAATGCCTTTTCTTTTTGCCTGCATTTCCAATGCACGTCTGGATAACAACTATATCCCTTCAGAACCTTTGCTGAATTAAAAAAATTTTACATTTTCATTTATGTAATGGTCCCTCCATTCCTCTAATCTTTACAGTAATCTTTCTTGTGCATCTATAACCAAAATTTTATTTAAAGACGGTTCACAGGAAGACTACCTGTATCTCAAATAATGGACTGAAACTGTTGCTTGTTAATGCTACTTTTAAGAATTCTCTGTCACTGCAGTAAGTATTCAAGACTGATTCCCAGCATAAAGCCTTTAAGATATTTGCTTGTATTGTCTGATCAAGGAAAGACACAAACCTTCATTTCTAACAGTCCATTTGAATAGTTTAGCCATTAAGATATTTAGAAGTGAATTACTAGGAGAGATTTTTCTGGCTTTCTTTTAGCTGTCTTAGTTGAGTAATTCAGGATGTCCTCAAGTGTGCAGTATGAGTTACAGTACCCAATATTTAATGTAGGCTTGTAGTGAGTTTTGCTTGGAAGCAGGAAAAAACCAAAGTTTTCTCCAATTTCTTCCTTCTAGGAGAAGTCCAAAAGTATTCCAGATGATGTTGCTAAGGACATGAGAGGTGTGCAAACCCAGCTCCGGAACCATGTGGCCTTGGAGCACGAGCTCTCTGGGAATGAGCAGCAGGTAATGACAGTCATTTGTGGTCTTCAATGTGTAGCTAAAGTTCAAATTTCCAAGATAAGCATAATAATAACTTAATAATAACTTGGTATTTTGAACCAAATTATTACAGTCTCTCACAGAAAGCCTGGAAATCTTTAGAGATTTTTCTTAGTTTTCTTGAGTTTTTTATATATTCAAGGTCTGATGGCAGTGATAAAGTAGATAATTAAAACTTTTCAAACAAGGCACACACTGTAATAGCTACTGACTATTGAAGTGATTCACAGGGGTATTTTTGATGATGATTTGAAATGTAGGATTATACCAGGCTTTGTGATATGCTTATTGTCTTCTTCAAAGTTTTCCAAGTGATTACCAGGAAAAATCCAGAATCAGTTTTATGTGCATAGAAGATTAATATTGGTATAAATTGGACTGTGAAAAAAAAAGGATGGGGCTCAGAATACAAATATGTAAAAATTTTAGCTCATGAGAACAGCTACCTTGTATATGGGAGACTTAATTGGCTTCAACAAACTAGTTGTTTGATAAATAAATAAAACTAGTATGAGTTTCCACTCTTTTATTTAATACATGTAATAGTATACAATAGTATATACAGTGTAAAACACAGCATGAGTTATACTGAGATTACTGAAGTTTTCCCAGTATTACTTATCAGTCTCAAATAGTTTGGTCTTGGGGCAGTAACATTAGAATTGATCCATCATCTTCTCATTACTTTTAAAAGTAAAAAAGCATATGACATGCCTGAAGAGAGTGTAGTCACAGTTAAGCTATATGGTCAATGAGGAAGAAAAGGAATGGTTGGCTATTACTTGCATTATAATAGCAATTATAATGCTACTTTCATTATTCATATAATAAATGGTATAGTAAAAAGGGAAAACAAAATCTGCCTCTAAAAAATCACTGTTGTGATGAGCCTTGGCAAACACTGGATGTCACTATTACTCCATAGAACAGACATTATAGAAGTTTTTGTTTAATATGAGAAAAGTCAGAAAATGTTGCTTCAATTGTATTTTCCTGTACAGAAAAGATAGCCCTTATCAGAACTTTTCTAATATTAGCAGGATCTCCATGATGCTCTCCTTACCCTCTTCTTCCATCCCTTGTGTACAGCTGCAGGAGCTGATTCAATCCGCAGATCACGTGCTGCCCCATTGCTCCAGGAAGCAGGTGGAAGACCTGAAGGCAAAGCAGCAGGCAATAGTGACCAACTGGAAGGCCCTGAAGTCCAAAGTGGAACAGCGCAGGAGACTCCTGGAAAAAGCCTACAAGCTTTATGAGTTTCAGGCAAATGTAAGCACTTCTGTCCCTTGTCCCTCACTGCTTGGGGGAAGGCTGCTTGCAGTGAGTGCTTGCACTTCCAAGATGGAAAAGGCTGCAAGGCTGCTCTCTGTGTTATCAATCAAGCATTTAGTGCTTGCAGATATTTAGAAAGGTGTTAGAGGACAGGGATTTTTTTTTATAGGATAAAGACTTTTTACCTTCTGTAAGAATAGAAGCTTCCATCCAGAGGTGTAAGGAATAATTGTCAGCTGTCAGAAGCAGTCACTGCTTTGCAGGAGCAGCAGTAATCTTTTCAAAGACTGCAATTTCCACTGAGTAAGAGTGACAAAAAGAGATGTTACTGTCCCAGATATAATGCATAAAAGTTTGTTCTCTCTCTCTCAGGGCATGCAATAACCCTTAGTTAGCTTACCTCTCGGAATGTATCAAATACAACTCATTGATTTTTACACTAACCTCTCAAGCTGCTCAAACATTGACATGGATATATCAGCATAACACCATAATCAGCTCTGCACAGCAGCTTTGTCTCCAAAGAACCCAGCAGATCACTGAGCCGTGATTTGCCATGGAATACTTTGCAAATATCAGTAGTCTCAGTGAAGGCACTTGAGCTACACCACTGCAGATCAATAGATTATTGCTGCAAGCACTGCAGGTGCTAAATCAGCAGGAGTATCCCCTTATATCATGAAAGGAGTTGCTAATGTAGATTTCAAGAATACATTTACGTTCTTTTACTTTTGAACTGTTCCAAGTGTAACTATTGTGTCAATTCAAGATACCTCTGGTAGTTCACATTCTGCTTCCATTTTTAGTGGGAAGCAGAGAGTGTCCAGAGTAGGTTTACCTGGAAAAAACTTGCTGCAAGTTTGTCTTAGGGTTGTGATTTGGGATCAAGACCACAACAGTGTGTATATGGTTCTCTTCTTTTAGCATGAGAGGCATCTGCACATTTAATTAATCCACTTTAAGTCCTTATATTAGATTCTTGAAGTCTTTAGCCTGGAGGCGTCTTCATCAGGAGGTGGATCTTGGTAGATTTGACCATTACAATGTAGTCACTCAGAGTTCACTTCTTTATTGATTTACTTCATAGCTGACATCATAAATTTAGTTTTTGACTTCAGATAGAAAATGTTAAGTTATCCCCATCCCGTGGGAGTGTTATTTTAATTTTTATTGCTAGAATGATGTAAAACACTTTTGGTTTGAATTTTGTCTGAAATGCATGATGCATCCTGTGATGTGAATGAAAAATCTATAGCCCATTTCTTGCTCTGCCAGTGTGTCCTTTGATCTTCATGACTCTTAACATCATAAAACAAAATGACAAAGCCATGTGACCATATTCTCAGTGACATGTCTAGACGGGACTATGCCTCAAGAAACTCCCTGTCTCTTTGATGTCAGGCTGATGGCAAAAAATATTCCCAATCCTCTCAATTTTCACTCATTTCCTAACAATAATTCCTGAAGAAGTGAAGAACTGGTTCTGCAATTTGGTAAGCCTGTCCTTCTGCCAAGATGGGGCAAGGCAAGATCATGCAGCCAAGGCTAATAACTGTAAGAATTTCAGAAACTCTAGAGTAGTTTAGAGCAGCTATGAAGCAAAATATCACCCAAAATGCTGAATGCAAAGAGGCAACTTTGCTACCTTTCCTCTTTCATCTGTGCCAAGAGGTGCACAAGCTTAATGTTACTCACAGCAGTTCAGAGTACTTTTTTATTACGCTATTCATATGCACTCCACAGGACTTTTACATTAAAAAATTATGCAGAGATTAAGTGAAAAAAAACCAAACAAAAAATCAATTTCCATAAAATGTGAATTCTGCACAGTCATCTAGTGTGTCTTCTTACATCTCATCAAGTATGATTTTAATGTGATTAAATAGCAGAGCTGGACCTAACTGACAACACACAGCAGAGGGCTTCAAATCTTCCATGGAACTTTGTCCAAGAAGATGAGTGAAGATTCAGAGTCAAAGTATTTCTGAAAGATCTGAGACTCTTATTCTGAAGTCTGTGCTAGGATCTGCATGATCAGTCAGGCTCTGCTTAGGAGTGTCCTGCAGAATAATGCCTACACTATCCTTAAATACTGCTGGCAGTGGCAGTCCAGTAACCTCTTATTGGCTCTTGACTTGTTCCATTGCATTATATATCCTGAGGCTTATGGATTTTTTCCTAATGCTTAGCTCAAATCTCAGGGAGTTTTAGACATTTACAGTGCCAACTGCAATGTCTGTGTCTACAGTGTCATCCAGCTGTGTGAATAAATTAGTTCTACAAATGGAAATTATGCCAACATATGTGCCAACATGTGTGCACTACTGTGGGCCCCTTTAAAAAGACTCTTTTTAAAGAGTCATTTGGTAGCTCTGTTCACTGGCTTTAAAAAAGCAGTATCTTGGCTTTAAGGTCTAAAGTCAGGCCCCCAAATTGGCCAGTTTCAAATTTGTGGTGCTTTTCTGATTTTTTTTTTCTTGGCTGTCTTTACAAGATTTTGAAGATATGAACAAAAATCTATGTATAAAATGGAGCAGCCAAGAATCTATTTCCATGACGTAGTTTCCTCCAGTGAAAAGCCAGCAAACATTTAAAAGACAAAATTTTTTGTTTTCTGAAATAAAAGAGAATTTTTCTTCAGCACTTACTATAAATAATAGTATTTTAAAATACATTTTATAAACCTGAAAGTCCATTTACTCCCTAAAAATTGAATCAACTAATCCAGACATAGTTAAACTAACAAAATTTAATCATCATACATAATCCCTTGTATATCCCTCGCAGTCCTAGTTTTTACCAACTGACACATGAGAGCAAAACTCCTACTTCAGATTCAAATAAGGTGCCTAAAGTATGTGGCTGTTGAAGGTATAGAATCAAATGGAGAAAAAGACATGCAGAGAACATAAAATTATTTTTACTTGCGCAGTTAAAAATAATCCTCAGAGATTTGTTTTAGATTTTCATCCTCATAATTGCTTCAGATATTTTAAGTTATTGCAAATATATTTATTGGTTCATCAGATTTTGAAAGTAAACTAGCATGACATATTTGTTCCTCCCAATCGCAGTCCTATAGTTCCACAAACCAAGAGCTGCATCTGTATACGTGATATGCTTATGCAATTTCTTCTGACCTGTGATTTGCCTTTTTCCCACTTCTATTAGATTGCATTTGTTTTCCACCTGAAAATTCTCACTCTCATTTTAGAATATGTGCATAACCTAATTTTAAAATAGACTTTTATTAGCCAAAGCTTTCACAGAAATATAGGATGATATACTGGTTTATCCTATATGAAGGAATAACTTCAGGAAATACTTTAAGAATGATGGACTAAAGGACAGTAAATGATATCATGGTGTCACTGATGTGATATGACAGTTTGATTATGATTATGATACTACAAACCGTGTAACACAGTATATAGGAATTTCTGCAGTTGTGTTATCCACCCTTATAAAATTCATAGAAGTACTGCAATGAAATATTTTATTTATCTATGATTTTATTATCTATTATTCACTTAAAGTTGAAGAGTCAGCCTAAGATTTTCCTGCCTGCTAACCTAAACTTGAGCCGTAATCTCAATTTTCATATTTCCTTGGGTTCCAGGTGTGGGACTATTTCTTATGGGCAGCAGAAATAATAAGGGAAATGAAAGCCAAGGAGTCTATTCGGGACATATCTACTAGCAGCCTGAGACTCACCCAGCATCAACAGCTACTGGCAGAGATCGAAGCACGAGAGGAGAAGTACGATCATGTTGTACAGCTAGGACAGTCCCTCTTGCAAGATGAGGAAATGCCATCAAGAGAGGTAATTGAAACTCCTCTGAGTTCAGTCATACATATTCAGCACTGGACCCCAATGTAACTATGATTCTGCACTGTATCACACTGTATACAAAAACACTCTGTACACTCACTTGTCCCTGCACATGACCTAGATTTGCCTCAGTATGTTAACTATCTTGGGCACAAAAGCATCAGTTCCGTTTCTAAGTTCAGCAGCAGGTGTGTGGAGGCATCTCCTGAAGGTCCCCTGCAGCAAAGCTGGACTTTTTCAAGAAGTTCACCATATTTCAAGCCATGGAGTCAATTCTACCAAGTTCCCAAATTGGATTTTCACAAAAATGCTACACTTTGTATTACAGTGGTATATCCACACCAGAACAGTCTGGACAAAAACCTGTCAACCAAAGAACAAAAACATATGAGAGAGTTTAAAATTTATTGAAGCATTTTCTCTAGTAAAGAATTACCCTACTAAAGTATACTCCCTAGAAATTAAAGATTTAAATCAAAATGCCAGTTTACTCAAGACAAATAGCTTCTAAGATTCTCATAGCATTTATTTCTTTTCCAGTACCTACCAGTTCATTTCTCCCCTGATAATTCATTAACGTGTCTCTTGAATACCTTCAGAAAAATGCAGAGTTTGTGCAAGTTACTCTCCCATCTCACCAAGCTATTTCCTGCAAATTTGCTGAATATTGCACTGTATGACTGTGGTAAATAGAAATCTTGCTGACTGTAAAATCCTTTACCTGTAGAAAAAGGTAGGAAAAAAATCATTCATAGAAGGCCTGTGTTTGAAAGCTGAAGTTATACGAAGTCTAATCTTGCGGCATGAATTCACTGACTGGAAGAATATGCTATGTTGATAATTTATATTTTAGTACCTGTCACATAAAAATTTGAAGTGCTGTAATAGTACTCTTAATGCTTAAAGATAATGAAGAATCAGGATCTGATTCTAGAATTCATGTTTGATAAACAGTTACCTTTCTTTGCTCTTGGTTTGGACTGCTGTATATGCACTTTTCCATCGCAGAAATGAGGCCCCTCTGGTTATCTCTCTGCCCAAACAGTCGTGCTAGAATTTGTTCTACTTTTGTTGTTGTTGTTGTTTAATTCTGTTGCAATTTAAAGGGATTATCCGCCACTCCACTTAATCCTTCCTTCTCTCAACTTAGCTGGATCATGGGATATAAAGACTAACACAAGTTTTTAATTGGAAATTTTGTTCAGATTCAGCAGAAGCTACAGGCTTTGTTGGAAGAGAAGGAAAATGTACACAATGCATGGAGACAGAAGAAGGAGGGGCTGGAGAAAATACACCAAGAACAAATGTTCTACAAGGATTGGGATCACCTTGACATGCTCCTGAACTCACAGGAGGTGAGCAAATTATAAACTTGAAATAAGTAGTTAAAACTCTTTCAAACTAAAAAGGGTGCTACTGTTCACCTACACCTTGAAATCCTTGTGCCTGTGTACAGACAAGACAGTCTCTTTTGGTAGTATTGTTTGCATTGTTGTATCACTTGGAAACTGTAGCAATGTGCAGGAAGCTCTCCTTTCTCGTGGGGCTTAGGTGTGGAACAGAAACAAACAGATGCTCCTTACCTGAAAGTTAATTCACTGCAAATATACATTAGAGGGAACATATGAGCATCATAACAGAAGAGGGAGACAAGAGTCCAATATTAGTCCACTTCACAAACAGACCTCAGCATGACAGCTGCTTAATCACTGGCTTAACCAGTGGCTTAACCACTGATAAATTTTGTAGAATTCAAAGAGAAAGGAAATTGTAAAGAGGGCTTGAAGAGAGTTAACTTTGCAAGTATTGCTGGACCTCAGACTGAGAGTTATGCTGAGGGAATGCAACTAGGGGAAAATGGATGTCAGCAGCGTGAGTTAGCACAGGAAAGTGAATTGACTTCTCAGTTCTGCAAGGGCATTGATAGGAGTGTGTAGAACAACAATGAAAGAATTCGTAAGGAGTATTAACTTCTGTTTGATGCAGCTGAGAAAAACAAGCTAGTGAAAAAGGCCCTCTCATGAAAAAGAGGGCAGATATAATCAATGCAAAGAGACAGAAGGATGTTCTTATTATCAGCATTTTGCAGCTCTTGAAATAGATTTTTTTTCACCATTATTGAATTATGTTTTGTCATTCTTGCACTTTCCTTGATTCATGTAACTATTTTTTGTGTAACTATTTTTTTTTTCATATAACCAGTTCGAGGTCTGGCATTTGCTATTACAAAACAGAGTGTAGTCACTCTGCAAATTCATGAATTGATAGATTGCTGCAATTGTGCTGAGACTTGGCATGCAAAACCACATCAGTGGGTTGTAGGTTGCCAAACTGAAGGGTTGACACAACACTGGACAAGGTTGCACCTTGGGGTCACTTTTCATTAAGGAAAAATAATTCTTAATTCTCCAAGACCATTGACAGCAAAATACAATCGCTCTCATTTTGCACTCTGCTTTCTACCAGCCCTTTGCCACTGGCACTAAATCCTTTTGGAAACTCACTCTGAGCTGTGCCATGCAGTGATCCTTAGCCCTTTGTGGCTCATGGGCCTGGAGCTTTCTGCTACTCCTTCCTTGAAGGAAATTCATGTCTGCATAATTCCTTCTAATTGGTTCTCTTGGTAAGTGTGACCTGCATTTTGGAGTTTGTGACAAGAAGCAGAGAGTTTCACCTAGATTCAGATTTCTGGAGTAAAATACTACACAGTTCTGCCCACTGCTTGTTGCTTATATAGCAAATGACATGATTTGCATTATACCTATCTCAGTTCCCGACCAAGCAGTGGTACATCATTGCTAAGCTCCTGCATAGGAGCTTCTCAGGGAAAATGTAAACTCTACAAAAGTTTGGCGACTGTATTTTTTCTCTTTTTATTTAATCAATAAATGTGTCAACCGACACACAGAGGCACTATCAATGCACCGTCTGCTTTGCTCTATGTAATTCAGGCGTAAATGTGTAGGAAGCTACTGTGGGTAGGTGATTTTTTTGCCCCTCTGTTGGGAGTCTTGGTTGCAAAATCTGTATTACTTATATGTGAGAAGGTAATTCATCTGGCATTTCTGGAAAGGCCCCAGCACCTTCTCTACAGGTAAATGGAACTTTATATTACTTCTTTGTTCAGATGAATTTGCCACTGCCGTAGGCTGTGGACATAGACTGCCACAAAAGGGGTGAGTGTTCTTCTGAGGCTAGGTAAATTCTCCTGGTGGGATCAGAAGCCCCAGGTTTCTTCAGTCGAACCAAAGCCTGAGAATGAAGATCGTGACCTTGACGAGCAGGAAGCACAGTTCTGTTATCAGAACCTTTTTCCCATGGTATAATCTCTATGAACTTCCAAGGAGTCTGGTGCTCAGTTTTCCTCACTGACACTAAGCATCCAGAAGGTGGAACGGTAAAGTATGGATACTTGACTGTCCCTTCCAACAGCTCTCTTCACATAGACCACACTTTACAGTCAAGCTGCCTTTTGCAGCTGCCACCATCTGCCATATAGATCAGAATAAACAATTTCACAGTGGAGTGATATTCCTCAGTCACTACTTGTATTTCGCTTTTCTGCAGTTGAAGAACTCTTGGAAGAGAAATCTATTGCTTTTGGATTGAACACTGTTACTACTATATAGAGTTAAAATGTGGCTGCATAGTGATACAGACAAGGATGATAGGAAAGCAGTTTTTTCAAACATGGTTTTAAAAAAACTCAACCAGGGCGTCAGCTGAAGAGTCTCAAACCATTTTCCCAATGGAAGTTTCATCATTTGCTGCTTTCAGAAAGGACAAAAGGAAACACACATTCAAAAGGATTGCTATCAGGCAAACAAATAGAAGCAATCTCTCCACCCTTTGTGTTTCTTCTGACTTTTGCATTTGAGTCAAGGCTCAGTTACATGCATTTCACTTATGTCTGCAAAATGTCTGTTTAAGGAAGTATGTCGCAATTTTTCAGTCCTATTTTGCCAGTTCTTCATATGCCATAGACCAGAAGCAAGAAACAGGGGAAGGAAAAAGGTAACAGGAGTATTTTAAACTAAGAACTACTGCTGAGAGTTGCTCTTTCCTTCACTGTCTGTGCCACTGCCACAGGCTTGACTTTAAGCCAGCATCTTATATTACATCCAAGTTACTAAAGCCTTCAAAGGATTTCTGCTGAATATCTGCTATTGTTCTGTGCTAAAGAAAATAGAACACATGTGAAGAAAATTAGGCAAACATCTATCTTTCAAAAATTTTTAAATGAATTCAGTTGTGCCATCAAATGGGACTTCTGTAAGAATCTCTTTTAAGAACTGCAAACTGAGATCTCGTCATGCAGAGTGCAGACAATTAACAGCTGAAAAAGGGAAAGAAGGAAAAAATCTTTTTTGCTTTGAGCAGAAACTGTGTCCAGTACTCTCTGCTCTGTTCTGATCTTTTCACAGCAGCAGATCCCTTGCTCAGGTTAGCTGCTTTTCTTTTTTTCACAGATGAAATCACAGCAAGTTTGCAGGCTGTCTCTGGCAGGCACTTTTGGCTCCCTCCTACTCTGTCTGCAGTCTCTCTGTCAGAACACTCAGGGAGCAGAGCTGTATGCTCCGTAATTTATCTTTCAGCCCATCCCACGCTCATATCACTTTGCAGACATGACAAGAGGTGGTAGCAGTTTTAGAAGAGCTGAGATTTTTTATTTTGAATGTGGATATTTTTTGTTCGTATTTTTCTTCCTGGAGAATGTTTATTCATCTCTCATTCCTTTGCTTCAGAGGAAGAATGGAAATTTCCAGTGCCAAAGGAAAAAGGATTAGGACTTGGTTTTAAGCACAGGGGGAAAGGCAAGCTCTGTGGCTTTGAATTTTTCATCTTTTAGGACTAAGCTTCAGAATGTCTTACAGGGACCATCGCTGCAAACCTTCATCTGCAACTTACGTCTCCACTGTGGAAGTGCTGCTCTCTTCCTATAGAATGACCCCACCTCCTCCTTTTGAATCTGCTGTGCAGGACAGGCCTTTTCAAAAGATGACAGTGCCAGCTTGGCATCCTCCCACTGGTCAATCGGTTGCCGAGCTTGCTCCAGGAAATGTCATCTCACCACCGAGCAGTGTGTCTTACTGTTCAAGGCTAGATGTCATCCTGGCACACACAGACCAAAGGAAAGGTTTTGGGAGCTCTAGTCACTGTGTCTGTCCTTCTGATGAGACATCCATGTGTTCCAGTGCTTGCAAGGATTCTTGGGGCCATGGATATGAGAGGTCTGGCACTCAGTCAACATCTTCATCTTACAAGCAACATTCAAAAAGAGAAAAAAGCGTTCATTATATTTCCCCAGGAAAAAGTGATCCCTTGAAGCTTGCTCTATCTTTGCCCTCAGATGTTCTCTCCTGCAAAGCTCCGTCAAGCTGGACATCATGCCTGGACATTGATCTGTCTGCTATTCCAACTTCTTCTATGCTCCACAGCAAAAATCTGCGTACGTCCCTGGAACCTTGTGATTCACTGCCATCCCAGCAAGGCTGTAGCCAATGCAATGTCCAAATGTCAGACCTCCACACTTCAATGAAGCTTTACATTTCAACGTGCAGCTTGATGATAAAGCCTTTTCGAGCAAGTTCCCATGGAAGCAGTCATGCTCATGCAAGTCTACTTATGCCACAATTAGAGAAGGTGCCTGAAACTCCCTCTGGTCTTCCAACAAGATCCCAGAAACCAAAACAAGGTTTTCCTTCAGGTGGATCGCCAGCCCTTCAAATCACAAGATTTCATGTGACTTCCTCCAAATATTCTGGCCTTCCCCAGCAGACTTTATCCAGAGATATATGGCTGTCCCCAGCTGTGCTGACTGGAAGAGAAAATTCAGCTAGTGGGAGTGAGATCAGGAGCAAGGATTTAAGTCCAGAGCTGATTGTCTTTCAGAATTACCCCTCATCTAGGCCAGAGTTTAGGAAGACTCCATGTGATGATCTAACACCTGCTCACCACAAGGTTTCCAAAATCACTTTGATACTTGCCACTCCTTGGACTGCTATGCCTATCCAGGTGGTAAGAGAATTTAGAAGAAGCCCAAATCCAACAATCTTTATCAAAACACGTGATTCAGATAGAGCTGCTCCACCCTTTCACCCTGTGGAGATTGGGGCTGGCCTCTCTTTATCAGTGAACCCTGTTTGCTGCTCAGGATTGCTTTCTAGCCATTGGACAAGATCTAATTTGAGGCCTTCTCAGGAAACATGCACTGTAAAAAGTGCATGCCCTGACAACCTTGTGACAAACATATCAGCTCACACCACGGCTTCAACTCACAGAGACACAGAGCGTCCAGGATGTCCATCTATTGCTGTCAACATTGCATCCTTTGGATCTGGGAGGAGAGTGGTGAAGATTTGCATTCCATTCTAGGAATGTTTGCAAACAGAAGATCTAAGCTGTATTTAACCAAGCCATATGGATTTCTTTTTGTATGCATCCTGCCATGTTCCAACTCCCTAGAGATGTCTTAAAAGACCACGAGAAAGCTACTTGTGTTCTACTGTCACCAAGGCTGCAGCTACAGCTTGATCCATGCTGAGTGAAGATAAGGACTCTGCTCTAATCGAGCACTTAACAAGAGTTTCATTTTAACAATTAGAGTGCTGTTACTGATTACAGACTTTGCATGATTGGGCCATAGTGCTCAGCACTTTGAAGATTTGAAACTTCAGAGCCAAGAGCCAGTTTTCTTTTCTGCTGGGTTGGACTTGATGATCTCAAAGGTCTTTTCCAACCTAGTCAATTCTGTGATTCTGTAGTCAGTCTGGGACCTGGAAAAAATCCTCAGTGTAGTTTTTCTTAGTTCTTTTCTGTTTCACTGTTTTCATTTCCTTACTTGTCAAATTATGCTGTATTTCTAAATGGTTAATTCCTGGGTTTGTAACTTTAAAAGTAAGGCTTGTTTTCAGAAGCCAAAGTATTTAAGTATGTAGGAAGAAGTCACTTTTTTCCTCTATTAGAAGAGGAGAGGTACCGCCCTTTCCTGAGGGAAACAAAGGGAATTTAATGTCCACAACATGTCAAATTTTGATATCACATCAAAGTTTCTAGCAGTGAAACTATGGGGAGTTTCAGAGCAGTTTGCTTTCAGACAAATGTTTCATAAGTAAATATTTAAATGATGATGTTGTATGGGTGTAAGATTCTGGTCTACCACCTAATACTTAAAGGGTAGGGAATCAATACTGTGAATTTTGAAGAAGGAGAAAATAGGTGTGAGGAAGCAACATAGCAGTTATCAGAAAAACACCAGTTTTATCTCTGTGGTTTTCCCATATATATTTCCAATATCAGATAACTATATTCTTATGCCAAAGAGACAGCATGCAGTGGGGGGAGGGAACAAAATTTTAAATGCATTCAATATTAGACTTTTGCATATAGATGGTGAGGACAGATGCCAATAATACAGTGATGTCAGTAAGATAGAAAAAATGTATGTTTCCTTTTTATATACTACTTTAGTGCGTTTTATTTCTCTTGTGATTATAGTTTGATACCTTCTTATAACTTTTACTGAAATGAAGCATAGTAAAACATTTTTGAGAACCTTATATAGTCATGGTATCAAGAACATTTACTTACTTTGCTAAAGCGAATTTCAGATTATTTTCATTATTATTTTTAGTATTTACTTTTATCAGAATTAAGTAAAATCAAACCTTATTCTTCTCTGTGTCTGCAGATAGTTTGGACTTGCTTATGTGCTTTAAGTGGAGGTTTTTAAAACTGATAATAATTCAGACTTTAATACGTGGTTAGAACAGAAATATTTTCTGTGGCGTTCCAGCAATCTCAGCAGCAAGCCCATGGCAGGCAGTGAGTGACAAAATCTGTAGAGCTTTTTATAATGTGAAGAGCAAAAGCAGAAGAAGGAAGTGGATTTGCACAAATACCTAAAATATATTTTATTCTAGAGAAATAAAAACTGCTCATCTTGGAATACAAATTTCTTTTTGGGCTGTGTCATTTTCCAGTGTATATAAATATGAAGTTGTGACATCCAGAGAACATAGTTATGATAATGACTGACTGAATGATAATGAAATGTTTCATTCAGTATTCCTCCAAAAGCTAGAGCTGGCAGATGCTGTCACATAACTGTGTAAATAGTATTGGTTTATTTTAAGTGATTTTGTTGGTTTTTTATTTTAAATTGGACTTTGCTTTTTATTCTGCATCAACTTGTATGAAAGAGGTCTTTCTGGCACCAACTATGCAATGAATTCAGAAATAAGGAAAAACTCCGGTTCAGTAGTATTAATAACTCTGTTTCTATGCTTTACATCGTTAATGAATTGAAAATTTATTCCAGAAAATCTCAGAAATCTCAAAAAAACATTTTGTGCTTTTAAGCATCTTTGGAAGCCTCCACTTAGAAATGAATCTGTTTTATAGTGAATGGCCAAGACTTTCATGCTTTTTCTGGCTGAACATTAAATTCCCAATGATGGGCCATGATTCCTAATAGAAACAAACTCGAAAGAAAGCTTATACCTGCAGTATGCTGTGGGAGACCCTGGTAGGTTACCTGAGGAGAGCTGTGCAGTGTTTTGTATTTGAAATCAATGTGTCTCATTCCAAGCAGGAGTTAGGAGACCGGTCTAAAACTGTGCCAAAAAGTGAGGTAATTGGAGACAGGACAGTGTTGTGGCATGGGAGCCAATTTTTATTCTGCTTTCAGACTGGTATAACACATGAAAAATTAATCTTAAATTTTAAAAAAAAAGCTTAAATGAAAAATAAAGTTGTGGTTCTGATTATAACAATGGCTGTCATAAGATTTCAGTGTGAAAGACAAATGGAAAATGTTTACCTCAGCAGCTCTCCAGGCAGCAGCACTGTTGGTGCTAAGGGGCTGCTCTCCTCTGAGCACATTGCCATTGCCTCCCCTGCAAAGTATGCAGCCATTTCCCTTTTGCAGCAATTTTCTTTCTGAGCACCAGTTTTCTTACTCAGTGTCAAAACCTTGGTTGCCAAGAGCACTTGCACAGACTTCTACTTGGAGGACTTAGTCCGAGCTTTCAGTAGTCAAGAGGACTTTTTCCCACTGCTGTAACATCCAAAAGAATTGAGCTTTCATTATGCCCAGTGTCATTTGTCTCAGTGGATTTCAGTGGGAGCAGAGCACTGAGCTCTCTGGTGGCAGCTGCTTATGAGTCACCACCCCACACCCCTGCTCTCAGATGTCTCTGTTCTCTTCCTCTAAGGAAAATAACAATCTTTACTAGCAGATGTCCCTTGCCTTTTTCTTCCATCAGAGATATACGAGAAGGAAAACTAATAGCTGACCCTTTCTTCAGGCATCAGTTGCACTGCTAACAGTTACTAAATAAAAGTCCTGGAGGTAAATCTTTTCTGACCAGAAATGGTAGATAAACACAAAATGTACCAAGAAACTGCAATATTTTTAAAATAGGGTTTAAAACACCAAAATAGATCTCCAGCATGTGGCTCTGTGTCTGTACCCCAAACAGCAGTGGGTTAGATTCAGCTGATAACTTTTTATTTCTGTGTTAGCAGCAGTGGTGTAAATATAGAACGTAATTATAAGTGGTTTAATAAACCATTTCAGTAGACACACCTGGAGCCCACACATTTTTCTTCAAAAGAGCAAACTTAATCCAATAACACTTTTTTATAGAGATCTCTCATCTTTTCATACACTTGATGAGTAGGACAGATCAAAGGATAAAAGTTTGAATGACAGAGTATCTGCCTTCTGGTGGGGCTTGTGTGAAACACAGAGGCTTAGCAGAGGCATTAATGTATTTCTTTAGACATTCTGGTGATTTATGAGCCAGGCTTACTACAAACTTAGGCCTCTTGTACCATGGGTTTTCTCTCTTCTGGACTGCGATTGCTGTGATAGGAATGAGTTCATATAGAGTGTTTGAAAAACCGGCCTGGGCATGATATTCATTTGTGCATTTTTCTATATAAGCAAAGTATTCACAGCCAAAAATGGACCAGAACATCAGGCCAAGTCTGGCTATCAGTCCTCTTATCCACTGCCACTGAGGAGGGCTGAGTGGTGGCAGCAGTAAAAAAGTCCATCAAGCAGCTGAAGATCAAGTGTCAAAGCAAGGCAGTGACTGAAATGTGGGGTGTGTCCGAGGGGATCAGGGCAGGATCAGTGCACCTCAGTGCAGCTCAGGAGGGACTGATGTCCAGGGCTGAGCCTCAGAGAGATTCCCAGATGGGAGCAGGGGGCCCTCCAGGGCCTTTTAGTGCAGTCAGACCCTGGCAAGTAGGTGTGGATTACCCTGCACATGTGTTCAGACTTGGGAAGCCTCTCCTGCAGAAGATGCCCTGTGAGGTTAAATAGTCATCCATCGCTTCTGTGCAGAGAATGAACATCAGGACTAGTTTTCTAAAGCATCTGCCAAAGAACAACTTTTCCATCTTATAAAAAACACCCTGTAAGACTGCTACAGGACTGTGATGTTTTTCAAAGCAAGGGTGATCTCTCCAGATGTTTCTTTTCTCCTGTAACCTCTATGGCTTAAAGACAGAGATTTACCCATGTCCTTTACTAGCCCTTTTCCAAAATGTCTAGCAGTTGTGTTTTTTCACTGATTCTGTTCTCTTTTGTTCCTGCCTCTTAATTCTTTCACACTATATCATTTATCTCAAATTCTTCTTCATCTCTATTAATTGCACTTTAGCCAGGCAAAGTTACTGATTGGAATTTCTCATCCTTGTCCAAATACTTGTGATTCCATGAGCTCACTAAATGGATGACACATTACACACTGCTAATAAATGCAATCACTCACAGCAGTCTAATTTCCCCAAGGCTGTCCAGCCGTAGTCACTTCAGTGTGAACCTTATCCATGAGTAGTCATTGCCCATGTCCCATCAGAGCCTGTAGCTGGGGATTTTATCCTGCTGTCGTCTCATCGCTGAACAAGAAAAAAGCCTGTGGACGATTACATCCAATGAAAAAGAATAAATTCCTGTCAACCTGCAGAAAAGCATGTTTTTTTCTTGATAATTGATAACTATATTATTTATGATTTTGCATTTATCAAAAACTGAGTATAACAGAATGTATGGGACAAATAATTGGGCAGTCATTTTTCTTAACACCAGAACAGAGTAAGGGAATACTGCAATGCCTTTGAGATGTGCGTGAATTAGTTGGAAAATGTGCACACTTGCACAGCGTTAAAAGGTGCAGAGGTCAGATTCCTTAAAACTGCATTTGTTATTTTGGACTAAAGTCTTTCTCCATCAGAGATTGGTAGAACAGACAGTAAATAAAATTAATGCCGATAGGCTGGAATGATGGCCTGAAAAAATGACAGCTGTAATGCACTTACAGGTGCAAGCTATGGCATTTTTTCAGGAACAGTCAGCTGCATAAATACAGGATGGGGACAAAGTGGTCTGAGAGCAGTTCTTCTGAAAAATTTCTGGAAGCTCATAGTAGATTGCAAGGTGAACTTGAGTTCATGGTGTTGTAATAAAGACAAGCACTATATACAGGCACATGCTGAAAATTGCAGCTTGAAAGGCACTCTGCTGTCTTCCTAACCTTCAATCTGGCAGCCTTATTGCTTATTGCCACTGGTTACATCAAGTCTCAAAATAACTGGAAATGAGGAAAACCCAGAGAGAGCAATAAGAATAATCAGAATCAAAAAGACACAGATGTTGTGGAATAGTTGATCAGATCACTGTAGTTTTAACCTAGAGAAGACAGAAACTCCAGTAAGCAAAAGGTCTATCAACATGCACAAGAATGAAGCAAACATAAAAGGAATGACCTCCTGACCTCCTAAGTGTGAAGAAAAGGGCAGTATGTAACTAGGTGTAGCAATAGCCATGCATTTTCAGGCTAGATGTTTGGAATATCCTGCTAATAGATGAAGCAATAAAGCACTGGTTTAAGTTGCTCAGGCAGGCTGCAAAGTCTCTGTTATGGGAACTCTTCTAAGAAGGAATCATATGGACATCTGTCAGACACGACAGTGATCTTGCTTGGGATTACAAGGATGGCTTAGACCTCTGGAATTCACTGCCTTGTGACTTAGTGATTGTGATAAGGACTGACAGGTCACTTTCCTTAGCTAGACCTCTTAATGCTTCTCTTTCTTGCTCAAGATTATGGAGTTCTCATAATTAATTCCTAGCTTCTGTTGCCTCCTGTTCCTTTTTTTCCCTCTCAAGTGTACTCTCAGCAGCAGAGTTAATACCTCTTATCTCATTTATGAATCAAGATTATGGGATAATTAATTCACTGAGAAAAATAATAAACTTTTTTTGTAGGTTTATTTGAAAAGCAGTGACCTTGGAAGGTCTGTAGATGAAGTAGAGCAACTGATAAGGAAACATGAGGCTTTTGAGAAGCTTCTGCCATCACAGGATGAGAAGGTAAAAAAATTAACAACAAATAATCTACCGGCTAGAATTCTATGAGCTAAAATTATATATAGACTTTTTTTTTAATATGGTAACACTTTGAATTGGTGACAGGTGTGAAATGCCTGATATGCTTGAACAAAAGATAAAATGGGGAAGCTTAGGGAAATAAGAGGCAGAGCATTGGAGGACAATTGACAAAACACTCCATGCCCTTGCAACAGATAGGAGAACCCCTCAGAAAGCAGAAGAAGGGGACTTACAAGAAGAAATATTTAAAGCAGGCATATTCTGTTATGGATACCAGAAGTTTCTACTTTTTTCATTGAAAATAGTGACTTTTAAAGCAAGTAAAATGGAGTAGGTATTTTACAAAACAGTAGGTATTTTGACATTTAAAAAAAGTTATCAAATTAGTTAAATATGCATTTGGTATACAACAGCTCTACCAAATGGGCAGCCTCTCTGCACCTTTGGAATAGATACTGAATTGCTCACCTGTGTGTAAAGGAATCTGCCTGGCTGGTGGCCACTGCTTTAACTCACCCAGGCTAGGGCTAAGCTTAAACCTGTGGCTCTGCCTGAGTTCCCCAGGATGAACTCCCAGGACTCTTGCCAGGTCCCTGCCAGACTGATTGTTCATTTTGAGAGCTACATTACAACATCTGGTTTCCAGAAAGCAATAAAATCTGAGCACTCATGGATGTCATGCTTGCTCCATGACTCCTTGCACTGGATAATCAGTGGCATAGGGACTCCTGAAGCTACAACTTTAATTAATTTAATAGCCAGGATGCACCACAGCATCCAATGACAGTAATGTCATAGATGTAATATAGTACAGGGTGAGGGGGAATGCTGGTTAACTTATCCCTGCTGTTCTTGGTTCATTACAGAAAAAAAAAGAGACTGTTTTAGCTATGAAAGAAGTTTGATTTTGTTTCTTTCACACCACTTGGAAGCATAAAAGTAATTTCAGATTCATTGTCCCCTCAGATGATGTCTCTTCAAGAACAGGCAAGCAGGTTGGAAAAGGCTGGTGGACTGGAAGGGCAAAAGATTCAGCACAAACTGGATGTCATTCATGAGAGGAAGCGTCAGATCAAGAACTTATCCCAGAGCAGGAGAGAGAAGCTGCAGACTGCCCTTCTTCTGGCACTTTTCTACCAAAACTTGGAAGAGGTAAGGGGGTTTTAGAGGGGGTTTTAGACTGGGATGGGGATGTAAAGCAGAGGAACTGCCTACCTCTATTGTAGGAAGTGCTCACTCTTGCCAGATATTATTAGGTGGATAGATGATCTACTCCGGTGTGGCAACTCCTGCCACACTCACGCAAAAAGAAGCTCCAATACCATTCCTGTTACTGTACTATTGTTGTGGCATTGTGCCCATTGCAGCCACTTCACTCATCAAAAGCTCTGTTAAAATAAAACAGTTGAAAGGAAAACCACAAGCTAATACATATTTTTATTTTGGTGGGAAAGAAAATGTATTTCAAATCAGGATGAACACAAAGTGGAAAGCATTATGGCCTGGGCACCAAGCTTTATTAGTGGGTGTTCATTGAAGGCCTTCAAAACACTGCTGTGACTCAGTGTAGCTCTTGAGCTACTGTAGACTCTGCAGAACACGCTGGTCTCTGTCTCCTGTTCTGGCCTTAGTCCTGTAACTGAGCAGTTCTGCTCCATCACTACTGTTGGAAAGACAAACTAGGTCAGCCTTTCAAAGGGCAGCACAACATGTGTGACTGAGAACTGTGCTGGCATAAACAAGAGCACACAAACCCAGGGGCACATTTTCAAGCACTCTTGCTGGTCTGGTATCCACCCCTTCTGCTGCTGTGTCCCATGGAATGTCCTCAGTAGTTTACAAAACCAGAGCTATACTTTGTTTCTTTTTCTTACTCTTCTTCTTTTCCTTTTCCTTTTTCCTTTCTTTTTTCTTTTCTTTTTTTCTTTTTCTTTTCTTTCTTATTTTAATAAAATTTATCAGAAATTACGTATACACCCAAATATTAACTTATATTATTTGGTTATATTTTTACTATCCCATCATAGGAAAGTAATGAAAATCCACCAATAATGACCTGTCCACCTTTTGGACTAGCAGAGGGGAATGGATGGACTGGATGGTGCATTGCACATGGGTTATAATTTCAAAAGAGCAATTTCCCAAAATCCTCTTGGTAGAGAAATTGTTAATGCCCTTCTAGAGACACAATCAGCCCATTTGGAAGGAATACCTGTGCTTTTCTTTCCGTCTCTGTGTAACTGTCGAATCAGTGCTTGGGCTGGGGTCTCCCTTCATTCTTGAATCACACACTTAGAGCACGAGATTTGGCCTCGCAGAGTGAAGAACATTTTCCTATTTTCCTTCACTTTGTCTACATAAATTCAGCCAAGAGTTCTTTGGGGAGTTTTTGCTCCCAGATTACATGGTCATTTGCCTCACCAACCTAGAATCATTGCCTACTGCTGTAGAATGCAAATGTCACCAAGGAATTAAAAACCAAAAATCTTAAAGTAATATTTTTCTTTCTCTTTGTTGGATAGAATGGAATGTTTAATTTGATTTTAATTATATGCTGGGTGTGTATAAGTTCATGTATGAGAATGATCCCCACAAGAATGTTAAATTCAGAGAGGAATTTTGAGTTTGGCTGTGAAATCAATGAGGTCACTGCTTATTCTTACTTATTAAGAGAACAAGACCCATAGCTCAGGTCTCACTCTCCTGAAAACTCTCTGTCCTGCAAACATGTTAAGTAATTTCTTTTGATCAAATAGAATTTTTTGGGTCAGCAGAAATTAGTGATCACTGTCATCATTAAAATTCTTCTAGTTACTCTCTAGAAGCAATTACATAGAGAACTACAGACATTGGTACATTGACCCACAATAATTAACTCGAGATCACATGCAGTTTACAAAATAAAACTCACCCTTCTACAGTAGAAATATGGTGCTTTTGCCTCACTCCAAGAAGTGAGATGGATTTACAGACAACCCTATTGCCAAAAAATCTGTGGCTCCATGTTAATCTGGAGGGAAATGAGCAAGTTGCTACTTAGAAAATATGCGTACTTAAGTTATTGCAGAGAGAATATTATAAAGTTAGAAGTTTTGACTTCTAAAGCTGGCTCTGGGTTTTAATGCTGACTCTGAAACTTGCTTATATTTGTCGTACTTCCATTCCCTTTCACCCTATATGTAAGAATAAAAACCATTTACATTTTTATCTTAGGGGAATGAGAGAGAATTAGTCGTTATCTCTGGATGTCTGGAGCAGGCACATCCCTTTATATGCTTTGCATACTTCTGTCATTAAAAAAATCAGTGTAATTTACACTTTGTACTCGTGAGGTTACAGTAACTGATATTTTGAAAGAGTAAGTTTCTAAATTGGTAGTGCTCACATTTTTTATGACTCCCATAGAAATAAGTCTGATCTTGTGCCTATACTGAGCATAACACTATTTTTTCTGTTGTCTTCAATGAGGTGAAAATGGCTGTCAAGACAACCGTTAAATCTTTCCATAGAAAGATCTTGGGAAAACAGATCAGCTTTGCCTCACATCTAAATGTGGGGACAAGGCTAGGAGAAGGATCCCTCACTCTCTAGAGCCAACTTAAACAAGCCTTAAAATAAACCAAGGCACTAAGAGTGCAGATGGTCAGCCTATCATTAAAGCCACTGCTTCTAATTAAAAAGTAGGAGAGAAATCAACATTAAAGTCACTTTATCCTGGGGATTGGTTTGTTTCTCATTCCAACTGCATGGATGAGCCTCCCATTGAAATGAAGAGCCACTTAAGTGACACTGAAGCACGAATGTGTGGCTGGGGATGGGAGAAGGCCATCGAGGAGGGTGTTGGAAATGCAAGCAGCGCTTTACAATGCGTAGCCCTGGGCAAGTTTGACATTGCCTGTTTGAGTCTCTAACTGTGCTTTAGAGTGAAGCAGTTTCTGGTGAGCACACTGCTAGTGAAAGCTATTTCTGTTATTGTTTATAGAAAGTCAGCAGCTGAAACAACATTTCAAATCATTAATTAACAGAGAAAATCCTCCAGCTGACAAGTCTTGTGTGCATGTAGGGCACAGTTTCACAAGGACAGCCAAGATATTTTGAAACTAATAAAGCTGCCCTTCAATTTGCAGCTCTTGTGTTGTCAAAACATTATGCTACTTCAGCGCTCTGAGGACACCAGGATCAGTTGCAACATTATGTCAAGTGTTCAATTCCTAGTGTTTTGATGAATAGAAAATATTTCCTTCAGTGCTAACAGCTAAAGTTCAGCAGAACTTAAATAAAATTGCTATCCTATTCTCCATTTTATTCTGCATACTCTAAAGTCCCCTTAAAAAATCATTTCGTAAGAGAAACACATAACTTTAGCTTTGTTAACTCTCACAAATCACCTGCTTTTCTGAATCTGATATTCCTGACCAGACCATTTTGAATTTTATGAAATATAAGAGCAAATACAGTTGTATTTCCTTTCAAATAATATGACTAGTGCTTGAGCCCTGTCAGCAAATCTTCATTTGCATTGCATTTTCCACTTAGGTCTCACAACATCACTGATAGGAGGAAATGTTAGTGCTTTTTTCGTAGGTGAGGCACTGAATTCTAAAGAATCTTTACCCAGTTTACAGGTAGGTCAGTAGCAGAGATACCAGATGAAACTCAGAGCCCTAAACCCCTGGTCATAATCTCATTTGAAAAGCATACCATGTTAAGGCTCAAAGATTGTCTCTACATAATCTAGAAGACTGTATAATCTGTTAATGCCTTGTGATAAAATCTGAGGTATTCAAGGAATTTTTCATTACTCCTGTGGTCAGATAAAGATTAGTTTCATTCCTTCCTGCTTTTAACAAAGTAGAATGAGTTCAGAAACTGGAGATCCACCTCAACTGTCAGCTGCCACTCAATCTGTTCAGCCCAGGTACAGAGACTTGCACAGAATAGTGACACATCCTGGGAGGTAGTTGTTGGAGGATCCCAGGTAGTTGTTGTGCTAACGCGGGTGCCTCTCTATGTTGCAGGCAGAAGATTGGATCAGTGAGCGCATGCAGAAGCTGGAGGATCCTTCCATACAAGACCCCAGCAGTCTGCAGGACAAGATGAAGCTGCTGCAGAAACATCAAGTCTTTGAGGCAGAGATTCTAGCAAATGAAGAAATCATCACAGCTGTTAATAAGGTGACCCTCTCACTCTGTTAGTGTTTTTACAGATTATTACTGCTCATCCAAAGATGGACAGATTGATGAAATGTAAAGGAAGAGCAGCTTGATCATCACTTCAGCATCAATTATTCTATTGATGCAACAAGAACCCTGTTGCTTTGCCATGGAAATGTAATGCTGTTAATTTACAACAGGGAGATACTTTATTTGCTCCACCCAGGGAGCTTCCATCTTTCCTTAGAGCCTAAACAGGAAAATATACACCAACTTCTTCCTTGCCTGATGTGATTACTTCTACAAAAGGCAAACAGGATTTCATGCCCAATTTGTGAATATTCTTGTTGCAACTGAGTGAATCATATAGCTAAAGGGCACAGTCATCTGTAATACCTCTCTTGGTTCTCCCATTCCATGAATATCTTTCTTGACAGGGAAATATTCAAATCCCAGATTCTAGATTCCCTCCAGATGTAAAAGCTTTCCAGCTGGCTTTATCATTTGGGTGATAAGAATTTATATCAGCAATCTATTGTTCAATCCAGGTTAGGAAGGTGAAAGATTCCTCCAGGGAAAGTCATGCAACATGGTAATCCCATTAAAAATTAGTGGCAACTTTAATTTCTAATTTCTTCTTCTGAATGTGAAGAAAGGAGAAGCCCTGGTGTCAAAAGGCCACCCAAAATCAGGAGACATCCGTCGCCAAGTCCGCATGCTTCAGGAGCACTGGGAGAAGTTGAAGAGAGCTGTTGCTGCTCGTGGAAAGATGCTGGAGGACAGTCGGGACTTCCTAGAATTTCTCCAGAAGGTGGACCAGGTGGAAGCCTGGATCAGGGAGAAGGCAAGTGAATTTTAGTATTTAACCCAAGCAGCACACAAAAGACTTGCAATTTAGCAATGACATTGTGATAAATGTGTCATCTTCCAGGATATTTGCCTAGTGATTTTTGTCTGGAAGAATCATGACATGTTCTACAAACAGTATGTAAGGAATGATTGAACAAGTTCTATGGAGTCTGTCCATACCAGTGTCAATTGGGCAGCATTAGCACATCTTCTCATGTAAATTCTGCACATGAAGAGTTTGTGATTAATTGTGGCCATCTTATGTGTCTCTACTGAGACAGAGAAATGAAAGCAGAATGGAAGAGACTTGAAGCATTTGGCAGCTGGCCTTCACTTTCATTGTATATCAGATCTGAAAGTTTCTCTTTGTAGGAGTGAAGGAAGAATCACTTTCATGCAGAAGTTGCTTCCATAGCCAGTAATAGATCAAAAAGGGAGTTGGCACCAGCTCTCATAATTATCTAAAGATCAGAAGAGACTATTTCAGAAGCTGTAGGTTGGTGATTTATGGACACATCATAGAACTTATTGCATCAGGATAAGCACTGGGAGTTGCTGTGTTCTTGTACTTTTCATCTGAATATTTGTCTGTTTGCTGCTTATTTCCCCAGGAGGTCATGATTAATGTGGGTGATGTGGGAAATGACTATGAACACTGCCTGCAGCTCAAGAAAAAGCTGAATGAGTTCCGTGGAGCAACATCAGGGGTAAGAGGTGTTTTCCATGCTCATGTCTTGTGTGGCTGCAAGCAGCAGGTAACTTTTCAGTACAGTTAGCAAATACAGTTCCAGTGCTCTGAGGAGGTGTAAATTGATAGGAAGCATCACTACCTCAAAAGTCAATTTAAATGACAGAATTTTCTCTTATTATGCCTTGTGCTTTGAAGATGTCTAGGCAGAGCTGTCAGCCACTCATGACACAACCTAACATTTCAGACTGCATTAATTGACTGGAAAACTCGCTGTGTGAGCCTGAATTTGAGCAGATTTTGTTTGGTTTGCAGTCTGCAAAGTCACAGTGATTTCCACCCAAAGGGGGTTTAAAAATGGTTGTTTCTGCCATGCTTGTTTGAATCTGAGAACTGATCTGGACCTTCCGTGAACGAGCTCGTAAAAAAAACACTGTTTTCTCTATTTCTATCCTTTATTTCTCCATTTTCCTCCTTCTCAGGAACAGTCTCGTTCTCACACTCCTTCATCCAAATTAAGCATGTAGATCTGAGGGCCTCTGTTTATACAGCACATGTGGTTACTCATGAATCATAACATTAATAACTAGACATTTAGTAAAACAGAGAAATGGTTTACGCTTTGGATAACAGCCATGTGACAAGACAGCTGCACACTTCACCTTTCAGTGAAAGCTGAGATCTCTGTCCCTCTTTCACGGTGCTGAGTCATGCCAGCTGCCTCTTCTGCCCCCAGGGAGATGTGCCAATTTAGGCACCAAACCTGGGGAACAGGGGCCTCTTTGTCATGTGTTCAACTCCCACCATGAGATCTGTGAGGCCATATATTGGGAGGATGCATTTGCAGCAACTTCTTGTTCTCTCTTTTTTTGTGTGAACTGCTACAGATGAGGACTAGGAGGTCTGTGTGTCACACAGGAAATATCACTGTGCTGATTTGCTACTCTGGAAATTGTGGGAAAGGTTTATAAATAGATGTGTTACAAATTTGTGAGTGATATTTACTCTAATGTAGTCTCCTAATATTCTTTATCCTTTGTTTGCCTCTTTTTGTTGATTCTTGTTATGGCAGCTCCCATCTTCTACTTTCGTTGCCTAGTAGCAGAAGAACACAATCCTCTTCCATGCAAAGTAGCAGTGTAGATATGCCTGACACCAGGGAGAAACCCCTGAGCTCCCTATTCCAGAGCCTAGCAGAATTTCGTGACAGTGTATTCACACTGGATTTGGATAGAGAGCCAAATTATTTGGCTTCAGCACCAGGGAATTAGTAAACTGAAGAGACATTCATTGTACTCACCAGCTGACTGAGCTAAGGGATTGAGCAAGGGCTCTTCTACAACTTGTACCAGCCAAAAGAAGGATGATTAATAGGGCAGAAACAACCCAGTTTTCCAGTCAGCATAAGCCTGGAACAGGAAATAGGAAAGGAATAGGAAAATTTTTCCATAAACTAAGGTTGATCTTATGTGCCACTCTTGAAACTCTTGGCCTTAGACACTACCAGCTTGTAGTCACTGCTCCTGTAACACTCTGAACATGACTCCTGCAGATAAAAAGCTGGGACAGTTATGCAGTTATGCCCTGATAGCTGATGCTCAGTTATGCAGTGCTTCCTAGGGCAATACAAACAGAAGGAGGCTGTTTCTGGCACAGTGTACGCATTTATTCAGTCTGGATTTTCCCACTAGAAAAATCTGAGATCAGGTTAGGGAGTGATCATCCTGCATTGATGGCTGCCAGACTTTCTATTCATTGTGTTGCTATTATGTCCCAGGAGAGGAGGCTGCAGGGTTTCTGAAAAATATCTGACTGTCTGCTGGTTTCTCTTGTTTACTTTATGACTGTGTATAATACAAAAGCACATATGGAAGCATGCACACTAGTATGGATGCAGCATAAACAAAACACACAACGGAGTGAATATTTATATTAACAGTGTGCTGGCATCTTGCAGCTGTGCTTCTTCACCCCTGTGATTGTCTCCCTGCTAAACTTGAGGGGGTTTTGTCCCAGAAAAATAAAAAATGTTTTTGAATCTTGGAGCAGTATTCAGTGTTGGCCATCTGCAGTGCTCTGAAAGAAAAATTATCCCACTGTATTCCAGATTATATGGGCAATGTTCAAATATTATCCATTCTATGGTTTGTGCATGGGAAGCAAGTTTCCTAGAAGACTTATATAGCCTTAGAAGAAAACACAGTGGCATAGGTTGTCTGGGATTCTCAAGGCTGCATGGATTTTGAGCCTGTTGTCTACAGTACAGAAGGCACTCTAGGACAGAAGCTCACCTAGGTAAAACAGCCACTAGGCCCAGGAGCCCATGAGTCACCATCTGTCTGACAGAGGAGCAATCTGCTACACATCAGCTCTTCCATAGCAGCCACCTACGTAACCAGCAACTGCATCTGTGTTTCTTCACCAAATGAACCCCTGCTAGAATATCTGGCTTAGAAATGAGTGCCTGAGGGTCTAAGGGCCCTCACCTAGACCAAGATCAGTATTGCATCTAGAGCCATTAATATCCTTTATTGCCTTTACTGTCTTCTCATCAGGCACATGGTAACACCAGCTGTTGTAGTAGAGCAAACTCCATGTGTGTGAAATGTGAGGTAAAATCCTTCCTTGTGCTGATTTTCACATCTCAGTGTAAAACTCAGTCACAAGCAATTTGAACGTGTACCTTTGTTCCATTTCTCATTTTACAGGAGTCAACAGTGGACGATGCTCACATCAGGACTATCAATGCCCTGGCCATGAAACTGGAGAGACAGAACAAGGAGGAAACAAAGACAATCTATGAACGCCGAAAGCAGCTCAATGAGAAGTGAGTATGCTTTCAAATGTTCTGTGCAAAGCAAAAACAAGAAGGGAAAATTATGTGTCTTTGGCTGAGATAAATGGAGGAATTGGAACCTTTGTTTTCTTTTCTAATATCATGACTACCAAATATCAGACCCTGGAGTTGTCTTTCCAGACTCCTAGAGCAGGTAGCTTAGAAGGATTTCTAATTCAGAAGTGCCAAAGTCCTGTTTCTAGCCTTGAAGTCAAATACTCTGTTTCACATCACTTGGCACACAAGATTCATGAAGCTTAGACACTTCCATCTATTCACACAGTTGTCCTGGTGAATTGCCTTGTGCTTTTGTTGGTCCACAGCCCCCTATCTAAGAAACAAAAGCATGAAGATATCGATTGTGAGATTATTGAGAGTTTAAGGAAACTGGATCAGTACTTCTTAGCTTTTAATCTCCATGCCATCCTAAAGACATAGAATAAATACAACCAGATAGTGTTCTCAGGCTGATGCTTTATTCCTGTGATGATCCCCTATTATGGAGAAGTGGGGAATAATACATGAGATAGTTCAGAAAACCTGTGGTTTTGTTTAACTATGGGCATGATGAAACTCAGTTGTGGAAATCCTTACCTCTGAAATACATCTCTAAAATACTATTTCCAATTAAAGGTGGAACAGCTTTCATGGTAACCTGAATGCATACAGGAAGAAGTTAGAAGGAGCCCTAGAGATTCATGCCTTAATCAGAGAAATAGATGACATCACAGAAAGAATTACTGAGAAGGTAAGCTTTCCAATTTTGATTTGAAATGGAAAAATGCTCTATCAATCTTATCATTCAGAAAATAGAGGTAAGAATGCCGATTGTGAGTTATAATTTTGATATTAACAGAAAAAAAAGCTAAAAAACCCTAATTGTTTCATCAATGTAAGTAATTATATTTATTTAATTATAAGTCAGTAGGCAAGTGGTACTACTTAAGGTTACAAGACTTTTGGCTTGAAATTTTTGTAACAACTTTAAAAATTTATTTCTTCATTTTATGGGATTTCATTTCTCAGGATCCCAAGGGTAAATTTTATTTTTTAACACACACCTGAATTTCTGTGCCACAATTTATTGAGAAATATTTTTCTGGTTTGGCATATGGAAAAAGAAATAAAAAAAGAAGAAGAAAAGAAAGATTGAGAAATGGAGGGAGGCATGCCTGTCTTTGTTTTACATGTGAATGGCCAGAGGCACCTTAAGCAGGATTATAACTGTTCAAAGAGACGTGGATTCTTGTTTCATCTCTGTAAGAAGAGCAGACAATGTGCTCTATTGATATTTAAAAAGACAAAAAGAACATTCAGATGTCAATGCAAAGAGGTGAAGGAGGAGGCTCTTTGAAATAATTAAGATACAGATCCTTTTGTTTGGTATCATCTTCACCATTTGCACATCCCACTGCCCTCTCCAGAGTGTATTGATACAAGCACTGGATTATGGAAAAGACGTGGAAAGTGTGGAAAACCTGATTCGAAGACATGAAGAAATGGAGAGAGAAATCAATGTTATTAAGTCCAAAATGGAGGTAAGAAATAGGGAAGAAAAAATACTGAAAAAATTTCACTTCTTGACAATATGGTGCAAAAATCATCTTCAGACTGATTAGCAGGGATTTTCAGCAATGCAAGTGCAGCATAAATTTCTTCTCATGAAAATACCGTGCTGCTTAATCCTACTTTATCTTATCAAATATTATTCTTCCTGATGCACAAAATCTAAGAAAAAAAGTCCCTTTTTAATGTTATCTGAGTCTCTGGCTCTCACCTACAAACCAGATCACACTGTTCTATATATTTTGGAAAGCATGGACTCAATCTTTCCCCCAGTTCCTGTACTCAGTTGTACCAAAATCACAACTCTGTTTGTGTCCAGAACTTAAATGCAAACCCACACGGCACGTAGTTTCCTGACACAGACATCAAACGCAGAAATTCTAGGTTATAATTGCCGGCCCGATCCACTCTGGCTTTTGTAAAATGGTCAGTTTGCATCATCTAGGACTAAATTAAATTGGGCATTAAATATGAGTCTAAGCTCCTTTATATTTGTATATTTTTACCAAAATGAAAAATATCCTGTCGAACCACAGTAATAGAAATCCAATGACAATCTCTCACATTTTTTCACTGTTGGCCGTTGTTAAGCCCTTTCACACAAAAAATATGAAAACCTTTTTTTTCATAATAGTATATAAATAGTGGTACCTTCAACACTGAGACTTTGTTAGCTAATTCTCATGTGAAACATGAGTGATTACTAGAAGGCATAAGCAAGGCTGTACGGGCAAGGTTTGGGTTTGGGTTTTTAGTATAATAACTGTACTTTTTTTAAGGATTGAAACCAGCCTGGCATGTTTTCTGTTCTGCATAATTAGAATTCTTCATTTTCATCAGCTTGATGGAGTTTTGCAAGAAAGTTTTCAACTTTAAACCTGAGTTGATGAGCGTTCATTATTTTTCATCAGACTGCTAATAGAAGTTAGAATTACCGCTTCATTTTCCTATCTGTTTGTCCATATTCTGCAAAACTGTTTTCTAAATTGTAAATTAACTTTTGTGCATGCAAAGCAATGCACAGAGATCTTTCTTCATGGGGAAGTTTGCTCACAAATGCATGTGTATTATTTTATGCATATTACATATCCCTTTGTATATTTTGTTGTTGTAATTTAATTACCTGCCTTTGAGAGCTGGGGTCTTAAAATGACCTATTTTTTCCTGAAAGGCAAACTCAGGAATGAATAGAAGTATTTGGCATAAATTTACCCCACTATTAATCTCTTCCCAGCCACTGGAACTGGAATCTTTCCGCCTTTCCACAAGGAATCCATCCATAAATGACAAACTGACTATGAAGCAACAGGAGATGAAAAACAACTGGCTATGGCTCCAGGGACAGGCCAAACAAAGGTGAAGATTTAGAGTTGTTTGAATATCTCTCAGCAGGAGCAAAGCTGCTCCCTGAGGTCTAAAGCCTACTTGCCAGAAGTCTTTTAAAGGTTTTTAAGGATTTTTTTACAAAGTTTACGTAGGCAGCTAAGACACCTGCATTGGAAAAAGTGTGACTTGATACACAAAAAGTTCCACTGATGTGACTTTGGGAAAACAAATACAATGTTTTTTGTGATTTATCCCGTTAAATAATGTTACTAAAATGCCTTCAGACTATCAAATTAAATCTATCATAAAGCCTTTGTGACAGACTTATTTTTGGATGGTTCTTCAAGATTTTTTTTTTCTCAAATCTTTCTAAAATGAGAAAGGTTTAATCCTGATCTGTAATCATTGCTGTAAGCAACAGGTATGAAAGCTAATGAACTGATGTAGAAAAACTAGTAAGTATGTTGTCTCCAAGGCAGTGTGCATCTCCTGTGGTTTTGATTACCATGAGGACTCTTAGGAACTGTAAGGGAAAGCTTGAATTCTTTTCCTGTGGCTTCTGTTAAGATACTTCCCTCTGCAAATGGGGAGGGAGAGGCAACAAGATAATTCTGCGTCACATAATGCTGAACTGCGCCTTGTGTGGCAGGAAGGAGAAGCTGGAAGCCTCGTACCAGTTGCAGAAATTTAACTTGGAGGTGAAGGAGATACTAGACTGGGCCCAAAACACCAGAGCTTTAATGGAAGCAGGAGGGCTGCCTAAAAGTGCAAATGAAGCTGAAAGTATGATTGAGGAGCATCAGGAGAGAAAGGCAAGTATCTTCCGTGGCTCCAGTTACACATACTGGGAATCTTTCTGTGTGCACAGCATGCATCTGTCAATAACATGGTAGAAAAGCTGTTTTCAGTACCAGGGTGGGCATAGAAATCACCTACATCATGACAAAAACTGTCTCATGGGCTGTTGGGCAGCTTGTGCAAAAAGGCTCAGAAGCCTCATGAGCTCTCACCTCTACTGCTGTCTAAGCCTGATGGTGAAAAACAGGTTCAGTCTCACATCACGCTCACTGCTCATCTCCTTACTCATATTGCCAAAGAAGTTAATGCCAGTTAATCCTTGCTTCGAGCTAGATTTTTTCATGTGAACTTAAATTACCTGAGAAGAAACAAAAACAGCAGTTTGTTTCATACAGCAAAGTAAATTACTACTGAATGATGCTACACATTCAGTTCTGAAATACTTCATACCCAAGTAATAATTACCTTATTAATGTTTTGGTGGCTAATTTGGCTAATATTTTTGGTTTCTTTTTTAAAAGGAGTGATATTTAAATTAACATTAGGAAAAAAGTCAATATTTTCCTTTTTCCCAAGAATCATAGCTATCTTTCAACTGTTTGCTACATTCTCTTTGCAATTATTTTACTTCTAAAAATCCTGTTTACAGAATAATTATTAATACTCAGTGTTTTGTGGGTTTTGTTATTAGCACAAACAGTTTGTATATTCTGATTATTTTCTAAACCTGAATTTAGTGTGAAGTACCTGAAATCCCCTCCTTCTTTAGAGTCATCCGTTTTAACAATGCTTTTTCATATCACTTAACAATGTTTTTGCTAGTAATTCTTTGTCATACTAGAAATATCACAAACCACTGATGTAGTGTGCTCCAAATTTAAATGGTGGCAAGATAGTCTTTAATATCTGTTAGTCAGGGAGCCCAAATGGCTCTAAGGAGACAGTCACAGAGAAAAGGAGGAATTCAGGCATTATGTTCTTATGCTGAGTAAACTAAAAATATAGACAAGACAAGAAGCAGGGTTTTTTTAATTCTGGTTAGTGGCTCAAACCAAAGTCCTTAGGAGAGACTATAGTTGAGATGCTAATGTGATTTCAAAAATAGTTGAATTACAATTTTATAGCTGTGTTATCTATGATTGGACAACACCACCACCCCAGAAATCTCTATAAGCAGCAGTTCTAATTTCAGAAATTTAATAGTAAGTGCCATAGTGTTTAAGGTAGTTTATGAGTTAATATGAGTTATTTTCATTTGCAAATTGCTTACATTAGAAATGCCACATTTAGTTTGCAGGGGTCATAATTGCTTTTTATGCTTTCACCTTCAGGATTCAGTATAGGGGTATAATTCATTCCTCAGACCAGGTGCAAAAGTTAAATGTGTTTCATTTTAACAAAACAAAATGAAGTAAAACCATGTCTTTAGCGTAAAAATCTGACGCCAATTTATTTGTCGGGAGAGGAAAAATTCTAGGTGCTGTTTCTTAAAAGAACCACTTTTATGCAGGAAGACTAGGGGATGATATTATGGATGTTTGAAATTGTGTTCATTTATATCTCAGCATTTTCTAGTCTGTTTCTAACTAAACCTCAATTTTCATTTGTAGGAAAACAGTTGTTCCTAGACCAATAAAGTCATTTATTATTTACATTTATTCTCTCTTAAGCAATTCTATGCTCTTCCAGTAACATAACTCAAAGATGAATAATTTTCCATACAAATATTAGTGCTGGAAAGTTACAGCCCAAACTCTTCCCCTTAAGGCTTGTGTTCTGAATAACTGGATTTTCATAAATCCTTGACATCAACCTTAGTAATGTATTTTAGGAGGAGATTGAAGCCCGAGTGGAAAGATTCAACGCTCTCAGTGCCTATGGTAAAGAACTTGCCAGTTCTGGTCACTATGCCACCCCTGAGATTCACCAGTCCCTCTCCAGACTACAGGAATCCTGGTCTGATCTGATCCAAGCATGGAAAGAGCAATATATAAAATTGTTTCAGGCACAAGATTTGCAGGTGGGTAAAATAACATTCAAGAGAGAATGCACATGCCACTGACAGTTTTTCTTGATATAAACAGCAAATTTATGAGATGATAGGATGAAAGATGTGCTAATAATACCCAGTGTTTAATCTATATTTCACTGGTTTCTGGAGGGCATGCTGAGAGCCAAGCACATTCAGTGGTTACAGGACTTTGAGAAATTTTGCCTCTACAAATCATAGAAATTTCTGTGGAGTATGTGCTAATATGTTTTTCAAAGACTGTAAAGCTTAGCAAAATTTGGTCAAATTCTCATACATCTGGAAAAAGACACATACTTAAAACACAACATCACTACTCTTCCAAATTCTATAACCTTCCCAAATAGACATGGAGCCAGATGAGTATTAAAAAAAAAGAAAAAAAAAAAAGAAGAAAAATTTAGCATGGACAGAATAATGTATTTTTTCCTGGCTTTTTTTCCTAATAAAATAACTATTTTGGCTGCAGTTTTCCAGAAATACTTCTCTGTAACAGTCATCTCACTTAAAAAAATTCTGTTCAAACAGAGATTCTACAATGAAGAGTGTCAAGTACTTTAAATAAGAGCTGGGCTATTAATCCCATCTAAAATCATCACATATATGAGAACTAAAATCTTATGGTATGGCCAGTTTCAGTGCTTTTTCATGTATTATGTTATTTTTTTAAATAACCATGAAAGTTTGTTTTTTTCAGTGTACTCTGCTGAAGTCAAGTTAGCTTCTTCTTTACAGCAATTCAGCATATTTTCATGTTTGTGACTGTTGGGTTTTTTCCCTGTACAGAAATTCTATGGCTACGTGGAACAGATTGAGAGCTGGCTCAGCAGCAAAGAGGCCTTCCTAGCTAATGAGGACTTAGGGGTATGTGCTCTGAGAAATAACAATTTTCTCTGCAATCAGTCTGGAGGAGAAGGGACTGTACAATGATGTGCTCTGAATCTTCATGTGCTCTTTCTCCTTCTGAAGTTACTGCTCTGCCCTGTTTGTGGTTTAGGATCAGATTTCTTTCCTTGGTACTTTACACATGATGGGAATCTCAGCCCTAATTAAACAATCTAGCTGCTCTGATTATAGCAGGAAAATGAGACTGCATAGAAACATAGAACTCTAGCATGGTTTGGGTTGGAAGGGACCTGAAAGACCATCCATTTCCAGCCCCCCTGCCATGGCTGGGGACACTTCCCACCAGCCCAGGTTGCTCAATGCCCCGTTCAGCCTGCCTTGTCTTGTCTGACCCAAGTACATTTGCCAGCAGTGTGCAAGTCATCACTACTGTCACTGCTGCCATACCCAGTGTAGCTTTAAATTACCTGCCACAGCTATTAGTAACGCTGCAGTAACTGAAACTGCAGACTGATGCACAGGTTGTAAAAGCTGTTCAGGATGCTGGGTATACATTCTGACACTTAGCTCACCCTACACCTTGTATAGGTAGTGCTACTAAGTTAGTTGTCTCTGCAGGGGCTACAAAAACATCTCAGAGTTCAGTGTATTTGCAGTCCCTTCTTACAGTATATGAGACTTAGAAGGAGTCATCCAATCATATTTAGCTCAGCAGTGTGCAGAAAATGGTCTGTAAATAATTTCCCATCCAATGACTCATGTAAGCACCCAGAAGCTTAGTGTTTTTTCTGACCCATGTGATGTGACCTTATTGCTTCCTTTAGAATAGTGGAGAAGCAGAGTTTACTGCAATAACAACATTTTGACACCACTGGTTCTAAAATTAAAGTTCAGAGGGGTTCTGAACAGAGAACTCTGAAGCTTAGTATTCACAAACATTACAAGAAGTGTTTCTCTCCATATTAACTGTAATGTCAGACTCCAGTCCTCAGATTCAAATCTGGATGTGAGCTCTTCCAAATTCCATGAGTTGAAACTGAGGCTCTAATTTTAACCTCTTTCTGTGACATATTTGTTCACTTAACTCTGGTTTCAGTTTGGCATCCCACGTTTGCTTTCAGCATGGCATCTGTCTTAAGACTGGTTTAAAATTAGGGGCTGATGTCTTAATTCTTGAGAAGTCATGTGTTCTACACAGCACAACAATATGCACGAGAAGCTAAGCATCCAGCACTGAAATAATGGCCTCAGACCCTGCATGGAACATTATTTAGGTACCAAGTGTCAGATCAATGCCAACCAATTCCAAAGAACAAATAATTTTCTTGACAGCTAGTTTGCAAGTGTTGGGTAAATGCCATTTACCTTCTGGATTATCAGTGTTTTGGATGGAAAAACTCTGACTGAAAGCAGCTTCCCTTTGTTGAATTCTATCCAGGACTCAGTGTCTAGTGTGGAGAGCCTGCAGCGGAAACACACACAGTTTGAAAAAGCCCTGGAAGCTCAGATGGAGAAAATCGATGAGATGACTTCATTTGCTCAGCAGCTAACGCAGAACAAGCATTATGACTCAGAAAATATCAGCAACAGATGCCAGGCTGTTTTGAGCAGGTGAAGTCAAATCCTTCCCATGTCAGCCACCAATCTCTTCTGCAATGAGACCCTCCTCATGTGATCATTATCTTTAAATGATTTAAGAGAACTATAAGCTGGTCTGCATTTGCTCAACTTTGTGCTTTGCACTGGGGTCTTCCCAAATTGGCCGTATTTCATTACGAGGCTTCCAAAATGCAATTAAGTGGAGGGGGGAGCAGGATTCAGAAAAAGGCAATTTCTCTGTAGTTCTGTGTTCTGGCCTGGCCTTAGGGACAGTGCTGCAAACAGAAGGCCTGCCTGCCCTAAAGGCCCATCATTAAATACCATCAAGAAAGGTCATTTGCTAGACAACTGCTTTTCTCTGCTCTAATGGGGTTGATCTTTAAGCCCCACTCAAATTATCCATTAGGGCATTTGCAAATTTTCTGATCAGATCTTGCCCTTTCATGTGAATTACTTTATTCCTACTAGCAATTTGCATGTTCATCTTAACTAGTGCTGAAGTAAAAGCAGCTGTATTCACTGCTGTGGTAGATGAAAAAAAATTATGAAAAAGTTAAAAAAAATTATGAAAAAGATGAAAAAGTTATGAAAAGAGATTGGAGGTCCCTTATGATTCAAGTGAACATACTGATTTATTAATATTGTCTAATTTGATATGATTTATTAATATCTCACATCTGCATTAACACAAATAAAGTGCTGCAGGTGCAAAATTGGAAAAAAAATTTAAAGGATGGTGTAGCTTTGGTATGTCTATGACAAACACCATCACACTTGCAGGATTTCCACATAAGAAATATGCTGAGTTTATGTTCTCTTGAATCCTGAAAGGCAATAATGGCGACTTCTTGAGACACTTACCATATATACAGAATTTTTGGGTAGTTTAAACATTTCTATCAGCTAGCAATTTTTCCTTATGTGTCCTGGGCATCTTCTCTGACAGCCCTGATCAAGGGGACCTGTGTATTATGGACATTTCCCTCCTAGGGAATGGAGGATTAGATCATGTGTATTTTAGAAGTGAAATTTGAAAACCCTTGTCTATGTAATTCACTCTGTGACTTTTACCTCACTCATCTCTCTTCATCCCAGAAAACAGAGACTACTGGAGAATGCTGCTGCTCGTAGACATTTGCTAGAAGAATCAAGGCTTCTGCAGAAGTTCCTGAAGAATTCTTTTGAGGTACAATTACACAGGATTCATAAAATTCTAGTTTCCTGAAACATGCTGTGCTGCATAGATCTGAATCCCGAGACAGATTTACTGTGAGAAAAATCAAGGAACTGAGCCTGGAATGAGATAACATTGGGAAAGATGAGGATACGAATGAAGGGATATTTTTTTCTTCTTCCCTCTAGTCTAGTTTAGTCTAGTAAATGAAAGGTCTACTGTACATTGGACAACAGCAAAATGCAGAAGAAATAAATACATTAAAAAGGAATGTGCCACCATTAAAAAAAAAAACAAAGTAAGAAGAACAAAATTAGTTCTTTTTTTGTGAGATACTGACAATGGGTTAGAAATAGGGAGATCATTGTCTATGCTCCCCCATGCACACATGTGCCCATGCATTTTCTCACTGTATGGGGGCTATCTGTTGGAGACAACTCCGCTTTCCAGGCAACAGTGCCAGTAAACAAATATATAGGGGTGACTTCATGAAGGGCATGAGTAGCTTAGGGAAGCAGAACCTCAGAAGGACAACTCATTTCAGTTCCCACTTACCAGTTCCCTGTTTTAGACATATAAGAGGAGAGCCTGGCAGGCTGGACCTGAAGAAACTGAGGAAACACTGAAAATGTTGTTTACTTCTGTTCTTCCCTCCCCACAGGTGGCTGCCTGGATTAATGAGAAGAATAGCATTGCCCGGGACGATAGCTGGAAGGATCCCAGCAATCTGCAGACCAAACTGCAGAGGCACCAGGCTTTCCAAGCAGAGATCATGGCCAACAGAAATCGTCTGGACTCCATCAAATTAGTGAGAGAAGCGGGGTTTTGGGCAAGGGTGGGCAGCTGGCATGAAAGACTCTGCAGACAGTGTGAGTTACAGTGATCTCAGACAAAGGAGGGGGAGTCACTGTCCTCTCATTGGCATCGAGTTGTCTCTGAGTATACTGAAAAGCTTATTCTTTTAGTCCAGCAAGAATTTTCTGTGTCCATCTGTTTCTTCACTCTCTCTCTCTTACTATCTAGTGTGAGCTTGCTATGCATGTTCACTGTGCATGCAATAGAAACAGATGGGAGCCTGCAATAAAAGATTAAGTCCACTGACTTTAGGGACATCTCTCTGGGTGAAGGCCCCTTTAGAGGTATCCTTGTTTCTTTCCAGCAGAGAATCTACCTGATTGGATATACAACCTTAACAAGTCATATAAGATACATCCAACAAAAAGGATAAAGTAGAGTTTTCAAGTGCTTCCTTTGCAGAGACACACTAGTAGGCAAGATATGGAGGAAGCCTGACAAGATTTGTCAGATATTTGGCAGAAGCTGTGATCAGATGATAAGTTTGGAAGGACAGACTGTTACATGTTTATTAATTTTATTTTCAGCACAGTGCTTACAAGATGGATTTTGCAATAGATTACTACATTAAAAGTAGATTCCCCCCTCCAGATTCACCTGTGTCTTAGAAACCCCTTTCCTTTCCTTTCCTTTCCTTTCCTTTCCTTTCCTTTCCTTTCCTTTCCTTTCCTTTCCTTTCCTTTCCTTTCCTTTCCTTTCCTTTCCTTTCCTTTTTCAATCTCCGTTTGCAGACACAACAAGAGGGAGTTAAAGAGTGGAGTTACAATCCTCAATAAAATTATCTGGTTTTAAATACCTGTTTGCACAATCTCTTTCATTTTATTTCATGATGACCTGCTTTCTTCGTTGGGAGTAGTCCTAGTAGTTGCTCTTTAGAGCACCTGTTGACCTGGTATAGCAACTTTCACTTGCTCTACCTTTTGCTTCCCTTGCTGTGCAGTTTCTGCCCTAATTTCAATAAGCCTTTTGTCTTTATTCGATTTTTCTCTGTCTCTGCAATCCCTCCATCTGTTTTGTCAGGAGGTGAAGGTTGCAGCTAGCCCTTTACATTAGAGTGACAGTAGACTGTGATTATGATGGCAAAAGTGATATAGTCTGGTGCATTCAGCAAAGGAAGAATACGTTGCCTATTTCTTCTGACATAGGAAGGGGAGAAGATGCTCCGTGAAAGGCACTATGCCCCAGAAGCCATTGTGTCCAGACTACAGGAAATGGAAGAGCTATGGGAGGAACTGCTAGCAAGTTGCCAGGATAAATGGATCAAACTGCAGGATGCTTACAAGGTAATGCCAGTGATTTCAGGGATGCCAGTGGTTGGATCTTGGTGTCTTTTCCAGAGATAGCACGGCTGCCTTGCTACATGTCTCATCTACAAGCGTGTCACTTGATACAATCCAAACTGATTCCTCAAGACCATTACTGCAAAGAATCTACTAAGTGTGGACTGACTGAACGGCATTGGCAAGATACTTTGAGATCCCTATGGAGGGAAGAGAATTTGTAGGCTGGGCTCCATTCTGCTTTCTGTGCTGCTTTAGATACAAATTCCAGAGAGAGATACTGAGGAAAAATGTGTTTACTCATATGTGAGTAAACACACAGCACATTGAGAAAGAAAACTGCAGCTGCTTTTTATTCTTCTAGCTCCAGGCACATGAATTCTCATGACTGTGAGTTGTGCTTGACTTGGGTTATCAGAAAATCTGTGGTTATAAAGCAGAGCTTCCCTTTAAATGTGTTTTTTAAAGGTGCTATGTCCATGTTCCATTTGTGCAACACAAGTAGGATAGGCTGTTTGATGTTTAATGCTTCTGTTCTTGCCTTCACCGTGACTGAATTGTCTTCTTCATTTGCACCACCATTATATATGGGAAGAATTCACTGAGCACTGGGAACCTGCTCCGTGTTTGTGTGCAGTCTTTATTGAAAGTGACCAAGATTTTTGCATCACATTATCTGTCCTAAAGGTTTAAATGATCTTTTCTTCTTGCTTGTTCTCAGGGTCTTCATTTTCAGAGAAATGTAGAGGACACAGAGAAATGGTTGGAAGGTGTGGAAAATGACCTGAAAGCACCATATAATGACAATGATCTGGTGGTTTTAAACAGTCATCTGAAGAAACAAGAGGAACTGGAGGAAGATATTGCTGCCCATAAGGACCGGCTGCAAGAGCTTGTGCTCACAGCTCAGCAGTTCCAGAGGGACAAACATTTCCTTGCTGATGAGCTAGAAGAGAAAGTGGATGAACTGGTGCAGAGGTGTGTGATTGCCTGGCCTGTCTTATTTTTTTTCTGCCATCTTTTTTCTACTTTTATCAGCTTTTTTCTTCCCTGAATATTCTTTTTCTTTTCGTTGTCTATAGTATTCTGAAAGGGGTGTTTTGCATTCATTCCTTATGAATCTGTAGTCCTCACTGGATTATCTTTAAAACCTACAGATACAAAAGGCTACATGATCCTCTGCAGGAGAGGCGGGGAGGTCTGGAGGCAAGCAGACTTCAGTACCAGTTCTTCCGAGACGTTGATGAGGAGTTGGCTTGGGTTCGTGAGAAGCTCCCCATGGCTTCCTCCAAGGATTACGGCAAATCCCTGGCAACTGTTCAGAGTCTACAAGAAAAGCACCAGGTAGTGTCACGTGACAACCATACACAGTCTTTAGAATCAAATAGAGAATTAACTCAGTTTGCCTCTAGCAAACTTCATCTCCTGTGCTTTGGCTAACAGCAGTCAGGATGCCAGGGATCACTTTTATCCTTTTCTTTTTCAAGGATGTGTCCATGACTTGGCAACATGCAGGACGCCATCCTGCTTATCATTGCAGTGGTGCAAGTACCACACCACAGGCCTTCTGTGGACACGCTGGCTCTTTCTGTGGACTGAGTTCAAACCCTGGCCTTTTCAATACAGAATTGATTTGACAAACTCGTGCATATTTTCATAGGTTCTTTGGTCCTAACAAAATGCATTCAAACTCAGTAAGTACATCCAAGAAAGCTCACTGCCCAGATGTCTCAGGATGAGCTCCCAGGAAAACATTTTTCCCCAAAATTTTTTCTACTCTGATGGGAGGGAGTTAACAGGGAGTTATTATGCTAGCTAACCTTCATTCCAGTGGTAGCTTTCAAGACATCTGCTGAAATATTTCACAAGGTTCAGATGGGCCATCAGAAAAAGCAGTGCCTGGAATACTGCCATCTCAAATACCAATAAATACCTTCCTGGCAGTTCTTCAATAAGGAGCACTGTCTCTTTGCAAACACAAGGTGGAAGGAAAAATAGTCCTGCTAAGATTTTCCAGCAGCTATTGGTAATATTAGCATATGACATCCCATATAAGTGCCATGTCAAGTGCCTTTAGGGGAAATCTGTGGAACCTGCATTAAGATTGAGAAAGCCAGGAGCTCCTATAAATTGTCAATGTGTGTAATATACACAGTCAGAGAGAGATAAAGCCCAAGCATCTGGTTGAATCATTGTGAAACAGTAAGAATGAAAAGCTTGTTTCATCATGATTAAAAATATAGATGTTGTTATGTGTGCAATTACTCCTAAAATTTATGAGCTCGTTGGCATGGTAAGAAAGTAATTAAGTTCACAGAAGAAAAGAAAGCTTGAGCTGAATTAATCTGAGAAAATATTTCAAATAACTGAAGGAACAGAGGAGATACTGCTTTAGGCTATGAATATTTTTGTTAATTGGCTAAGTCTCAAAATTTCTCAACTAATTCTGAGAGTGGGATATATATGCCATAAAATCAGTGCATAATAAAATTCTCTGACATTTTACTTACCATTCTTCTGGAAACAGGATTAAAATATAAGCTTTTAACTCTCAGTGTGTTATTCACTACAACCTCTGCAACTTCTTTTTAACGTTGGTTTACAAGCAAGCAAATGTCAGGATTAACATTATAGTCAAGAATTGAATATACTGTTAGTTCAACCCTCTATTGTTTGTCCTCATGAGCCAGATTTGCAAAATTCAGTCCTTGGTTTGTTACCACAAAAGAGATTGTGTGTGAACTGTATTAACCTAAGGAAGAAAAAAAAAAAACTGTCTTGCAAAACATCATTTACACACTAATATATTATGCCTTCAAACAGCTGCTTGGCTTGAAACAGATATGGTGTGGCTTTTCAACAACATCTTGAAATCAATAGGGGGAAGTTAAAGGCAAGATTAGAATCAGAGCACTTTTCCAGCCAAGTTTGACAGTTAAGTTGAAAAAGCAGCTCTTCTCCTCATAGAGGGCATCTCTTCTACATTAATGTACCACTGTAGTCTAACTCTGAACCTGGTTATTCATAGCTATGAAGTTAAACAGAACAATGGTAAAATTGTGCGGCTTGTTTGTGCTCGGGGTGCTCAGGCACAGTCAGCCAAAGAATGCATGTATGCTAACAGAAAAATTATGACATGGGCCTTGCCTACCGTGGGGAGAGTATGTGGAGGGATGCATATAGTTTTAATATCTACCAGTCTTCAAAAATTAATTTCAAGTAAAGCCTTTGGGGATTGGCTCAGGTGGTTTTCTTCTCTCCTTGTGCTGTTGGCTACCTGGCACTCGCATACCCACAGTGTTTACAATGGCTTCTATGCAAAGATGCACCTGCTACAAAAACATTGGCAAGTGATAGATAATAATGTACAAGCAAATTGGTCATTGTTCTCTAGACATGTTTTAATTCAAGAAATGCCATATAATGGAATGGATCTGGGTATATTTCAGTGGAATCTACAAATAAGAGGTTTGTGATTACAACCTCTTCTCTCCAGATTCTGAGGTAGACATACATCAAAGTTCAAACTTCATGGCTAAATTTGATTTCTGTGATCACTCCTTCACCCCAAAAAAGTCCTCCCCTCCCCTTCAAGCATGCACTCAGACTTTGTACCTCTGACCCACCTTTGTGAACAGAAAGCAAATTTATAATGGAATTGCATAGCTACATTTTATAATTTATAAAAATTTCATAACTTCAATTTTTGGTGTATCATTTTACTCTTTATTCTTTCCAGAACCTGGAGAATGAGATAAACAGTCGGGATGCTTTGACCAAAGCAGTGATCAGTACAGGACAGAAATTGGTAAGAGGAGGCAACTCAGACTCTCGCAAGATTATAGAGCATCTGAAGGAGCTTGAGACTTCCCTAGAGACCTTGAAGGCAGAGGCTCAAGAGAGGAGACAGAGGCTTATGCAGTCCTATGAGGCCCATCTGTTCCTAAATGAGGTAAATATGGTTCCTGAGAGATTTATTTTAGCCCTTCTTTTCTCAAAACAACTGACACCTATATTGTTGAATGGATGTAAGAGTAAGAGAAAGGAGCAGAATTCACACTGCCCTGATTTTTCATATCCGGTAAATATGGATACAGTGGAGAAATGACAGTTATCTTCCCACATAATCACAGTGAGTAACACGTAACTGCAGTTACTGGATTCTGGATACACATTTTTTGGAACAGTGTCTGCTAGACTGCATTAGAGACAGACACTGAAGGTGCTTTCTGTTTTCACTGATGTGTCAGTGCACCACTGCTTTCAGTTTTCATTGTCTTGATCTAAATCAAGCTGTGTCAAGGCTCATCCCACTATTTTATACAGCTGCTGGAGGTGGAGGCATGGCTGGCAGAGAGGAGTTTCATTCTGGAGACGTCTGATTATGGGAAGAATGAAGAATCCACACAAGTTTTACTTCGTAAACTTGAAGCTACCAAACTGGACATGGATAGTTTCAGGTTGCGGATTGAGAAAGCACAGGAGACAGGTGCCAGATTAATAAACAAAGACAATCCAGAGAGGTAGGAAACTAAAACCAGGTTTCTCCTCCAGGTCTAACAGAAATGCCCAGAGAAGGCAAATACGGAAAAGTTCAAGTATGTTTGATGGCTCATTCAGAAATAAGACTTCAGGGATCATCCATCCCTCTATCACCATCATCACACACACTTGAGCTCCCCAAAAGCTTGATGATTGTTTTAATGTTTTCATGAGATCTTTTTATTTTAACAACAGACCAATTAATGCAGATCAGCTTATTTGTGCATTGTCTACTCCCAGGAACGGTCATCTAGTTTAAATTTACCACAAATGTTCAAAAACCACTGTGCTTGGGAAAGGAAATGAACATTCCTGACAGTTCACTGTTTTTCATTGAAAATTTGGTTTTATGTCTGGGGAGGAGGAAGGGAAAAAGCAGCCATTTATATGATATACCTTAATTTCCTGAGCTAGCTGGCTTTAATGGCACAGCATAACTCACTCCATGATGTTATCTGGTTTAGTCTGTATTTTAAAGGTGTTGCAAATCAAACCTGTCAGAAAAAACAGTGTTTAAAAAGAACAATAAAACAAAGACATACCTTCTGCTTCTTATTCTTTGCAGTTCAGTAATACTTTCAAAGCTCCAGGGGATCCTAGCCGACTATCAGTCTCTCCTACAGAAGTCTGACACCCAGAGAAAACGCCTGCAAGAACAATTCCAGCTCTATCAGTTTGAAAGAGAATTCCAGCTGGTGGATGCATGGCTTTCCAGTAAACTGTCTGTAGCAGAGTCTGATGACTATGGGCAGGACATAGATGATGTTGAGGTAAAAGAAAATAAAAGGTATTGCATGTATTGTGTGGCAAAGCAGGGATATATTTGCTGCAGTTTTTGTGTAGCTGCTGACAGTGAAGCATGTTACAGTGACAAAAACTAAGCACAGCTCTTATCTCTACAGCAAGAACTCAGACTGGCTTCTGTCTGGTTTGACAGGCTCGCTGAGGATGCATCCTCCAACAGAAAATTAGTTGTATCAGAAAGTTAGCTTTTCTTGGAATAAGGTGAGGTCAGCACACTTCATGGCTTGCTCATAAATTTGACAGGACCTAAAAAATTTAACTATGGTCTAGAACACTGGACTGCAGCATCCATAGCTCTTGTTGCTGATTTCAAGGATAAATTTCTCCTTGGGGCACATAGTACAGAGAAGTATAGTAGAGTCCACTCCTCCTAGGAACTGGTACTTATGTAGGCAAGTTCTCTTCATTGTCTTTTGATCTGGGCAACTTCTGCTTGTCAGGATGTGGTTCATTTTTCTCTGTGACATAGAATGTTAAATGATCAAGACAACAGATATCGTCTTCTGACTCCAGATAATTTGGATTTATCAAGCGATTTGCACTTGTAGATTGCAGAGCAGAGCTTTTGTGTTATACAGAGCAGAGAAAGTGATTCCTTCTGTCTCTCTCATGGAGGTAGGCAGAAATACTTTTATCTAAATTTGTGCCCCCATTTATTCTGCAGGTGCTGGAGAAAAAGTTTGAAGATTTTGTAAACGAGATGAAACCTCTGGGACATTCCAAAGTTGCCTCTGTAAATGAGTTAGCATCTAAACTGGATAAGGAAGGCCACAGTAAGATGGATGTTATCCAGAAGAGAACTAAGCAAATCAATGAAACGTGGGAGAAACTATGTAATGCCATTCAGATAAGGACAGAGGTAGGAAACACATGAAAAACTGGGGCATTGATTTCCCTGCAGTTTCCCACATCCTTTCTTTCCCAAACCAGTTCATTGCTCATGATGAAACTCAAGGTTTACAGGGGCAATGAGTACATTTCGCTCAATTTTTTTCTAGATCCACTTCCCTTTATAGCCACTGCTTATCCTACTGTTCCTGGCAAGGCTTATACTTGAAAGATGTTTATCAGCTCTGAGTAATTGTTTTCCTTAATTCACTGCTAACTCTAGTTTCCTGAAAAACAAAGCCAATCCAACAGTTTACCACCACTAGCAGGAGTCTGGCTCTGCCACTTACCAGTCTCTTTATGGAATTACTTATTTAACAGTTCACTAAACACAGTCAAAATTCTCCAGTTTTTTTACTGAATTAGCTACTTGAAATGAAAGAAGGCATATGGAAGAGAATGTGATGGAGGAGACAGAGCCAACCCCCTACCTTTAGGCAGCAGTTAGGTGTTAAATCTGCTCACTCCCTCTCAGGAAACGGCAGTCACAGATATGTTTGGAAAAGCAGAGGTGACACACAGAACTCAACATTTTTTGTTTTTTCAAGGAGAATATAAAACATCAGATGTCCTCAATCCTTTTTTTCACTACTGTTGAAAAAGCTAACCTGTTGCTTAGAGGTAGCTCAAGCCCACTATTGAAATAAATGCATGACAATTGTTACTATAGAGTTTGACTATAAACTAGTGTTAAACCATTTTTTTAATCCTCTCATTTCAGAAAAGCATGATTTTGGCTCAATTCCTTTTATTTTCACAATTTGGAGTGTACACCTTTATTCCAATAAGTATTCCAAGAAGTATTTTATTTAAATATTTAAGTATTTATCTGTGGTGTAGAGAGCTACTTTTAGAGGGCAATTCATGCTCTCCATTTTGATCATTCTTCTTATGTAGTTGGAGACATCTGTTTCTTTCCATTGTCCAACAGAACTTGGAGAAATTTGGTTAACACCTCACTTTCAGGTAACTTAATGAGGAAGATGTTTCATTCCCTCTCAAAATGCCCAGTCATTTTGTACTGCATTATGACACATTAGGGTTACATTTTTTCATGTTGTAGACACAAAATGCTGTTGAGTGTTACCATTAAACTACTTCTTTATTCCAGAACCTAAGAGCAGCCCGTCAAGTTCACCAGTATGACCACGATGTGGATGAAGTAAAGGGCTGGATGCAGGAGAAAGAGGCAGTGGTGGATATAGAAGATTATGGGTATGATCTTCCAGGTGTACAGACACTTCTCAGCCATCTTGAGGGAGTAGAGGTAAGAGGATCTGTGATAAAGCAGTAGCAGAAAAGCATATATGGCAAAAAAAAGGAGACTGATTCTTGACTGAAGCTTCTCAAGGGCCTTGCTTGCAAAACAAATTTATTGTACCCTTAAATATTCTTTGCGCCTCAGAGAAGAGGGCCTTTTCCTCCTGTTTTTAACACTGGGATATTATATTATTAATGCTTTTGCTTCTAAGGATGAACTTCTTTTCAAAAATCTATTCGAAGCTGTTGCTACAATTGCAAAGGTGTCAGCTGAACTATGGGAAACTTCAGCTCCACATTTACCAAAATAATCTGTCTCATATCTAAAGAAGTTTCTTTTATGTTTGATGGTGAATATGGCATTAAAGGAAAACTGAAAGGCATTCATATTTCCAGCCTCTGTACAGCCAGAGGGTAGAAAATACATGCATCATCGTTAAATCTACTTTTGATAGAACTAAGTAGAGCCTTGGTCTTACAATCTACTCTGTCTCTGTTCCAGAGAGATTTGGGAGTCATCATGAAAGAGCTGGAACGGATTCGAGGAGACGCTTGGCACCTCAGCCGCACATACCCTCAAGTTAAGGAAAACATCATGGAGAGACTCACAGATGTGGACGAGTGCTGGGCAAACTTGGACAAAAAATTTCTGGAGAGGAAGGCAAGACTGAGCCAGGCAGAACAAGTCCAGCTCTACTTCAATGACTGCAGGGAGCTGATGTATGCATTGGCCCTTTGAGTTTGGCAGTGGGCCTTATTTCTTGTCTTTACCATATAGGATTTCCTAAATTATAGCTGTTAGTTATTTGATTCCTGCTCCAGGTGTTCTGCAGCTTGCTTTCAAATATCTTTGAATAATAATCCATGGCATCTCCACAACAGCACTTCACAGAATTTACCAGATATCAGAGGTGACCGTGACACCTCAGCACAGTGTGCATGACAAAGACACTTTTTTAGACTAATTCCTAAACACCCTTGGAGGACTCTGTCCCTGTGGATGAATTTGGTAGTTTCAGAATTCCCATCAAAAATACTGTTGATTCTGTAGGAAATAGGGTTAGATAGTGAAGTAATTTGTACAGCTGCATAGGCACTAGTGCCCCTTTCTCTCAGAGTCAAAGCAGCTGCATTAAAGATAATCTCCTAGAATAGGTAATGAAAAAGTTCACCTATGACAGGAGTAGAAATGGAGTATTGGAGTAGTATTGGAGTATCTCTTTTCACAGAGAAAGAGAAATGGTTACACTGACTATTGGACATTTACTATGCTAAGGGATAGATCCTGAGCTCGGGTAAATCATGCATTAGTTTGTGCCAGTTGAGAGTTATGGAGTAGAAAATGTTTCTTTAAAAGTATCTATCAATATGCTTCTTTCCATGAGTGCTCTTTGTGCATATGAAGTACTTTCATGAGTGGTGGTAAGGTTTTGATGGGCATTTGAAAGTCTCTGTGTTCCTTTGCAATGTATAAAAATACCGTTAAAATGTGTAGTCTAGGCAATCGCTGTAAGTTCTTTCTGAGAATTTGAATGCACAATGCTCCAGTACAGATCTACATCTGTATTTTTAATGGGCTATGTATGGAAACAGCACTGGGAATATTATAAATCCCCCAGATGTTGAGTTCATCAATGTATTTGTATATTGCTATGGTTTAAACCCCCAATCAGCAGCTAAGTTCTTCCACAGTCAAGCCACTCACTTCCCCAGGTTCCCAGTGGGATGGGGAGGAGAATAGAAACTAAAAACAAGCAAACAAAAAAACAACTATTTTTTTGAGGTAAGAACACTCTAGTAGTTGAAAAAGTAAGGTATAATAATACTAATGATGAAAGTAATATTTTAAAAAACAAAGGAAAACAACCCTCCCAAAAACTATTGATGCACAATAGAATTGTTCATCACCCACTTACTGGTGCCCAGCCTGTCCCTAAGCAGCCATTGGTCCCTTCTGACCAGCTCTCCCCAGTTTTTATACAGAGTATGATGTTCTGTGGTATGGAGTATCCCTTTGGCCAGTTGGGTCAGCTGTCCTGGCTGTGTTTCACCTCTGCCCAGCTGCTTGTGCATCTCCTCACTGGGAGAGCCTTGGAAACGGAGAAATCCTTGCACTACTCAGCAACAGCCAAAACAACAGTATCTTGTCAACATTATTCTCATACTAAATCCAAAACTCAGCACTGTACCAGTTACTAAGAACAGAATTAAGTCTATCCCAGGCAAAATCAGGACAATATTAATATTTTTTATGAGCGAATAAAAGTCTGTATATATGTATCTACAGCCATGGGATGTGTGAATTCCCAAATGTTCAGCAGACTCAAATTCCTCCTCCTTGTACCCTTTGTCCCTGTTCTGTAGGGCCTGGGCAAATGAGATGCATGCTCTGGTGATATCTGAGGAACTGGCAAACGATGTCCTGGGAGCAGAGCTGCTCATCAAGCGCCATGAGGAATACAAGCGTGAGATAGAGAAGCAGTGGCTGAAATATGAAGAAATGCAGCGGGCAGGAGGTGACCTGATGAAGAATGGACATTTCATGTCTGTAGAGGTATGTTGAAGAGTTAAATATTTTACAAACAAGAGTGGACAAAGAGATGAAACAGACAGGAGGTGCAGCTTTTGTCACTCACAACAGAAGAATGGAACAATCAAGTTCTTTACTATTAAAAGCTACACATTTCATGTGACACACAGAAAAAGAAAACACATTTTAAAGTAGTTGTGCTACAACACAATGCAATCTCCTTGTACTGCTGATGTCCCTGAGTTCACCAGAAGAGATGTAATTCTTCAGAAATATCCAAAGAGGCAAGAATGTTAAAATTTCTGTGATTCTGTTATCTGTGTATCTTTAGACTTTGCCCAAGACAGTCTATAGATCCAGAGATCATACCATCAAAAACATGTTCAGAATTTATGCATGATGACATTACTTCTGTTGTAGAAAGAACAAGAAAACTTTCTACAGTTGAAGTGTCTCCACTGTTGCTTTGCCATAAGTGTATGTATTTGTTGAATCTTCTGGTTCTCTCTAGTTTTACAGTAAAAGTTGCCTGGATATGGAGTTTCATCTTGGGAAATCATATGGCAGAATATTTGTCAAACAGTATGTGGAATATGCCTAAAATTTTAATATCTAGCTACACAATTAACATGCTAAATTAATTCAAGCAGAAACAAAGAGGATTCAGACATCTTTTCTAAATTATGCTAACACCACAAAATTATCTAGAGGTCATGTCTTCTTCTAAATCATGAACGCAGATTACATGATAGTTGACTGTCATGTGAAAGTCTGATTGGCTTTTTCAACTCCCGACATTACAAATATTCTTTTTCTAGATTGAAGAAAAACTGTTAGAGCTGTCAGAGCTGATGAAGAAGGTAAAGGAGAGCTGGGACATGAGGAAAGTGTTATATGAAGAAAACTGGGAGATCCAACTGCTCCGTAGAGAGCTTGAACAAGCAGAAGCATGGCTGGCTGCCAAGGAGAGCTTTCTTTCAGATCCCTCCTATGGGGTGAGTGACAGCCATGCAGCATTACTGAGCACTGTGTGCCTCTTAGCATGCGCAGAGGGCCTGGCTCATGGACCAGCTCAGGCCTGGAATTAATCACAATCTCAACAGCAATGCACCCTTGACATTAGAAAGGACAGGAGCTCTGTCCTATTGCAGAAGTGAGCCCAGGGCAGTTCCTGCATTTGACATGGCTCCTGGAAGTAGCAGCTTCCAGGAGTGGTAGAAGACTTGGGAGAATTCTAAACCACTTTTTTACATAACTTGCAGAAGATTCAACCTTCCCTGTCTTGCTAAGAGCCTGTTTCAAAAGGAAGAAAGGGTTTTCCCCACCTTGTAGGGGAAAAAAGGGGCTTTTCCCACCTCATTCTTCCTATTAAGTGGTAGAATGTTTTACACAGACAGCTTGATAGCTAGCTTGTAAATTCGTTTTTTATCACAGCATCCACATTTTTGTTTGTTTTGTTGGGATTTTTTTTTCTCATTGTTGACTGTCTTCTGATAGTTTATAAGATTGAAAAACAAAGTTATGGACTTGGGTATCAGAAACTAAGCAGAGGACATAACAGAATTCTCAGATGCATTTGTTGTAGGGCAGGAACAAATTCGGTGTCTAAATCCAAGTATTACAATCCAAGTACTCAATCTGCACGTAAACAGTTGTAGCTGGAAGCTGTGGTACTACATGGCCTTGCAGAAAAGGGAAGGTTGATATTTGAGCCCTTTTTCTCCTGCACAGCAGACAGACAGCAAGATACAGAGCTTTCTTTAATGTAAATTCAGACTTTTCATACACTAGCAGAGGTTTAGACATTCAATTACAAAATTTTCAGAATTCTCACTTGGCTAAGTAGAATGGATAAATCTGAAAAATCCTAGGCCTAATCTCTTCTGATGGACTTGATTTTTGACTTTGGTGTTATTGTTGGGTCGGACGTGACATACACATATATGTATTTGAATAGAATAATAATGGTGTCTTCTTTATTTTGTGTGTTTTACAGTTGATATATACTTAACAAAGCGTGATCTGAAGTCATTGACTATATTATAATAGTTTATTATATTTATTGGTGTAAAGCAATTAGCATTAATATATTTGGCAAAAGTTTTGCAACAAGTTAATAAGGCACATAAATACATTTATTTATGCACACAGTCTAATTATAAAAATTCTTTATGTATCTTTTTTAATTAGTTTCCATGTTAACAACATTGTCTTCTTCTTTGCTATGGATATACTCTGAATTTACCAATTGTTGTTTCTTTGACTAACTCTGCTTGGCTTACAGACCCTTTATATTTCCCCTTTTTTTGTATTTGATTTATAAATATAGTTGTTAAGGACTTTTGTAGGGCTTTTTTGTAAAAATTTAAGTAGATGGGGGAGGTATAAAGTAATAATTATAATTATTAATAAAATTAATAATTAATTTGTATTGAAGCTCTATGCTATTTAGTGATGCCTCAATTTTTGAGAAGATTTTTTAGCTATTTTTATCTTTCATTTATTTGTAACTGGCTGATTTTTTTTTTAAGTTTGTAATGTTTTTGTGGATTGATTTATTGTGATTTGATAGATTTATCTAACATATATTTTTTAAATTTTGGTATTTATGATTGTGTTTTAATAATAGAAAATTAATAGCAGTTTTGTAAAGTGGCATGTTTAATGGTAGCTATATTTAGCAGTAACTTATTTAAAGTTATTGTAATTGTTTTGTTTAGCTAACTAATAATTAAGTTTATTTAATGAGGATAGAGCAGGAGTTGTAGCTATTTTAGGGGTTAAAATGAATAAAGAAGTAATAGAAGTGGGTTCTTAAAAAGCTATATTATTTTGATACTGAGAAATTTATGTTGAAGTGATTGTTTATTTTTCTTTTCTTTTAATTATTATTGTAATGTTAGGTGTTAATAGAGTTCATTAGAGTTCACACTGCTTTAAATTATAGGGATATTTTGTTATTTTGTTTGGAATACTAACTTAAATATGATTGTTATAGATTAAAAATATATTTTTTCGCAGTTGTAAAGGCACATTAAAGGTATGTGATGTATGATGTGAAGTGTAGTCACATCATAAATTTGTATTTTTGTATATATCTAATGTTGTATTTATATTCTGAGGTAGCTTCTTTGTGGTCATGTTTTTTCTTTTGTAATTAAACATTATATAAGTATTTATTTGTAATGATCTTAGTAACTTTAGTTTTTGTGGCATAATTGTAATTTGAGACAAGTGTGTATACTTATAGTTTGTAACATTTATATTATATATAGATTTATTGATTTATAATTAGGAGTTTGGGAGGGATAAGGCTGGCTGCTAAGAGGTATATGGATAAGATATGTAGAGAATGGATTTTTAGGATTGGAGACTGATAAATAGAGCATGTTCTGACGTGCAGTTTTAGTTAGTGTTATCTATAAGTTTTGCTTTGGTTGTGGTGGAATTTTTTTAACTTGTTCTTTCTTGTGTGCTCTAGGTAAGGTTTAACATAATGAGTAGGAATTTAGTGTGGTCTATTTTTTTGTAGAAATACATGTTGTTTGGTTTTTTTAGGTTATTAAATTTATAGGACTATTCTATTGATCACTTATTAAATCTCATTTGTATTTGAGTAGGCTTTTGTAATTTTGATTTTGAAATTAAAGAGGAAAAATAGGAATATAAAGGAGGCAAAGAAGCTGCTTCTCTGTTGGATAAAAAGTTTAGTATATAAATTGCTTTGTTTAGTTGTGTTTGAGGGGTTTTTCTTTGTATTCCCCCATTTTGTTTTTGAAGTTGATGTTTTAGTGTATTATGAGTATGTTTAATAATAGTTTGTTTAGTAGAAGAATGAGGAATATTAGTATTATGTATAATGTTTTAAGTAGTTAAAAATGTTGTTTTTTGAGATATATATAATTAGATTTATTATTAGTTTTAATTTGTTGAGGTATTTTTAAAACAGTAAAAGTTTTTTGAAAGTGATGAATAGTATTTATGGCCTTTTTATTTGTATGTGTAGTTCTTATGATGGTGTGAGAGCAAGTATTAATTGATAGATGTTTTTGTTTTCTAAAATTAGTAATTTGAAAGGTGTTTGTTTGTTAGAGTTATAATGTTTGTAATCTTCTAGGATTGGTTTTATAATATATAGGAATATGTGAATATTGATAGTTAGGGTATGTAGTAATAATTGAATGAGTATTATTATTATTGAGGTTAAATTGTAGGTGCAATGTTTGAGATTTTTGATGGTAAAAGTGATGAGATAAAATGGTTTGTTGTTTGTGATTAGGGATTGTTAAGGTAGTGTTGGTAATAAGAGTATTAGTTATAGTATTTTTTTTTTGTGAAAAAGAAGTAAAGAAGAGGTAAAGAAGTGTGATTGTGAATGTGTATTATAAAATATGATTCAGTGTGTTGCTGAATTGTATTTTACAATTCCAGCAACAAGCTAAATAAAGGTTGGAGATTAATTTTAGATAAAATAATTTTATCTAAATTTTTTTTAATTTATCTAATTTTTGGACTGATTTTGTCATATAAGTAGAATTTGTTATAATGTTTATAGTTTGAG
>VXBQ01007926.1:111333-155007 GCA_013400175.1 Phainopepla nitens | reverse complement strand
CAGTTGGGCTTGTTATAATAAAATAGAGAGTAGGAAGGGAATGAAGAAGGATTTTATTCTACTTCAGGATAACTGAATCATAAGATTTAATAGTAGGAGAGGCAAAGTATCGTCTGATGAAGAAAGAGTATTTGAGATGTACTTATAGTGAACTTAAAAGTAAGTATGCAAAGATGACAACCACCAATGACAAAGGAGATTCAGTATGAGCTATATCAAAAATAATGAAATGAAAGATAAAATATTTCTTAGAAAACATGTGAATTTATTCTGCCTATATTAAGATGTCAGTTATTGTTAATGGACCACTTTAATTATCTTTTCCAGAAGAGATGTTTGGGGTTTTTTAATATTTATATACACATTAAAATAGAAAGCTCATTAATTAATACTTAAGAAAGAATTGTAACATTTTTTTAAAATTGTTGATCTATTGTTGCCTTTCTGTTCCCTCTACTTTTTATCCCGATGATGCATTGTACCAATGCATGACTAGGACAACAATGATCAGAGCTCTTATAGATTATGTATTGTTGACACACACTTTTATAGCACTTTTGTTATAATAATGGTATTTCAGTATATCAGATGGGAAAAAAAATGAGCTGTTGGAAAACAAGAAATATATACCTTAAAGATCAGCAGATGAATGAAAATTTTGCAATGTGTTTTGCAGAAAATAGAAGTATTGATTTTACAAGTGAGCTTCAACTTTTTAATAGTCCATATTTTCTGACAGTTAAATTTATACTGATCAACAGAAAAGGACAGTAACTACCAGACTATTTTTTTCCTGTGATTCTATTTCTACACAATGTATCAAAAGATTGTCGTGTTTATGTTTAAGCCAGATGCTGTCTTCTGTATCATGTGGCTTACCTTAGAGTTGCAAGTTGTAAAGTATCTTTTCCATTTCTTGATTTTTAAAGGACGTGAGATGCCCTTTGAAGGAAGCATTTAGAGAAATTTGGCACATGGTCCCGAAAGTCACTTAGATAATATTATTTAGAATTAACTGACAGAACTGGCAGGTAGAACCATCTGTCTCCTGTGCCTCTTTATGTTTTAAGATATGTTAACTAGGGACAGATTTTGAGTATTGCATTGGATTTGCATGGTCAGGTTTTGGTCTATAGAAGGTGCTAGAAGTTTCCTCCATGTCCAGCAGAGCCAATGCCAGCCAGCTCCAAGGTGGATGTGCCGCTGGCCAAAGCTGGAGCAAATCAGAAATGATGGCAACACCTCTATGACAACATTTTTAAGAAGAAGAAAAAAAAATACTGTACATAAGCAATTGCTCTCAGAGAAAAGTGGAGTGAGAATATGTGAAAGGAACTACTCTGCAGACACCAGGGTCAGTGAAGAAGTGGGGAAAAGAGGTACTCCAGGTGCTGGAGCTGGGATTCCCCTGCAGCCCGTGGCGCAGACCATGGTGAAGCAGCTGTGCCCCTGCAGCCCATGGAGGACTACAGGGATGCAGAGATCCACCTGCAGCCCATGGAGGAGACGCACGCCAGAGCAGGTGGATGCCTGAGAGGAGGCTGTGAACCAATGGGAGACACACGCTGGAGCAAATTTCTGGCAGGGATCTGCAGACCTGTGGCAAGAGTAACCCACCCTGGAGCAGTTTTGTTGTCAGAATTGTGACTCCATAGGGAATCCATGCTGTAGCAAGGGAGACTCTTCTCCCTGAGCAGGACAGAAACAATGTGTGATGAACCAGCTATAACTCCTGTTGCCTGTCTCCCTGGACCTCTGAGAAAAGAAAGTGGAGCTAGGAAAGAGGTGTGGTGGTGTATCCTCCCCTCACTCCCCTTCTTCAGGCCCTTCACACTACGATCTGAGGACTGCTCATTAGACCTTGGCACTTGATGAACAGCATCTGGGCTGAGCTCTTCTTGAGCTTATTGGAAACAACAGCTGCTCCCAGGAACTGGTGCTGTCTAATGAGCTCCTGCCTTTTTTTAATGAGCCGCCTTGGAACCTTCTTTTTTTTTGTTTTTGTTGGGTTTTTTGTTTTGTTTTGTTTTGTTTTTCTTGAATGGAATAACATTCTTGTTCTCACACTTTTAAAGAAAGTTGTTGGTCCAAAGTGTGGCCAAAAAGAAACATGGTTATGACCAAAGCCCATCTTGTTGAGGTCTATGAACAGCAGTCCAAAATGAGAACCTTTGAGTTCTTCTGGACCACAGCAATCAGTGCTGTCACTTTTATATTAAATCTGTTTTTACTAATACCTTTCTTGGTGATTTTTTAAGTGATCTCAAAACACTAATTTTGTAACAAGAGGGAGGGGTTGGATGAAGCTGTTTTAATATCTGTTTTTACTTCTCAAAATCCTGCTCTGATTTTATTAGTATTAAATTCAATTAATATCCCCAATTGAAGCCTGTTTTGTCCATGATGGTATTTGAGTGATATGTTCTCTGGACATTATCTCAACGCACAAACCCTTCCTTATATTTTCTCTTCCGTGTCCAGTTTTGGAGGGAAGTGGGAGAGTGGCTTTGGTGGGTGCCTGGCATCCAGCCAGGGTCAACCCACTACAAGTGTGAATGTAGTGAAGCTGGATCATCATCATCCAGTCTTGCAAGACTAAGTTCACCCATATTAAAAGTAACGTTAAAAAGTCCCTGAGATTCAGATGAGCATGGCACCTTATCCATAAGGCAGTCAACGTCATTTAATCAAAAGGGAAAAGTCAGCTACCTAAGAGAATTTACAGTGCAATCACTCACACATAGGAAATTTAAGGTTATTCTTCCAAAGATTTTTCTTTTTGTCACACAGAAATTAATCTTAATTAGAGAGAGAGGACTTCATTGCTATTCCCATATCAAATATTAAGTCAGTAGATATCTTAAAACTGTACAATCAGTGTGTAAAACAAGAGATTGCAGATGAACACTGGTCACCATTTCAAAGACACATAATAATATGCTGGTTAAATATTTACACTTAACAAAGTTTTTTACTGAAGACGATTATAATGAAGATTCTAGTGTAACTGATTGTCACAATCCCTCCCATCCTTTTATCAGACTCTAGTCACATCTACTTTCTATTTTATTTGTGTTCAGGGCACACTAAGTGGTTCACTGTTAAACTTCAGGATTAACAAGGTAGGAATATAGAGGCCAGCATCTGAGAAGACATAACCTCTAAGCTGGAGACCAGGTGAAACACCAAAGCTATGGGCACGGGAACTGAGTGATCTGAAAATCATTGTTTGAAGGATCAGTAAATGTGGCTGGGCATGTGACTTGATGGTGGGTACATTCCCATATGTAAATTTTACTAGTGGACAGCCCTAAGGATGAATAGAGTTGGCCCAATTTCTGTTGTTCGTGTTTATTTGTGTGTTGTTTATGTCTATGGGTAAGCCTGTAAAAGCTCTATCCAGCTGTTTCTGTGTCTTTCTGGGTCCACACAGTGTGTATTTGTTGCAGCAAGCTTTTTGTGAATGCACGCTCAACCTCACTGCTGGCAGGACACATCTCTGAGAACCACAGCAGGCTCTCCTCCAGCCAGCCAGGAAGGGTGGTATCTCCTTGACACGGCCACCGGAGCCCGGGCTGGCTCAGAGGGGCACACCGGCACCGCGCCAGGTGTGGGGAACTGCCCCAGTGCGGGCAGCGCTGAAGGCAGAACCTTTCGAGCCGCTTGCGAACAGTGCAGAGTCTCTCACCAGCGTCAGGGATTGGATAAAGGAGAAGGACCAGGGCCCCTGCTGCGGGGTTTCAACTACATCACCCTACTTCACTCAGGACTTCACAGCAGGAAAAAGCCCAGAGCACTTTTGTGCATGAGGTTAAATATGACCAAAAACCGGTGGGAGNGAAGGGGAGGTTACATGGACCAATGGGTCATGGAAGATTAGGGGAATCCCCAGCAGGTCTTATTGTTATGGATTGGTTCAGGGTGAGACTGGTAGGGAAGGTTCGGGAATAAGGGTAGGGTTACAATGACAGACAGGAGGAGCTGGAACAAAGGGTGTGGATATCTTGAGGGACAGCTTGGGGGAGGATATAACTTAGGGACCAACTAACTCTGGGGAACACCAGGGGGGAACATAGGAGCGAACCATTAAACATAGAACTGTAAAATATAAAATAAAAAACATCCACTGCAACATCTCCTGAGTCTTCAAGTCAAACTTAGATTTTCTTTTCTTTTTCTTTTACAAATACCAACTTTTTTACAACACCCTCAAAAACCCACAAACCAACAGAAATATGTATCTCTACCTTAGTAGTAGGAGTTTACATAATAGATGTAGACATAAGATACAAATAACTGTGGAACAAAAGCAGGACAGGGAGTACATTCCAATATTAAACATTTTTCGTGTTGTTTAACTCTTTTTCATGTTGTTAACTCTTAAATAATTTCCTGACTCTGGTTTCAATTATTCCATTTATCCATCTTCATGCGAATCTGACACAAAGAATACTGGCTTTAAGTATCATGGATTCCAAACATTTGACATTTGATCTTAAGTCTGAAGATTAGCAGATCGTCATTAATTTGGCAGTACAGACATAGGCCTTGTAGGCCTAAGTTTTAGGTGGCTAAAATTAAATGGGTGAAGTAGAAGATGTATAAAACTGTTATTTGATAATATCTGATTAATCTTTTTGAGGTCTTTGTTCTACTTCATACTGTGACCATAAGAGGAAAAAAAAATAAAACAGGAGCTGCTAAGCAAACAAAACTAGGCATTCTCCTGAAAGATCATGGGGAATGTACTAACTTTATAGGTTTTCTACCTTTTCCATGAATTAAAATGTGTTTTTTAAGAGTTTCTAAATTGGAAAAAAAACCCTACAAACTGTTAATATATTTTATTCCTGAATGTGCCTGTTTAAGTGAACTGGATGGGGATGGAGGAAATAAAATATACATGAAGGTAACATTTCAGAGGAAAAGACAAAAATTTCAAAATTGAAAATTGAGAAGGAAGGATTCATCTTTCTTAGATATACACAAAGAATGAATACCATTTATAAAGAAAAATGAAAGGTATATGTGTGTCCATATGATAATGTTTGAACGTTAATATATTAAAATATTGTAACCATTGGTTTCAGTGAGGGTCTGGAGTTAATATAGAAAAAAAATTGTAATTCTTTGTGAAGTCAAAAGATTGCTAGATAGCTAAGATTAGAGGAAGTGATATAATGAAATCAACAATAAGTGGAATTGCCAGTAGATAATAGGCTTATTCAAATTTATGATTAACTTGAACCTATATATTTCAAATGTCATACAGGTCAGTGACTGCAATAATAAAACAAGCAAAAATGTAGCTGTATCAATGACTTCCTGTAAAAAAATATATGTCACATACTTAGGTTGAATGGTCCTGCACAGATAATTTGAATTCTGAGGATTCCTCTGACTTAGATCAGTGGAAATTTGGGTCACATAGCATACTTTTTTTCCTTCATGATGTATTTCATTGTCATCTAGTAGCAGCTAAAACATGTATATCTTAAAGGGCATGAAAAAGAATGTTTTACCATACATCTGTAATATTTTAACTAGAGAATTTTAATTGAAATATCTGGATGAAATGTTTAAAATTATATATCACTCTTTGAACAAAAAAAAAATATGAAAGACCTGCATTCTTTGAAATTGGGAGCAAAATTAAGTTCAGTGACTCTTGCATGTTATTCAGGAACTGTCCTTTAATAAATAATAGTTAAACAATACAAAGAACTTGGAAAATATAATGGTTAGCTAAAGTTATTCGTATGTGAATAGCACATTATCATCCACTGAATAACAGAAATAAATATTATTTATCATTGTCAGTCACTGGCAATTTGTGCTCAGTGTAAAAGGCTGTTGATTACTGAATAATTTTGAATAATTTTCAAATAAAGCTTTACCAGCTTAGTTTATTCTCCCATTGCAGCAATAATAATAAGTTGGTACCTCATTTTCTTGCTACTTTTGCATATATTTTGTATCAGTTCATCATTATTTTTAATTGTAATGGCAAAACTAGCAAAGAAAATTGTGCAGAAAATCAGTAGAACTTTGAGTCTGAATTCTCTTTAGCATTAAATTACTTCTGTGTGGTAAAACAGGCCTTCAGCTTCCTAGGAAGCAAATTTATTTTCATGATAGTTAACATCTCCCTAATAATACTTATGAAGAACTTTATTCTTTGGATAGGAGAATATAACTGGTTTTTCTTATTGTGCATAAAGACAACTATTTTTTAATACTTCTTAGCACTTTAAGAATTTAAACTTATATGTGATAATAGCAGTGCATTGTGTTAACTGAGTTGCTGTTCAGACTGCCATTATTAATTATAAATTTCAAAACTTATGGATCATCTACACCACCTCCAACCTGCAACACTGAAGATCCAGTGGAGAAGGATTGTTCGCTAGAGTGTATATAACTTTAGAATTTTTAACTCAGGGAAAAAAAGCCAAAGTCAGACATAGGAAACTACTATTAATGAGAAACTATGTGTCCAATTTCAGTACCTTATTTAGGTGGTCATTTCTTTAGATTTCTGGAGTTTCATTAAATTGGAGAATGCATCAATCAAGTTCTAAAATATGTATTAAAATGATTAAGAAAATATGAGAGATCTACTCCACCGTGCATATGCTTTTTTTTATTAAATGGAAAAGGTCAATGCCTGAGAAGGACACAGGAGCACTTTCTACTTTTGCTGCAGCAGAGCTGCCATGGTTTACAACCCTTTTTCATGAGTCCTGTAGATTTGCTGTGACTAAGTCTTTAGAACTGGGTTGTTGATATAGGCAGTTGTAGCAAGCTGAGAGGCAAGTATGGGTTGAAGTGGAGGATTGGTATCCCAACATAGTCAGTCACTGCAACCTTGAGTTATGCAGGATTTAATCCGTTGAGTTTAATAAGAAAGTCTGAAGGAGTAACTTGTTATAAAAGAGACACTGAAGACATTTTAGCTCTTTATTTCTCTCCAGGAAAAGCTAACGATGCAGCTGATCCTTAAGACCTCATCAATACAGAAGTAAAAATTACCAAAAAATATTAAATGCAATTCTGGAAGCATAAGGACCATGGAAAATCCAAATTAGTAGCTTTATCAAGCCTGTTTTTTAATCCCAGAGATAATTCATCCAGTCATTTTAATTTGCATCCTGCATGAGACTTTTAGACACTAATCACTAGACAGTTATTTTGTGTTGTTTTCTGATTGCAGGCAGTGCAATTGGTAATGAATTACCAGGGTAATTCAGATTGTCAAGGAAAAGAGAGCATTTTTATTATAGCATCTAATTCTATTTGTTCAAATAGCTCCAAAGATTATGTACAATTAATATAAAAATCGGTCCCAATAGCTGCCCTTATTTGTCTGAGAAACAGTCCAGCAAATAGAACATGTGGAAGTTTGCTTTCCCAAAATTCAGGGTCCTGAGTTTACCCTATGCCTGACCTATATTCCTCAGGATTGTAAACTCCACCAGTGTATGGCTATGGTCTGCCAAGGCTGCCTCTACTACTGTCATCACCAATTGCATGGAGGATCACCAGGTGTGGGTATCACATTGCTGCTTGTAGGGCTGTCTGCTATCTCGTGTAAGAAGTTACCCTCCATGCATTCCAAGATTACCTATGCTGCATTTTCAGTAGGTACAAGGCTGATAGAAATCCCCCAGCTGATAGAAATCCCCAGCAGTGTCCGTAAGCATGTTATCTCCTGGAGATGGAGTAAGGAGGCCTCAGCAACAGGCAGCTTGTAGTGGTCACCAGTCACAAGGCCCCCTTTGTTGCCTCTGTCTCTGATTCTTACCCACAGGCTTTCAACCTGTTTATGGCTGTTTTTCAGAGAGCTCTTTACACGATCCATGTCTTGGTGTAGATGGCATGCCTCTGCCCTTCCCTCCTTTCCTGTGCCTTCTGAACATCCTGTAGTCACAGATAACCTCACGCCAGTCAGTCACTGGGTTCATCACGCCACAAATGGTGTTTCCATCACTTCCCTGGATAGCCTCGTCCAATGTTTGACCAGTATTTTAGTGAAGAGATTTTTCCTAATGTTCAAGCTAAACCTCCCCTGACACTACTTGAGGCCATTTCCTCTCATCCTATTCCTTGTCACTCGAGAAAAGAGACCAATACTCACCTTCCCACAACCTCAGGTGGGTGTTTCAGGGCAAATAGAGCTTCTCTGATCTTCCTTTTCTGCAGGCTAAAGAGTCCCAGTTTCCTCAGCCTCTCCTCACAGGATTTGTTCTCGTGAACAAATGAGAACAGCCAGCTTTGTTGCTATTTTTTGGAAATCACCTGTCTTGGCTTAGGGCCTGATCACAAATGTTCAATAAGTAACAGAGAAGACTGCAACAGCATAAAACCATCAGACAAAAGCAAGCAAGGAAAGCTTGCACCTTAGTTACAACTCTCTGGTTGATGTTCTCAGGCCTGGTCACCTGGACCCTAAGGATAAGACTTAACAAGATAGCTGTCAGTGTTAACAGTTAAAAATCAGATCTGTGGAAGTGTATAATCACAAAATATATATAATTTAGAATATAATGGTTAAAAAGTGAGAGAGCAAATATTTTGCTAATGAATCTGCTTAGAAAACTTTAGTTTTACAGTTGAAGACTGATCAAATTTATCAGTCTTCTAAACACTCCATAGCAATCTGCAACTCCCTGATATAAGTATACATATATATTCATTTGCCACAAAGAAGAGGAAGATAAATGTCTCAAGCTTTCAGACATTCACTTGAGTATAGGAACCTCTGTCCTGTGTTTCAGTGTTCTTAGCTTTGCCCCTTAATTACTATCCACTAATATTATTTGCTTAATGTCTAAATTTTGGACAAATAAAGAAGAGATAAATCCCATTTGAAGTCAGGTTCCTGGAGAAATAAAAGGAAGATGATCTAAGTAAAGAATTATTGGAGAGAAAGAGAGTTAGAAAAGAAATAAGGAATAGATATAGAAGACTGAACAGAGAGAAGGCAAAAAAGAGAAAGAATAAAAAAAAAAAGAGAGAGATTAGCCAAGAGATCATCTTTTATTGATCCAGCCAAAATGGAACAAACTTAGGAGAGGAGCAACAGAACACAGACACAGCTAAAAGAAGTAATATAGACTATTAATATGCAGTATGTAGTCTCTAAGTTTTAATAGAAAGTTAAAGAATTAGCCTGTCTGAATATTGTGAAAGCTCCCACTAAAAAAATATAAACTTTAAATTACAGATGAGAGAATCAATACCACTACTATGAGTATATAGAATATTTTTCATAAAGAAAATAAATAACACTGACAGTATAGATAAAACAGTGGCTTAGTGAATAAAATCATGAGCAAGTAAGTTTTACAGGGGTTTTATGATAATTGTCTTATATTAACTAAGCTAAAAGTCAATGTATGTTTCACCATCTATTTTCAAATTATTTTACTAATAAATATCTATTAGCCATCATATACAATATATGGGCATAATCTGCGTAGACATACTAATGCTGTGTAAAAAATTTCAAAAATTTCAACTGAGACCTGAGAGATTTTGACATTACATTCCTTTGAAAAGGGAGGGCTCAGATGTGGAAAATTAAGTTAGTGGGTACTCTCCTATAAATTTCAGCTGGAGCTGAAAAGACAGTTCACAGTAGACGCATGAATCACCCAGACCACCAAGTGACCACTAAGACAGCAACATCAGAAACATCAAGACATTGCAAATAATAAATAAGGAGGTACAAGCTGACCAGAGCTGAAGATCAAGTAGCAAACTAAAATTCTGTTCCACATTCATAAGAAATCTTTTTCTGTGAATTCTGATGATTGCCTGTTCTCTTCATTCTTCCCTAAAGAAGCTTCCTTCTTGGTATAAAATCCCTGTTGTTTCTACTGTTCTGTAAATATTCCATTCTGAAATGCTCTTTGAAAATATGAGCTGAGTTTTTCCCAAGGCCTCCCTCTCCCATGGTGGTTCAGACTGTATGCACCAAAAAAGGCAAGCCCCTGCTTTTGCAGTAGCGTCCTCTGGTTCATAAGCCTATCCATTCCATTAAAATAAAGATATACACAATAACAAGAAGTCATAAGAAATTTTTCAAATTTGTCATAACTTTTTTTTTACTCTATGTTATTTTTTAATTCAAAATCCATTTTATCTTATGGAAGATATTATTTTAGATTTTATTTATAAATATTTAGTCCCTAGATTTCAAAACAGTCTTATAGATAGCATCCATGATGTTTTACTGAAATAGAACTATACAGTTATATAATTCTTTAAAGTTCCTGGAGAGTCCTCATAAAAGAATATCTTAAACTGATTAACTATTTAATCTGCATTGGAATGCCTTTATGCTGTCAAAAATGAGGAAAAAAATGGATTTGCCTTCCTAATGAGCTTTATTGTTTCCCATACTAGTATTGCTTGACATTTGTAACTAAGGCTATTGTAAAACAGAAGATATATGTTCTTTGATAACAAAAATGTTGCTTTTTACTTATTTTTAGAATACATAATTCAGAAGCTATTTAAAGATGCAAATTATTGTAGCAAAACATCATGGGGCCATAAAGATTTATAAGCTGTTAAATGATCTTCAGGGCAGAAGCAAATAACATGTAACACCTGGCGTAGACAGTATGTTTAACGATAATACAAATCCTTTATGGTACATTAACACCTTCAGAAATGAATAATGTCTTAAAATCAATTTCACAAAAAGTTACAGATGAGGGTCAGCACGTAATGTAATTGCGCTGAACAAAATCAGCAAATAGAATTTATCTAACTCTTCTGTGCAAGCTCTCTTACCATTAATATTCCCTAACAAACAGAATTTAAGGTGTGTTTGTGATGGATGATATTTATTTCTTTGAGGATCTGAACTATTTTGCTATTTATCAGAATTAGAGTTATTATGCATCCTACTCCTCATTATGTGCCTAATTAATTTGCTGTATTAAAAATTCATCTTACTTTGTTCAGATCAGGCAAGCCAAAACCTTTTAATTTTATTGTGCTCAAAAGATTAATTTTCTTTGCTACCATAAGGACTAATAATTTATTCATATTACCTGAATTAGTCAGAAAATCAGTTTTCCCCCCCACATTTATGACAAAGCTAAAGGGCTTCCCTAAGCATTTGTTTTCCTGCAAATTTAAAATATTTAATTGGCAGGAGTGATGCTACATTGAACTAAGTATTGTAAACTTTTGCAATACACATAGGGGTATATAATAGCTTTACCATGGAAGTAAGACAGCAAATGGTCATGCTGAACTTCGTAATTTCAGTGAAACTCACTAAAAATGTTGGGTTGGGGTATTTTTTACTTTGAAAGATAGCTAAGGGTTTGTGAAAGCTGATCATATATGTCAGATTTCCATTATTATTTTTTCAGTCTGTATCAAGAAAACAGAGCAGTTAAAATTCCTATGAAAATACAGTGAAGTCAAGAATTTTTAAAATGAACAAGTAAATAAATGATTACATGAACAGTGTATATATTCTCAACATTCAAAAGACTAAATAATGTTGACATAAATTGGTATTTGATAAAGACAAATATACAGTTCCAGTATGTTCTTTGAAATAGTGACATTATAGATGTATCTGTATATAACAGAAATACATATATACTGAAATATGTATTTTTTTGTTCAGCTAAGGATTTTTAATCTGTTAGAAAATACTGTAATTTTACAGATTTTTTTGATGTTTGAATTTTTTGTTATTAACCAGACTTTATGAAGACTTTTGTCTATGACTTTTTCAAATCATTCAAGTACAAATACAGGCAATTGTGTTAGATCTATATCGTACCCTTTGTAACATTCCAATTTCTACTAAGAAGCAATAAATTGCAATTGTATCAATTATTTTCCCCCTTTTAATCCATTATAGGATGTAGTGTATTTCACATGAAAAATTTACTTATGAATAAAAACTATATCACTTTCCACAGACTATGGGCGTATATTAAATCAATGTTCACACTTTTTACTAAGAAATATGATGGCTAAGGTGTTCCATTTATCATTGACTCAGAATGAGATTTATCTTGGCAAACATTAACTGTCTTTAAATTTGATATGTAGTCTAAGACAAACTATGTTGATTAATTCCATTTCAGAGTCAATGAAAAGAGACTGAAGATACATGACCATAAGATACATGGAAAGAATAGATGTTTTCAGGAGCATTTTTTCAGTAGATCACTTAATTTATAAGAGGATGAAGAGAAGCAAAATGAAACCTATCCTTCAAAAGTGTCATTAACCTAAAAGCATATCTGCACTACAACATAGGTAAAAAAGAAAGGATCCATATGTGGCACAAATGAAGTCTTAGAAATTAATGAGTTTCTCAAGAAATATCAGGTGAAAGAACAGGGAAGATAGTATTCATGCAAGTCCTGGAAGTTGCCACTGTCCTGAATTTTCTGCAGTGTAAAGTGTCACTTAAAGATTTGTCTATGACCTTGTAGATTTTAACTTTAAGAAAGCAATTATTGCATTTCCAATAAGTATTGAGACTCATAATAAAAATTGGTTTTCTGTGAATTAACATTAATTTTAGTAGTAGATCTGTAGTGGGTCCATGGTAGTGCAGATCCATGGAACATAACCTGAATGGAACATAACCTGAATGTCTGTCAACTTCATGACTGTGACTGAGTAATAAACGTCAAGTATTGCAAGTTAAAATGCTTCATTCTAAAGCTTTCTGAGTATGATTTGAATTACTTTTCATTTCTTAAATATTCTTCAGACTTGTCACCCATAAAATAAAGGGAAAAATGAGAAATAAATATTTGTTTTGATACCAAATTTTTACTCCATTTTCAATTATCTCAAAAAGCTTTTTAATATTGCTGTCTGAATTATGTGGAAATACATGTTCCATTAAAACACATTCCACTTTTTATCCAAGTATATTTACTAATATTTCACTTTTTATCTATGAAGGCAATCTTATTTTCATGTAAATAAAAATAAATCAAAATTATGCTTAATAATGGTCTTATCAAGCAGAATTTTTATACAAGGGTCAAAGAAAATGCAGGTAAAGCTAACACCCTGAATCTGTGGGAGACTGTGACTTTTCAGAAAAGGGAAATGCTGGACCAAGAAGAATGAGTCCCAGTCTCTGACACATGCAAGGGCTGTTTCATGTAGAATTGGTACACAAAGAGGTGTTGATAAGAAAACAGCCTCTGCATTCAGATATTTGGATGAGTGTTCTTAGATTTGGGTGACTGTTAGCCTTAAACTACTCTCTTCGAAGAGACTCCAAACTACTTTCTCTTAACTGACAGTCTTTTATAGGCAATAAGGTTCTGAAGAGCATTAAAAATTATTCTTTAAGCGATTCACAGGATTGTGCCTCTCAGACTGCATCTACCCAGTAAACCTAAAAGTCAAGTCATGGCCTTGAACACAGGCACAATTCTCTCTGCCTGCACGCTTTTCAGCATATTTTGTCCAACGCCAGCTATCATGCTCCCAGAAGAGCTCAGACATGGTCTGTGGAATAACCAACTTGCTGAAAATAATGTAGTCAAGGCCACCCTGCTCTGAGATGGAAGTAAATCTATCCCCACAAATATGAATCAGCATTTCACACACCTGTGGGGACAGAGGAAAAAAGTCCTGGCCTCTTCTACAACATAGTTTAACAGAAAAAGACAAAATTTTTGCATCTTATGCTAAGGCTTGGCATAAACATTTGCTGTTTTGTAAAAACACATCTTTAAATGTATGCAAAAATTTAAGGTCGAAAGCTGATTGATTACACAATTAAACATCCCCATAATTAAGCAGCACTGAACACAAATGTTTAAGAATCTAATTCTAGGTTCAGGTCCTGTAATTTCCATATGTAATTAGCTTCAATAAACTTTCTAGACTTTTTTTATTTTATGTAACAACCAATTTCTTATTTTGCACTCACAATATCTGAAATTTTGTGGAATTTATGTATCACTTAGTAGACATTTTCCCCATCGACACAGATACTAAGAATGAGATTTTGCAGCACTTGCCTAAAAGCATTGATCATCTGACAGCATGGGGAAACCAGGCACATATAGGCAACAGCAAAAGTTTTTTAACTTGTAGTGGTGCCACAATACCTTCTCAATCCTGTAAGCTGTTATGGAGTAGGTGTCTACAGGCCCAGTTCTATTATAGATATTAACTCTGTGTTACTGCAATAAAATGGGCATACCTGTATCTCTGGATTTGAGAAGTTTATTATGCAGACATCTAAGAATTACTGCTAAAGCAGTCCTTGTAAAACATAAATTTGTAAACATCACAAAACCCAACCTTCCAGGTCCTTATATAAATTGCCATAGAATATAAATTCTCTGTTCAATCAGAGATGATTTTTCAGCATGGTACTCCACAGTGTTTAATTCCTGCCCAAACAAAACATGCCTACCTTAATAAATCCTTTATGATCTTTTCTTGTCTAAAGGTGCATATGCCTTATGCATCCCTCTGCTCTGTTCCATAAACAATTCATAGAAACAGCATGAGCCATGATCTTTTCATGTACAAAGCATATTTGAATTGTTTGGTTGTCTTAATGGTACTAATACATTTAAATTGTACCAGTGGATTATAATAACTTAGTAATGATGTCACGTATAGGAACCCTACAAGACAGTGATATATACGATTAAAATGTTTTGTGTTTTTGGTGTTCACTCTTTATAGCAGCTGTTAACTATTTTATAGGGAAGGTACCCTCTTTGGATATATATTTTACGCAAAATTATTTTGATTTTTGTTCAAGTTAATTAAATCTATTTTTCCAGCATATTTGGCACATTCTGAAGTGGTTCCTATTGCAAAATTTCATCATATGCATGCATGATTGGCTATTAGTAAACAGATATCACAGATATATATGTATTTTATATACATATATATACTTAGCAAGACCAATAATCATCTTGGAATGATGCAAAACTGTAAAAACCACAGAAATTTCAGATACAGTGGAGCTTTTAGACCAAATTTAGATTTTCTACTGAATATAGGTGCATATATTCAAAATCATAAACCTGATGATTTTAACCAGGTCTGTTACCTGCTGCAAAGGTGAAGCACAAAAAAAATAGTTGAATTGAGAGACACTTTAACCAGAAGTTTCCTTAGTTTCTTTGAGATGTGCTTCTGCATGTAACAGAGTCTTTCTGAACTGGTAAGAGCTCAGCAGTCCTGTGAGTAACCTTATTAGTATGAGCTACTTTTGTAAACAGCTATTGTAAGTATATATGTGTGTGTGTAAACATGTACAAGGATGATTTGATCTACTCTAATTATTAAAAAAAATTACTAGTTAGAAATTCAGAAAATGATGCAAATAATGGCTTTTGTGGGTTTTTTTATCTGAAGAGGTTTTGCACTTGCCATGGACATACATGTTAGGATAAGATATTTAAGGTTACTGTCAGTTTTTCTACTGCAGCTAATGCACAAGGACCAGCAAAATAAAAAAATCATAAAGAAAGGAAAAAGCAAGAATAAATGTAGGGATTAGAATAGTTTATATGAAAGCAGAAGAAAAAGCACAGGCTTTACAGACAAATTCCACTGGTTAAAACACAGAGGCTGTCCTATAATTGGTACTAGATTTAGGCTTCTACCCAGGTTGTTAAGGTCTGTAACTACTAAAGCTACGAAGCTGTGCTTCTTTTTATGTTTTCTTTGTATGACTCAATGATTCTTAAATTCTGTTCTGTGCAGTGGAACCATCCTAATAGACTTAGTAGCTTACACAATGGTTTGGGCGCTTAAGTGGAAAATTGAAATATGGTTTTTAATCTACTCACGCACAGAAAGGAACTGTACCTCTATCTCACTCTTTGTATGCAATTTTTCTTTGACATAAAGGCAGTTGAAAAAGCAGGCAGATTCACTACTGGATTAAAAAACCCCAAACAATAGATCCACAACAAGCAAATAAATAAACCTGAATTTTGCTCATTTGGAAGACTGAAAGTAAGTGGATAACTGACTTTACCTACAAACTACAGACTCTTAAAAATATCTCTTTCTATGTCTTCTGAGTGAGACTTTCAAATGGGAGACTTAAGCTTTGTATCTTCACAAAAAGTATTGTGAGCATTAAATCTAAGGATATTCTTGCTCAGTGTTTTGAAATATCTGGCCTATAGTCAGTACCTTTAATGTTCCTCTTCTGACCCACATTCACTATTAATGGGTATTTGATATGATTAACCTTTATTTTAAGTTATAGTCTTTACCAGAGTGAGTGAAGTGGAATTATATCTGCTGTGTGGCAAGATGGTTTGTCAGTATACACATTCATCAAGTATAGTGATAAAGATGCAACTTACAATTTTGCAGCAGCAGTAAAATCCCCTGGGTAATGGCAAAATGTAATGACATAGATGCTGAGTGTGGTGGTGGCACCTCAGAATAAAGGGATAGCTTTATGAAGGGAGAGGGGTAAAAATGTACACATCACAGTGCTTGTGTCTCTGTGAGAAATTTTTTGAAACTGTTGTCAGGGAATGTAGTATAGAAAAACATACCCTTGTACAAGATCATAAAATTAAAAGCTATTTATGCTGACAATTTATATTTTTATGCTATCTGACCTTCCATGAAAGATACAGAGCAAAATGTTGTTTTAAATCCAATATACAGAAACCACTACTATGTTTAAGATATTTGAAAACATTTTTATCTGCAGTCATCATACAATTTTAAAAGTGAATTAATTGAATTGAACATAACTACTCCAAATGATAAAAAACAAAACCATCCAGATATTAAAGAAAAAAAAAAAAGTCAGCAGTGCATGATAATTCAGATTTTTCCAAAACTTATGTTGGCAGTTTTCTGTATCTGAGGCAATGACTGGGACAAATTCTAGAAACATAAACCACAAAATTTACATAATAAAGACCAAACACACAGAAATTATATAATATATTATTTACAATGGTTATGATAATTATATTCCTCTGAATAAACATGTTAAGGATATCTTACATTATAAAAAGGGTAATTTGTGTTATCTTATAAAATAGCAGTATTTTCCCAGTTGGTTATATTTAATTAATGCAATATGCTCATTTGAGCCCTTTTAGATGACATTTAGCAGGAAGACAAGATTTGCAATGTTGAGACTGTTGTTTTTGTTTTGGGGCTTGGGGTTCTTTTTCTATAAAAACTGCAGACTGCGGAGTGGTCAGTTTTCCTTATTGAAAGCCATATAGGTTTTGATGAAAACTGGCAAAAGACACACCATTTTAATGAAAAAAAAAACAAAACAAAACAGGATTTAAATTTCTATTATTTGATTGATTATTACTGTCTAGCTACAGTAATATACCAAAAGCTTTTTTATTTTTTGCTTCTTTTGTTAAGTTATAAAACTACAGTTTTAGAAATCAGATGCCGCTCCTACTGTGTGGTTAAAAAAGGGTAGTCTAATACATGTAGCTTCAGGGAAAGACTCTTCTGGATACTTTTTATTCTTCTATATCCTATCAGAACAACTTCTGCTGATTTCTGTGAGGGACAGTTAAATTGAAAGCCTGAATGCAAAAGCAAACATCTTTTGTTACATGTATTCGGATAGAAGTTCTATGTATTATTCTATCAATATCTTCTTTAGAAATTAAATCTGGATAATTTCGAGTAGTGAAACTACTATCCATGTAGTAGCCATAAATTTAGTTAGGGGAAAATGACAGGTTTTCCAATGCTGGGATAAGACATGTTTTAGTCAAAAGGATATCAAAACTGTGCCTGTTCATCACAGCAAATGAATGTCACTGCAGAGTTTGAGAAGCCAGCTGTCAGAAAATTAGAAAAGGACTGCACAAACCAGACATAAAAAATATGCATGTTATTTGTTCATGGACTTCTTGATAGCTTCCATGTTTCCTATTTCTAATAATTTTGCCTAAACAATTTTAAAGAAATAGTTTTTCATAGGAGTATTGTGGGGATTTTTTGTTTGTTGTTGGTTGAGAGAGGGGCTCTTCTGCAATAAAAAAAGGATTGTTCTCCTTTACATTTTACTTTTTAGCACAGGGGAAACTAGCCTATGAAATTATGCTTGCTGACAGATTGTTCACATTCCTTGAAACAATGAAGTATCATGATACCAGTGTATCATTTTAAAGATGCAGAAAGAACATTTTTATTAATAACCTGGATGTGGCCAGAGGTAATCTCACATTGCAGATAAACTGCAAGGCTTTTGTTTCTGTTTTTGATCAAAACCACATTCCCAAGATTTATAGAGAAAAGTCTTACAGGAAAATTGTTAAAATCTTCTATGTAAATGGAAGATAATTTTAAATGCTTGCTTCTGGAGTGCAGGTTAAACAGCTAGTGTGTTTCAAATTGCAGTAGCTGGCTTTTTGTGAGCAACAGCATTAAGTATCAAAGGTTTTTTATTTGTAGATTTTTTTCAGTAATTTACTGCCATTATAAGTGAAATGAGCTTTAAAACCATGTGTTAAATTTGCACTGAAATGAGAAGCAGAGGGGAAAAGAATGAAAACGTTAATACTCTGGGTATAAAACTCAAGAGTAAAAATGTAGTACAATAAGTAGATAGACTGTGACTACTTTTCAGAAGTCTCTGTGGTGAGAAGTCGTGCATAGTGGACAAAAAGCCAATAGAAATAATGGCACAGGGAAAATGGAACAGGCAATCAATAAGAAACAAGCCCTAATTAATGTAAATTTAAAAGAGTACTGTATTGAGAACATGATGTCTTGTTTTCTAAAATCTGTTTTCCCAGTGTAGTAATGATTAAAAAAACATGGAAAAATTAGAAGGATCCAAAATCAAAATGGAGAGTTTACTGAAGGCATGAGGAAAAAGGTGAAGCAAACCTAAATTTTCAGTTGCTCCTGCTGCACAGCACAGAAAGTCTAAAAAAAAAAAAATAAAAAGAAGTGGATTTGCTACCACCCCACTCACCCTCCAAAAAAAAACCCCAAAAACCCAAATCCTGAAAAAAAAAACCAAAAACCAAAACAAAACAAACACAAAACCAAACCAAACAAACAAAAAACTCACAAAAAATGGAACCCAAATAACTCTCTGAAAGTAGGGAAGAGAAAAGTAGGATGAAAATGTGCAGCACATAGCCAGTAAGAGATTGCCTTATGTGATGGACAAGTCTAAAACCTGCCTTTGTGGCTACTTGGTGGGACTGAACACTGAAGTGAAGATGAGTTTGGTGTGTTCTTAGAGAGAAGATGAAGGGGGGAAAAAGATTCTTTCTTCAGTGCTGAAAATACTCAAACCAACCATATGGTAAAATTAAAGTAAAGCATATGTAGCCTGCACTTAAGAAAACAAAGCAATAGGAAAGAAAACATAACAAAATGTGATCATAAAAAACACTATTCCCCAGAATTAATTATTTAAAAATTATATTTGGTAAAGAAATTCCATTAGTTAAGAGCTCATGCTTTAAAAGAATTGTGTGTATGTTGCTATAAGGCAGCTAATGTTTCTTGTTAGCAAATTTTTCTTCCTCTGGAGAATGAAAAGAATCTTTACTTACCAATCATTACACTTCAGTACATGATTTGTTACTTGTTTTGCCAAAATTTAGTGATGCCTCTGAGTTTTCTGGGCAATAAATCATGTTCTGTCACAAAGAATGACGGCTTAGTCAGAAAAACTACTAGAAGCACATGTTAATGACTATTCAATATTAAAAATCTTAGCCCTTATATATTCTGTTGCTGCAAGCAGAGTGGAAAAATTTCCAAAGAAGTGTACCTATGAATCACAGTGACATCTTAAATACTTAAATTCTACATTAAAAATTTAAAAAAATGATAGATTTTCTGTTAAAGACATTTTGTTTGTATTTTTGATTCTTCCTTTAAAGAAAAAAAAATATTCTTAGTGAAATAAATATTTTCCAGCTCTTGTCTCAGAAAAAATAATCCTCTCTCTAGTCTTTCTGTTTCAGAAACCTCAAGGACTTTTCAGACACCTGAGAAACCAAATTTATTCCTAATTAGGCTATTATACAACCACATTAATCTTCCTGCTGCTATAAAAAATGGTCAAGCTGCTACAGGTATCAGATACTGCAATGATACTGCACTTGCATCTTAAACAAAACAAAACTCCCACACACAGTAAAGTATTTAATTAATCCTCCATAAATTATGCTTGATGTGTTGTGAGGTTTGTACGAAGTATTTTCATTACTACTGTGTTTTAGGTTTCTGAGCATTGAAAAGGTGATAGACAGTGGAAAAAGCCAAGACTGTGCAAAGTCATCTACAGTATAGCAAGGTTATTTACAGAAATGCGATGGTAAAGGACGGCATTTGACATCTTAAAATTAATTGGGTTTTAAATTCCTTTTAAAGGAAAATTTTGACCTTAAAAATACAACATATAATAGCCCATTACTTGTGTTGATGGTGTATCTGGTCAGCCTCGCATTTCTTTCTCAGAGAAGAAAAAATAGTAAAATATGATGAATTTTTTTTTTTTTTAGGAGGAACATTTAGAATTTCTTCAAGATTAACCCGCATAGTTTTATCCCACAGGCAAATAGGAGAGGAGAGACAGTGAAACACAGGGTTCATTTAACTGTCAAATGTTCAAGACAATGGAGTTAACTGCTAGCTCTTCTTACTTTGCTCTGAAAAATAATATTTGTCTGCACATGTCTTCTGTGGGAATGTTCTTATGTTGTCAGCTCTATGAGGAAGGGTATTGGCAGTGAATGTGATCCTGGTAGTGAGGCCCACTGTCACGGTCCCTACAGAGAAAGCAGACTCAGCGTAACATTTTGAATCACTTCAATATACTGACTCAGCTTTTTTGATATAAGTAATTTAAAGGAATAAATTTAGCATAACATCAGGTTTGAGTCTAAAATAAGGGACATCCTTCACAATGAGGCACATTTGACAGGTACATTTTGAGCAAACAGACTTACATACATGCCCACAATCCCTAGTGTAAACATAAAAAATAAATAATGCACATTCAGCACAGCTTCCCTAAAGTAGAAGTAGTTTAAAGAAAATTACTGCATGAAGGAATAAGCTTCTATAGAGCATCTTCTTGATAGCTGAATTTAAATTATTTTCTGTATGAATTAGGGCTATCATATGAAGCACAGATAAAGGTTATATAACAGCAGAGGGGTTCCTTGAACACTTTATGTTTGCTCAGTCTGCCAATGCCCTGGGAAAGACAAGAGCCTTGTGCTTGACCAGACTGTCAGTGTCCCATTATAGGGACTCCACTGTACTGGAGGGTGATTCAACTAACTTGCTCAGGGATACCTGCCAAGAGTATCAGAATGAAATACTTTATTGCAGTTTAGAAAGGGAGACATGGATCTCCCTGCTTTTGTCAGATATGTTATCCACGGTTGGCAACTGCTCTCTAGCATCCTTGAGGGACTAACGCTAAACAGTTTAGAGAGTGAGACATCTTATTAACAAGCACACTGATAATAGAAAATTATGATAGATAAGGTTTGAAAATTGTTGGTGATAGTAACCATCTACAAAAAACAAATTTGAAGCCCCATGGAGACAAGCTCAAATAAATAAGGAAAACTAGCTCAAGATAATAATTTAATACTCATAAAATTCTTACTATTAGGTGTGCCTATGGGAGAGAAGTACAGGTTCAACCCTTCCGATCCCACAAGTTAAAATGGACTCTCCTCTAATTTCTAGCTGTTCCTGACTCACTTTTTACACTATATTTTTTTACATTTAGGTGGAGCTTGAGTGATCCTATTCAACATGTTTTTGTTACTAATTGGTGCAAAATTCTCTCTCTTCACTCTTAAGGTATAGTCAATAAAATCTGGAGCACTTGCTCAGTGGATACAGGGCTTGTGTATCCACTACATGGTGCCATCAGCTTCCGTTTCCTGCAAGGATTACCACAGACCCTGACAATGGTGTCTTCACTCCACTCCACCCTCCATGTCTTTCTTCTTAGCATGTGCTTACAGTTGCAGGCTGTGTGTTGGGAAACACTATGGAATAGACTCCCTGCATGCCAACTGCATTCCATCCAGGTAGTAGCAATTGCATTTTATCCTATAGATTCTCTACTGTTGCAGCTTCTTTTAGAATGTGAATATAACTTTAGTTTTCTTTAATTTTTCTCCCAGCTGAATTCCACCTGAGGAGAACATTGGTTTTTCTAAATGAAAACAAAAAGGCCCTTATTAAGCTACAGGTATTACACATCTTTACACACATGTAGGGTAAAGCCTTGTCCCATTGTGATATTCTTCAAGGAAAAATATTCTGATGAATATTAAGATATATGTTAAGACCTCACTAATTAGAGATGTTTCTGCTAGAATTAAGGTGCAAATGAGACATATTGTCCAAGTCAATAATACGGATTTTATTTAACAACAATTTGAGGTAGAGAATTAAAAAGAAAAGAGATGAGAGAGGCAGAGAGATCAAGCAAAAGATAGAGCAATCCATGGATTCAGTGCCAGCCTGTTGGTCTTCCTTCACCCCTGGGCTTCTCAGTGGAGCAAGGTCTCAAGGTTTTTCACTACTTATAGATTTTTGCAAACAAAGAAATTAATGCTTATTGGCTAACAGTTCTCCTGGTCTATTGGTTAGATTATTCCCTCACTTCTAATGCTAATTAGCCCCATACTCAGTCTATCTCTTCTTCTTAGCCCCTGGGTTGCTTGCCTCAGTGGGCTGTGAGACTGAGGTCAGAATCTCTGCCTGCTGGGACTGCCTTTTACCCAGTCAAAGCTGGTTTCAGGACAGTGGCTGAGTTGGCTTTCCTTTTGGCCCATAAATTCTGCATACTTTGTGTCCATTATCAGTGATCCATTCTTCTCCTCCAGCTTTGTTACCCTCCCTTAGGTGTGAGATAACACCCTGAAAACAGTACCACCTTTATCTTATCTCGAGTTCCCAGCTGTTGTCGCTCATCTTCCAGTCCAAGTTTCAGGTATCCAGGGAGGCATATTCGGGGGAGCTTCCTTGGTTGTTGTTGGTTTTAGATGTCCTCTGTCTCAAAAGTTGGGGTGATCTTTGTTTGACCAGTGATATATGTATTTGCAGTTGTTTCTTTACAATTTGCCACAGTGGGAATTTTTGTCTGGATGCCTTAACCAGGAGGTGCTACCCAGATCTCACTTCTGCCAGACCTGGAGTTAGAAACATCCTGTTGCTCCCTTCTGTGCTTAACTCATGGCAATGTCGTTCTGTGGCCTAAAGAGTGTTTGAGACAGGCAACTGTACTCTTTAAGTCCTTACAAAGCGAAAGCTTCCAACCTTGTACTTTACCAGTCTGCATGCAGCCATGTCATTATCTTCTCTCCCAAAGAACTTGCAAGCTCAACAACACTACTGAAATTAATGATCTTGATGCTGTCATGGATATATATTGGAATAACATAATTTTTGAGTTTGTGCTTGCAAGAGTAACCACTAATAAAGCTGCAGGGATACACTTTGTTATATTATTAATAAAAGTGTAAGGCAAAATGTACCTGTTTTCTCCAACTCTAATCTTTTGGAACTACAGGTTTACTCATGTCAATCAGAAAAAGTTAATGCTTAGTTTACAATTTCCTATGTTAGTTTAGATAATGTCTGTAGAAAAGATAGTTCAAAACTACCCCCTTCCTTTCTCTAGGGTAATCAAAATAATTCTTTTTATCAGTAAATCAGTAAATTAACAGAAAGGACAACTGCATGGTTAATATTTAGACACATTTTTGCCTCTTAAATTTAAAGATTTGTTGGTGACATGAAGGTCAGCGTTGGTTTCAGTAATGAGTTCTGGATCCTGTCAAAGGTGGTCAAAGTAGATCAAACATCAAGACCATAACTGTACTTCAGAAGATGAGGAATCCCTTCAGAAGAGGAGAGATCACTTCCTCTTCATGAATCTTCTTGAAAGATTCTCATGGGATAAGACCCTGGAATAGAGAGGGGGCTAAGAAAAGCCATTTACGTTCACCTTACTCCAAAGTAATCACCACCTCACTAGTATTCCATCTAAAAGAGAAAAGAATTTGGAAAAAAAAAAAAAATGTCAGGAAGCCTTTTGGGCAGGGAAGTCCTGGAAAAAATCAAATATGTAAAAGGAATTTTACAGAAGATGGAAGGAAGGACAAGTAACCTGGGAAAAGTACAGAGACATTGTCAGAGCATGCTTTCCTAACCAGAGACCTGTAATTGAATTGGGCCAGTGATGTCAGAGGCAGCACGAAATGTTTCTGTAAGTACATAGGGGACAAAAGGAAGACTCTAAGAGAAATGTGGGCCTGTTGCTGAATGGAAAGAGGGACAGAGGACATGGGAAAGGCTATGATGCTGAGTGCTACCTCTGCCTTAGTCTTTACTAACAAGATCAGTCTTCAGAAGTCCCAGGGGCCTGACGCCAAGAACAAAGTCTGGAAGACTCTTCTTTGGTTATAAAGGCTCAGGGTACAGAATATTTATGCAAAATGATTATATAATCCATAATCCCTGATGGAGTACACTCACAAATACTGATGGAATTGATTGATATCATTGTGAGGCTGCTCTTGATAATCTCTGAATGGTTGTGGCAATTAGGAAAGAAACCCGAAGTTTGAAGGAAATCAGATATCACTTTTATTCTCAAAAACAATTCTCAAGGAACTTCATCAACCTTGCCTTGATCCCCAGGAAGATGAATGACCAATTAATTCTAGAAAATATTTCCATATGTGAGGACAGGCAACAGGAATACTCAGCATGAATTCACAAAAGCAAAATGCCTGAGCAGCCTGATAGCTTTCTATGATCAAATGAAAGACTCGATAATTGAAAGGAAAACAGTAGATATTGTCTACCTTGACAAGTAAGGATTTTGACACTATCTCCCATAAGATTCTCATAGACAACTGTTGATATGTGAGCTGGATTTAAAAGTGGCTGAAAGGCTGGGCCTAGAGGATGGTGTTCACTGACACAAAATCTAGTTGGAAGTCAGCAGCTAGCCAGAGATTAATAATGGGCTTGATCCCATTCAACATCTTTGTTAATAATTTACATAATAGAATGAAGTACAGCCTCAGCAAACTTGCTGATGGCAGAATACAAGGTGGTGTGGCTGATGTGCCACCGGGTTGTGCTGTCATCCAGGGTGACCTTGACAGGTTGGAGAAGAGGGTTGACAGGAACATAATGAAGTTCAACAGGGAGAGGTTGAACAGGGAAAAGTTCGAAGTCCTGCACCTGGAGAGGAGCAGCCCAAGGCACCAGTACATGCCGTGCACCACCTAGGGGGAATGCTGCTTGACAGAAAAGGACTGGGTTTCCAGCTGGTCACCAAGTTGAACATGAAACTGCAATGTACCCTTGTTTCAAAGAAGGCAAGTGCTGTCCTGGGCTGGATTAGACAGAGCAGGTCAAGGGAGATGGTCTTTTCTCTCTATGTGGCACTAGTGAAGCCACATCTGGAGTCCTGCATGCAGTTCTGGGATTTCCAGTACAAAAGAGACATGGTCATACTGGAGAAAGTCCAGCAAAGGGCCATGAAGGTGATAAAGGGACTGGAACATTTCCTCCAGTGAGGAAAGCCAGAGATAGCTGAGACTGTTCAACCTGGAGATGGCTCATTTAGCTGAATTTTTAAAAACTTAATACCCATAAAAACTTGAATGTTAAAGCAGATGACAATGTAATTTGAAGTTTCTTTACCACTGTTAACAGAGTTGCAAATATGGCCCAAAATTAATACTGAGTTTCACTGCAGTTTTCAATATTTTAGCTCTTGCTCTCCCTGGTGGATCTGCTTAACATAGCGACACTAATGCCTTCATAAATCTAGATTTTATTGTAAGGAAAGGTTAATTAGCACATTTTCTTCACCTCCAGTAAAAGTCTGTATTTATGACAGTGATGTTCTTAAGTTAAAAGAAAATTCAACTACTATGAACCAACTCCCCAACTAAGAGAACTTAGATTTAAAACTTAGTATAACTTACAGTTCAAAAGATCCATATAAATTACTATTTATATTTAGTGGAACTACTTGGCAAATTAAGCAGACAATCTGTAAACAATTCACATTAAAGCAAATTATTCTCTTTCCTTTAATAACTATTGAAAAAGTAAAGGAAAAAAGTTATTAGAGAAGAAATTAGATTTGTAAGTGCTTTTTTTGTTTAGTGATTAGAGAGTTATTATCTATAGATTCTGGGATCCTATGAGACTTTTTCCAATGCTCTGTGAAGAGAGGAAATTTTTTTTCTAAGGCTTGTGAATCAGGAACACACTGCATATATAGTGAGTGCTTTTGAATTTCTGTTTCTTTACATAGACAACAGTGGACTCAAGGTCTCTGATCCCTTTTTTTTTTACATTAGCTGCTATATAATGCAACACATCTTAAATTAGGAGAATATCTAACACCCCTAGCAGAACACCTTTTATAGTTCTAGCATCTATGCACGTTTCATTAAACCCTTTCACCATATCTAATCTGGAACACAGATTGCTGGTATTCAGTAATGTTACAATATTTTTTTGAGCCTGTTTCCCCAATAGTGACAACAATGATTTCCTGTTTTGTCATGATGGAAGGTACTACTCATTTCACAAAGAACTGTGCTGTCATATCTTTGTGCAGAAAAGCATGACCTTCCATTATTTATTTTTTGCTTAGCTAATCATCTTTGATGCACAGTAATTCAGAGTTGGAAGAGCCCACCCACAAAGATCATCAAGTCCAGCTCTTAAGTAAATGGCCTATGCAGGAGATTAACTCCATAACTCTGGTGTTCTTATCACCTTTAGAACCATTCTCTAACCAGCTGAACTAATCTAGTCACATCATTGATAAACACACATGTCTGGAAAGCAGGAATCCCATGAACAAAGGGCATAGATGAAAAAGCAGACTTTTAAAAAAAAAAACTCAGTAAAAATTGGTATGGTTTGAGAGAAAGGAGAAAGCAGCTTCAGAGGAGATAAACTTTTTAGACACAATTTTTAAACCATTTTGGTTCTGGGGTGACATGAGTCATAGAGGTTATCAGTTTACAACTGAGTCCAGGAGAGATAATTGCGTATTAAAATTTCACTGTTAAACAGAACACTAAATAATTTTGTGAGCTTTTAGACCATTTCTATAGTTACACTCAGGTACTTAAGGAGAAATTTTTTGCAAGTCTCCAACACAGGAGAACATGCAAACAATAAATACCTACCTGAAGATTCTTCCAACTTTTCCGTACTTTAGATCTTAGGTGAATGAAAATTTCAAATCATATAACTTTGTCGAGATCTTTTCAGCACTTTTTGTTTCATTTCATTCATGAAGTTCTGTGCAAATACAGGTTATTTTTCTAGACAATGATTTATGCAATATTTCTGCTTTGGACAGCTGTAGGTAAAACAACTATAAGAAGAAAACCAAAACGCAACAGAAAATAATCATTGCTGTATCATGGCAAAGTGACAGTTTTTAATGAATTAATTCATTCATTCATTAAAATACAGATCCTTCTTGATAGACCTATAAGAAATCTTCGGCATCATAGTCTAAAAGGTCACTGAAGATTTTCCAACAGCTTTAACAAGACTGACAATCCTTTCTATTTTCCTTTCTATTTGCCCCTTTCTACTTTCTTTATTTTCTGGGTATAATATATATATTTAAACATTGGACCTCTTACATTGGCATTATTAATTCTGTGTTCTTCGGAGAAAACATATTTCTAGTTTTAAAGTTTTCATACATATTACATTTTAAATGCAATCTAGTAGCAATTTATAATTCCTTTCTAAAAAAAAAAAAAAAAAGGAAAAGCAACTTAACTTTGTGTTGGGCAAAATATTAATACTTTGAAGAAACTTCTTAAGAAAATCTTTGGAATAATTAAATTGTCAACAGCTAATAGCATCAAAACCAGGTTTTGCTGTTCACCATAATTGCCTCAGCAGGAAAAAAACCTATCAATATTGCTTTCTGAAGTTCAATGCAGTTTCCATTCAGTGCACTCTTACTTTGATTTTCTAATATATTACTTTGAAACCCATGAGCTGAGACGCTCATTACTTTTGACTACAAATGGCTGCAAAATTGATGGGAAAGCTGATTTAGACAGCACACTCAATAAAAAGCCCTTTTTAAGATGTTTTAATGACAAAATCTTGGTGACCAAGGATCCATGTGTCTTTCCTGCATAATATGAAAACAGAATTAGGTTTTGCACTTTTTGCTTCCCATGGAGACAGAAGCAGATTTGAGTATTATAGTCACATCTCCAATATAATCATATTCACTTTAAAACCTGTAGTTCACACAGAAATATATCTCAGAATTATTTACATACTTATCATAACAATGTTTGTGTTTGTTGGAAATAGAGTAAAAAAAAAAAGGTGCAAATAGAAAAATTAGATATCAGAAACTAAGAGAATAAAAATGCAGAGGCAGTTTCTGCACATAAACTGTAAGTATGCCAAAGATAGAATGGCTAGAGATTAAGCCAATAAACAAATATTTATATAGATTCTAAATAAATATTTATATATTATTCCATTCATGTATTTTCAATCAGTTAAAGCAATCAGGATGTTAATAGTTATAAGGAAACGTGAATTTACTGTAGAAGATGATTTGCAAAACTTATTGAAATTAGATTTACCTAGCTTGTTTGTAGAGAGGTTCTGTGTCTGTAGAAATATTGAATCTATGTCTGAATTCATCCTGTGAATAATCACATTTTCTAAACTCAGAAAATGTTTAAATTGTTTTTTAAATACAGAACTGAATGAGCATAACTTATAAATGGTATTTTAGAAAAGAAAGACCTTATTACCTCAAGTATTTCCATAGTCATTACAACTGGAGTGTTATATATATAGAAAAGAAGGATCTTTTCACATCTAGTTCAGAGATGAAGAATATAATTTTAACTATTTCTGTTTATTGGAAGAGTAGACAGAAAGGTTTAATACCTGTACAAGTAAAAGGAAATGACAGAAATAGTCCAAAATTTTTGTCCCTCAAGACATCCTCTGCAATATGAGGTATTTCAACCTTTTTGTTCTCTCCTTGAAGTGTTCCTACAGAAGGTAGAATGCTGATGTAGAGAGACAAAATCAGCATTTATATGTTTCAATTAAAAAAAATTGGAGTCTATAAAGAATTGTGCATTTTTTTCACTGGTTTTCACTATATTAGAACCAATTAGGATAATTTTCTGGTAGTATGTCTTGTACTCTCTGCCTTGCAGTAAGGGGAAAAGTTAAAAAAAAAAAAAGAAGCCTGAATAGTCACTTGCAAATGTTTAAAATTTAGTTTACTTACTTTTTACCTTCAGTATTTATCATTTGAAAATAAGTACCACCTGTTCTTGCAAAAATACTTTTTTTTGCTTCTGAAGGATCAAGACTGTATCAGATAGGTTTATACTGATAGACTGAGCAAGACCTTTAACTGCATATTATCTCTACTTCTTATTTAGGCACAAACTTACAGTTTTAGTGTCATAATGAATAGGTGAGACATAGATATCCTGGTAGTATATATATATACATAATTTATAATTGTGAGCAACCATATGCTTAGCATTTCAATGATATATGTACACAAAGCTTGTAGACCCTAAGAGCTATATCTTTTATTCTGAGGCTAAATTTCATTTTCAGTGAATCAGCGCGTATATGAAATCTCAATGTAATCAGTTAAGAATGTCTAGTTATCTAGATTTTGGCCTAAACATTGGTGAGTCTCTTCCTGGGAAATACTGAGAGCTACTTGTCTTTTTCCATCGGCTCCACTGTGGATTTACTGAGTCTCAACTCTTGCATAGTGTAATATCTTTAAAAGGATTATAGAGTGTAGGTAAAACTGAGGGTCTGAGCTTTACTCATTCAACCAGGTTAGTTAACACATATTATTTTATTCCAATAAATAAAATAATGAGCTATAAAAGAAGTGACTAGTAATGATTCACAAAATCTGTGATTTATAAACAAATATATCAGTTATAAATGACTGTTCAAACTAAGTTCAAAAACCTTTCTCATATACCAGTAAAACATGTATACACTGATTTATTTCTGTAAAAAATGATGGGGATAATTTAAATTTTTTTTAAAAGCACAATATTACCACCTCTGCATTAATTTACTGGGTTTTTGACTTTTCTGAAACCTGATTTTGTGTGTCATCAACACACAAAACACAGCATTTGAAACGCAGCATTTGGACTCCTGAAATTTACTGGGCTTATATGTCAAACCTCTAAGATAATTTTGCAATTGCTGCATAAATTGGAAAAAAAAAAAGAAAAAAACACAAACAAAAACCAAACAAAAAACCAAAACAACACAACAAACAAACAAACCCAAAACTTATTGTAGAAACATTTTATTATTTGTCTTCTATCTGATTCCACCCATTAAGCAATTTTTTTTGAATATCCATTATTAACTATCACATTTTACTGCAGTATTAGGGAGGATCATTACAAAATAATGCTAGAGGATAAATTTGTACCAAATAATTAATCTGTTAACAAAAGATAATACAATTCCTTGAATCCAGCCAGATGGCCTATGATTCATTTTGTCATTCAATGGAAGATCTAAAAATTTCTGTTTTCTTAGGCTTTATTTCTTTTGATTGTTCATATTCCACTTCTTTATTTCTCTTCTCATGTTTTGTTTGTTTTTTCCCTCACAAATAGGAGCCTTTTTGGCAAAAACATGATAAAATAGAGCTAAAACTCAACAGAAATTTTCCTTATGTATAGAAACAAGTTATAAAATGAGCATTTTTTTTCTATAAAACTTAGGTAAGATACAGATAAGAGGAACATTTTTTTCAATATGATGTTGTCATAACTCAGAAAAGTTTCAAAGACATTGTGGAGTTTATCCTTGGTGAAACTCAAAATCCAACCAGACGCAGCCCTGAGCAGCCTGCTCTAGATGACCCTGATCTGGACAAGGATTGGTCTAGCAGATGACCATGTGTCTCTTCCAAACAAAATTGTCCTGACTCTATATCCATGGAACTTTTTGCTTTGCAACCCTGTAATACCACAAAATATCTTGACAGGGGATGTACCTTTACAGAGAATGCCCCATAAGGAACTTGCATAATGATGTTTAAAGCAGCATTCAAATTAGCATGAAATTTGAAGCTGTAGCAAATATTAACAAATATTAGCAAATATTCAACTGTATTCAAAAGCTTTTAGATTGTTTGTGTAATTGGGACAGGAGATGATAAAAGCAGTCCAGTATAAAAAAAATTTAATTTAATTAACAAGCTGCTAATGCTGGGCAATTTTTATGAAAAGAAACAGTCATTGAGCATAATGATCTGAAAAAGATTAACACTGCTAGTCTGGAAAAAGGAAAAAAAACAAAGCAAACCAACAAACTCAACCATTCTGCAAGTGATAAAGCGCAGGAAACATACTGTGTTTACAGTCACCTTGTTTTATTAGTGAGGGAATACTGATTTTGATACTTGAATATTGATTTTACCCTGTAAACTTTCCGATTTCACAAAGTAGACTTAGTCTCTTAACGTCAATATGCTAAACTAAAAGTTAATGCTGTTACTTGTATGATGCTCTTACAGTCTCATTTATCTCATAATGACTCACTGGCTTTTCTTTACTACGCCATGATTGGATAGGGAAGTGTTATGAACAGAAATGGCAGTAAACAAGACACCAAGTGTAGATGTCAGAAGGTTTTTTTTGTCCAGAGACTCTGAACAAGTCAGAAACCCAAAGTATTTTTACAGAGCTGTCAGAATTAATTCTTCCCCTCTATCCTACCCATTGTACCTAAAATTGTGTACATATGCATGTGCATGCATACATAGGCACTTATATATATACAAGCCCACACAGATACACACATGATTTTGCTTTTATTTTGCTTTTCTGGGACTTATTTCCATGTCCCAGAAAAGTAATTTTCTAGGAATGTTGTTCATTGCAAAAAAATAGTGACAGACCACAGCATCAATGTCAGAATCCAATAGTCTCTTACAAAGTTGAGTACTTCACCCATGGAAGGTGTGCTACTTGATTCGCTTATTTAAAAGATAGCTGATATTACATGGTATTTCTTATGTGTGGTAATATGTGTGATACAGAGTCATATAATGACACAAGAAAATACATGTTACACCTAGCAAGATACAGCAATTGCAATATACAGTTCAATCACCATAACAATGGGATTCCCATTACTGGTCTTCATGATGTGCTCACTCTCACAGTGTTGGGCAGATCCAGTCACCAGAGGGGAACACATGCATTGAAACCAGCTTAAGCCCCTTGCTCTCATCAAATTTCTTGTCCTCCTTGTGTGGATTTGTACATTATGTTGGGCTGACCTGTGTACATATACTTCCTCCATGTTGGTCTGGCTAAGTAGGGCTAAGACATTCACGGTCTTCGAGTGTGAATCAACAAAGAATGAACTCAGGGAGAAACATTTACAGCAGCAATTGATACACCCTAAAACAAATGCCACCATCATGCTGTTGTTACACTCATGCAGGCTGTTGTTATTAAACATAGAATGGAGTTGCTGATTTCAGCAACAATATATCTGCCTTTTTCAGATTAAAATTTGTGAAGCTTTCATAATGTAAAGTAGGCAATTAATGTAATGTAGAAGAGTTTTTTTCCAAGCAGAAGGCTAGTCTGACAAATGAAAAATCTTCAAGAAGAAGGAACGCTTATCCTTTAATTGAAAATAGAGTATAGCTTTATTCTACCCTAATGTCTTCAGAATCCACAGGCATATGTTTTCAGAAAACTTCTTGTCTCAATGGAAAGCTCAGCTATTATTTAAAAAAAAAAAGGAAAAAAGGAAAAAAAAAAACCCCAACAATTACAAACAATCATACAAATGACTGAGTTACACATCATGTCAGCCCAGAGGCCCGTCAGTCTGGCATACTGTCTTAAACAGGAGCTGAAAGGAGATTACTCTGAGGAAACATAGTAATGGGACCCACATGCAGTGATATTTTCCCAAACTATTCTGCAACCCTCCAGCAATCTGCAAATTCACAAGCCTGAAGTCATATTTTTGTTTTCTAATGGCCATCAAGGGAATTATTTCCTCCATAAATTTATAATAACCATAATGCCTCGTGACAGGGAGATCTGCACCTTGATTTTACACAGTGTGAATCTACCACAAGGGAGTTGGACGGATTTCTGCTATTTTTTTAATAGTCACTTGCTAGATCTATGTTACTATGTACAACTTTTCCCAATACAGACTTCTATCCTATAGATTCCTAATTAATTCATTCAGTGTTTTTGTCCTTAGTTGTCTTTCATTCTTCTTGTAAGAAAAATATTTTAAAAATTACTAGCTACATTTGTGCAGATGGTATAACTGATATACTCTGATGAATTTTCAAAAGAACAGGTTTAACCTATCAGGAAGGACTGATTCTTAAATCCAGAAGAATTTTTTTGGTCAAACTACGTGAGATGGAAACTTATTCCAAACTATTCAATGAAAAATGAGAAGAGAATAAAAAATGCTTTCTACAACACTGTTCTTATTTTCTTTATAGCTCATGCTGTCAGCAATGTTCAAATAAGAATAAAAGATTCTCTTCAGCTTGTAATGGAGCTGTTTGTCATTTATTTTTTTCTGATGTTATTTTCAATATAACTTTCAAGCATACAAGTAGCTACCACAAGGTTAATCATTGTATTGTGCTCAGGCAGCTCGTTTGATGTTGCACTTTTTCACAAGCTACCTATATGATTTAGAAGTTTAATTCCCACTTACATTGAATGAAACAGTCCAGTGAAAGAAGACAACGAGATGGTTGTCATGCCTACAAAAAAGATAATTTTTCAGACTTCTACCCATAACTGTTACAATTCTTTTCTTGTGTATATGAAGCATTTTTTTTTCTTAGAGGCAATTGCTATTTAATTATTAATATAAAATAGAAAATATCTAGAGGGGGAAACTAATACATATGTTCCCCATAGCTGTAATCTGATGAGTTTGGCAATACCTGGGTTATGTGGACTGAGGATAAAGTTTCTACTTTGATTATAGAGACAAAGTTTGAACCTGAGGCTATAGCTGTAGTTTAAATTGCTGATTAAAACAAAGGTAGGCATTAATCTGTGGTTCCAGACATAGATCACATGGGTAAACTCAAATTTAAACTAGATAGAACTCCAGTCTTTTACCCAATTGGAGACACAATCCACAATATTCTGTCATTAGTCCAAATTTGATTTTAGTTCATGCAGTACTGATATCCTGGCTCTTGATACATTGTCCTTTGACCAAGATCATTGTCATAGACAAATTACCAATGCTCTGCCTCTTGACATCTTGCCCCTTTACCAATAGCAGCAGCATGGGCAGGATGCCATCCACATTATCCATGTGCTGTGATACTCTCAAATTGCTCTGGTGGAGCCAAAAGGCAGTGCAACTCTTTTGTGTATTAAAGAGGCATTTGAGTGTTTGGCTGTTGCTGCCAGATTACCAGAATACGAAGTGTGTCCCTGGCACTCTGCCTGAGCCCTAGCATCACTTATGATCCTGTATTTGTTATCAATGATTGGGTGAATTGTATGCTCATAGTGTTCCTCATCTTTCTTACTGCCTCAAGGAGCTTTATCTTTCTTCATACATGTTGTCAGGTCCCTTTACTCTTCCAAGCAGGGGTACTTAGTCATAATTGTTATTTTTAAAGATTTTCATGCCAAAATGTCTGAAATGTGATGATTCCATTGCATGCATTAAGCAGTGCTTCTGAAGAAGAGGACATATGCTGGGTGTCTTAGGGCAAGACTCCAGAACATGTGAGAGTGCATGAGAGTACAAAGCATTCTGATATTAATGGTAGAGGACTTTGAAGAGATGAAAGGGACACTACTCTTGAAGAGGCATCCTGTTCCCTTTTGGAAGCTGCGACTGAAAGAAACTGTGCTCCAAGCTATGCTCATTATTTTCTTGAGAAAACAACTGAAATGGCCCAATGAAGTTAATCAGTGTGGAAGATCTGCATCTAGTGCCTGACTTCGTTCACTGATGCTCTTTTTGCTGCTCAGGTCCAGTTCTAATGTTTGATGCTGTCACCAGGGCCCTAGAATGGTTTAGTGTCACCAAAAGAAGCAATCCTGTTCTCTTCAAAACCTCTTTACTCCTCTATTTTCTGTAAAGCTCCTTCCCTCATGCAACTGCACATCTTAGGCCCAGCTTCTTATATGTTTTACTGAACTTCCAAAGGAACATTGACAGTTTTGATTCTGTTCAGTAGTTTTTGTTGCTTAGGGGATTTTTGCTTTCTTTTTATATTAGACATGTTGATTAGGAAGAGAGATATTACCACAAAAACATTTTGAAACAGCTTGTTTTTTTTCCCACCAAGATGAATTTTTAATGAGTTTCTTTGAAAGGCGAAAAAAAAAAAAAAAAGTCTGGGTTGCCCGGAAAAAAATGAAAATTACTTTGCATATTGCTTGTCTCTTGAATTTTAAGAATTGAATATAGCTGTGGAAAAGATAAATGACTTGGCTTACATCTTAGCTTCAGTTCACTGATTTCCTTTTTAGTCTAAAAATTAGCCTTTAAAGACACAGAACTGTACTACAGCTTAGGAGAATGTCACCTGTTTTAGGGATGTGGCTGTCAACACAAGAAGAACAGTAAAAATGGTTTAAGTTATTAGGAGTAAATACTTTAACTGTGTATGTGTGAGAAATATAATTTACTGCTAATTACAAAAACTGAAAACCAGCTAACAAATGTTTCTGCATTTATTAAGAATTTATTTAAATTCTCCTATCTGGTTTGGAGTGAAAGAACAGCTAAACTATACAGGGTTAACATTCACTGACTATAAAGACAACTCCTCCTTCATTAATTATAGCTTTAAAATTGAAATGAAAACTAAAGAATAAAAGATATAGCATGTGAAATAAAATTAAACAGAATTAAATTCTTGTAAATTTTTCATAATTTAAAAGAAAAATATTGTTATTTTATATAGTAAAATATATTTTAGGATTTTAACTTTCTGCAACATCTCCTTTAAGTTTAGTTTTTACTTTTCAAAGATTTTGCATGAAAGAAGAATATGAGACTAATATTTTTAGCAAGCATTAAGGATTTACACCAACAAAGGAGTTACGATTCTGAAATACTGATTATAATTGAGTACTTATTAAGCATTCCAAGCACCACTAATATTTCTAACACATAAGCCAAACTCTACTAATGTTAATTACATTAATCATCTCATTATCTTCCCTGGGACTGGCATAAATGAGTTAGGCAATTAAGGTGGTTCCTTTTTTCGCAGATATATCTGTGCAACATACAGATTAGTACTGATAGACGTATTGAAATAAAATCCCACTACTTTTCCAAATCACTTAATTTTATTTTCCTATGGAGAAAGAGCAAATATAATATTTCCACATGTACAAAATAGAATTTTCTGTTTAAATTAACTTTTAGAAATTGTGACTTGCTGGAGGTTCTTTTTCCCAATTTTTTCCTTTTCTTAAAAAATAAAAGAAAAAAAGGCAAAAAATCTTTGTAATGAGATTTTCTAGATAAACTTGTAAATCATTAATTTATTCTGCAATACACTGAAATATTTATAATGGAAAACAGAATGTTGTCCTATACAGCCAAAAGAAAGAAAAAACCCATAGCAATGAACATAGAGATATTGGTGGTGAAATGACCAGTGATCACTCAACCCATCTAAACCTTTTTTAGCATAGCTTGTCTCTAAGGAGGCCATCTAATTTTTGCAGCTTTTTCAATGCTTTTTGGCTCAACAATTATGCTTCACAGGCAATTCTGCATCTACGTGAGTCTCTGCACAATCAAACTTTTCTTGACATGTTCTCTTTCTTTTTTGTCTCCTTTTCCCCCTCCTCTCCACCTTGCACAAATCTGACCTGCACTGTTTTTTTTTTTCACTATGAAACTGAGTATACAGTTATTTGTGTTTTAAGTCTGAGAAACCATTTTATTAAATATACCTTTGAAATACTTATCCCTTCCTTTCTCATCCCTTCCCATCCCTTCAAAAATCCAAACAAACAAATAGAAAAAGCCACTCCAATCTGTTATTAGTATTAGATTAGAGAGTGGGAATGCTTGAGAGAGACTTCAAAACAAATATTGTCAATTTACTGACAACTTTGTCTGGGGTGAGATACTCAAATATACAAAAGAAATTTCAAAAATCAGTGAAAGATTGTTTCACAGGACCAGGTGCCAAAGAAAGACTTTACTGCTGCTATTTGTTGTAGTACATTAGCTGATTTAAAGACAAATAACTGATCTTTTATAGGCCCCAACTTTTCACATGCATCCTTCAGAGAGAAAAAAAAAGAAGAAAATGAGAGTATTCTAGCAATATTCAAATTTTCCGATGACTACTGTTTAGAACTGTCAGTACTGTATAGTCTATTAAAAAAAAACCAAACAAAAACCAGAAGAAACATTTCAATAAAATAAAAAATGTGAAGCTTCTCTTTGTTCATTTGTAATTCAACTAGATATATTTTTAGAAAAAATATCCGAGCTTGCCTGTCAGTAGTCCACCTGATTATTTCTGTTGTTGATGTATCACCTCACAGAGGTAATTTTTTCTTTTTTATTCTTCTTTAAACTGTTTTCTGTTATCGCTTGTTCTATATATATACATATACACACACATGTATACATATATAAATTCTGGACATATAATTTTGAAATTATTCTGTAATTTTTTGGTTAATCTGCAATAATTGAGTGTTTCAAACATTTTCTTTTTGTGATGTAGATACTAGAACTGGCCGTGTCATTCTATTATTATTTCCACCCATGAATAGTGAAGAAGTGCCCTTCTCATTGCTCAGCAGTATTGTCTTTATCCGGTCTTTACTCTTTGCAAAAATCACACTGACGTAGTCATTTCTATTTCACTGAGATTTTATTGATTTCTTTGTCTTATTTCAGATACTTCCAGAAAATGTAGGATATGTTTCTTTTCCTGTTTGAAATTTAAAAGCCCATGGAAAACTTCTGTTGCTGAAATGATTACTTCTCTTCAGAAGAAACAAAAGCTACTCTTCTTAGCGTGTGCATCTTTCACTTCTCTTGCTTCTTACAGCTAATATTGCAACATAAGTGGAACCTTTGAATTATAGTATATTATTAATGCGTTTGAGAAAAATCCCTTTGAAGTCTGATAAAAAGACTACAGGGAGAACCTGTTATAATATTTCTTATATGGATTTCTCTTATAATAATTGATTCTTGTTCACAAAATGGAAACTTCTTGTTGCCACGGTTCATACAGGTTTTGCTGTTAATTTGGTACCAGTCTTGCTGAAATTTAACGTTGTGTTTTACTGATGTTGCAGGCTGCAATGTTATTATTACCACAAATTTGGGGTCCCAAGTGTGGATCCCTCTGTCTTAGCCCTATGCTGAAAGATGAAAACAAACCGTAAGAAGGAGATAGTTCTTAATTTTTGTATTTTTTTTCAACTTAAATGTATCAGTATATATGTATCTAGTCTCATATGCATAAAATTATTGTGTTTCAGCTGTCATAATTTAACATCAGTCTATAGAAAAGAGAATTCCTGAAGTCTGTGGAGATTTTTAACTCCTAATAACTTGGGTAGGTTTACTTTTGCCTTTTACATTTCTTCTTTTGACATTAGTTACTATTAGTGAATATTTCAGCATCCAAACCCAAATATTTCTGTTTCCAGGATATCTCATGAACTTAAATGAGACAAAGGAAATTCATTGTTAGACAGGAAAAAAAAAATGAAAGGCATGATGACAAAGAAGAGCAGAGAAATGACAATTAAAAAAATGGTATAGATTAAAGCATAAAGCTTTTTCATTCGATAAATAGTTTTTGTTCATTAAATTCTAGCACAGACCTAGTTTTTTAAAGGGTATAAAGTAGCTGATAACACATTCTGTCTCCCCCTCAAAATGTGTATCCTTTATGAATTAGCTTTGACCTACATTCTGTAATGATATCAACTTCTGGTATTTGGAGAACAATTTGGCCTTATGTCTAGTTACTGAAGTACAGAGCAAAGAGTTTACTGAACAAGAGTGTTTACTAAAGATATTTGATGTTCAAGCCATTGGCCTTTAAGTATGAAAACACTAAAGAATCAGTTCTGATGTTTATAATTGATTTTCAGAGGAAAATCCCCTGACAGTTGCATTTGAAGACTTAGCTCTTCTTGCCCCTGCCAGCATTTGGTCCAAAGTGCTGCAGCATGCAGTGGTTCTGACACAAACCTCAGTGGTGATTTCTTCAGTGTCTCTTGCTTTTTCTTCACACATTGTTAAGATATTTGGATTTTTTCCTAAGACATTATATGAAAAAGAAGAGCTGCTCAAATTAAATTTTCCATTGAAAAATCTCAGAAAACATATCAGTGAAAAATATTGTCCCAAATTTAAAGAAAAATAGATAAATTATGTATTATATTCATTTGAGCATAACACTCTTCTCGTAGAAAACAAATACTCCTAAATTTTGCTTGATGGTTGAATGTTCAGGAGTTCATTTAAGGTCTTTCTTTAACTTTGGGACATAATGGATCCAAAGTTGCAAAGTCAGGAGTTTCTTGTATTAAATAACCATCAGGTGGTTGCTTCTAATGTTGATTCATAAGCAGAGTGTAATATTGGTCTTTCACTTCTCATTTTCATTGTTTTCAGTACTTTTCTGCTTTCTACCCCTAAAATTATCCTTGGGTACCTCTAAACTAGGATTTTAAAATGTTATTTTTTTAACTTAGGATATACAATTCATACACAGTGAATTTAAAAAAAAAAATCCATTTTCGAATTTTACTTTTATTTATGATTGCCATGATTTAATCCCAGTCAGCAGCCAAGACCCACACAGCCACTTGCTCACTCCCCCACCAGAATGAAGTGGGAGAGAATCAGAGGGTAAAAGTTAGGAAACTCCTAGGTTAAGATAAAGACATGCACACAAGCAAAGTAAAGCAAGGAATTAATTCACTGCTTCCCATGGGCAGGCTGGTGTTCATCCATCTCCAGGAAAGCAGGGCCCCATCACATATAATACTGACTTGGAAAGACAAATACAATCACTCCAAATGTCCCCCCTTCCTCCTTCTTCCCCTCACTTTATATACTGAGCATGATGCCATGTGGTCTGGAATGTCCCTTTGGCCGATTTGAGTTACCTGTCCCAGCTGTGTCTTCTTCCAGCCTCCCATGCTCAACAACAAAAACATCTCTATTATCAACCCTGTGTTCCCCACAAATCCGAAACATAGCCCTATACTAGCCACTCCATCCCAAAAATGCCTCCATCCCAAATCAGCACAGGGAGCTAAAATCTCAGACTAGAAGAGCAAAAAGAATAGGGTGTTACCCCTTTATAGAGCTCTGAAATACTGAATGAATGTATCTGCACAGTGCTTCAGCCATCCCTCTGAGCACCTGGAAACCAATGACATGTGTACTAAGAAACAACTTGTTTATTGCTGTTCTTCCTAACTCATATCCATTTCATTTCATGTCATCCATTTCACTTAAGTTGAACATAAAAGTTACATAGGCAAATACCAAAATAAGCCCTGCTAGTAAGGAAGTCTATCAATGTATCGGTAATTTTGTATCTTCTACACCCTCAATAAAGCACATTGAGAGACAAGAGGTTAATCGCTTCATAAAATAAGACAGTGCCACAGTGTTTGCAGGTGCTGTGACAGGCTGTTTACCTGGTTAGCCAGTGGGAACAACCCCAGGCACAGTCTGACTCCCCACTGTCACCCTGGCAAGAGTCCATTCCCTCTTGGGTGGCTGTGGGTACACTTACCAGGGAGAAACAGAGTTCAATAATATGGGCATGAACCTTTCTGTGGCACCTGGCTTCAGTGTCAGAAAGTGGTCCTGGATGTGTTTAATTTATTAGCCCTGACAAGTATGATTAAGTACAAAAGTGTAGATGCATTTTATTCCTTGAAATGGGCTTTAAAGTTAGTTGAGTTTAATGGAAAAGAACCTTTTAAGCTTACTGGCATGTAAAAAGGCACAGAGCAATTTCATCTAAATTTAGATCTCTAGCAGCTCCCATCTAAGTTATCCTATGCTCTCATTATGGCCAAAGGAGAGGAATAAATATCTCCACATCTAATTTATGTTAGCTGTCTATCTTATAACAACCTGAAATTTCTTCTGTAGGTGTTTATTTTCCTCTCACTGATTGCAAAGTGATCCTTTTGTAGATTCTGAAGGTTGACTTTTAGAGCTCTAAGCATTGCTTCGAAATTAATCCTAACCTGAATTAGCTGTAAACTTTCTAAAGGTAAAGTACTAGGATTTTTTTCTCAGATGTGTGACAACACCATTCAGCTTCTGCTTGTTTCCTGTAGTAGGAAGTGAAAGTTTTAAACTAGGTTGACTAAGCAAAAGATTTTAAAACTATTTAACCTAGAAGCATACTTATATCACAGCTTATAGTCTGCTTTTTGTTTGCTTTGTTTACCATAGGTCCTTGAATCAGAGATTTTGAGTAACTTAAAGAGCATATGTATAAAATATTTATCATCATTAAAAAATCTGTATTTTTATTAGAATAAAAATTTGGATAGAATGATGAGGCCAGATACATATCTGTGGTAAAACTGTAAATAGTTTCATTTTAAAAATTCTGTTCTGGAAATTTTTTCACCTATTTTTTCACCTAAGTCAGACTAAAATGCCTATTATTACACTTTGCATTGTTTCTCTGTCATTTGTAGGATCAGAAAAATTATTGTCAAAACATTCATCATCTTATGACTGTGAAAATCTCTAATCAACATCATCACCTTCTCATCTTTTGGCTGAGAGTAATCTCCATACTACTGTAATGGTAGAGTAAAAAGGCATACCAATAGCATATACTGTGATTTTTTGAAGTAAAAAACAGCAGTGAAAAAGCAAAGCAAATGGACAAGTCAAACCATACACTTCCACTTAAGGAGATACTCATGAATAGTGACCAAATTTAGCCTAAGCTATATTGACCTTTTCAGAATTTAATTAAGGAGAACATTTTCTTATCTTCAAGACTAAACCTCCATTATTAGATACTTAAATTATAAATAGAAACATATTTTATTAATTTGTGTTGTACTCATAGTTTCATACTTGAACTCTTTTCTTACATAAAAAATTGAATATTCTAAATTAAATATTTTTGTAGCTATATATTTAATTTCTTTAATTTTAATTTTTTTATTCTGGTTTTGGTTTTGGTTTTTGGTTTGTTTTTGTTTTTTTGTTTTTTGGGGTTTTTTTAATAATTACATTAGCCCACTTTAGAGTTTACCGAATACTGGAAAAATCATAAAGCAGGTTGGGTTGAAAGGTACCATAAAGATTGACCAGTTTCAGCCACCATGTCACAGGCAGGAATAGCTTTCATTAGAACAGGTTGTTCAAAGCTCCATCCAACCTGACCTTAAACATTTCCAAGGAATAAAATGTTCACTCCTTTAGAATCTTAGGAAATTGTTAACTTCTGAAGTTGTGAAAACTAAAAAAAGTCCCCTAAAACACCCCTAAAAGTTATGAACTAAATTTTGGGTTATACCAACTGACTCTATAGGTCCTGGATCCATGTTCAAAGGTATAGCACTATTCTTTACCTCTCCTAATTTCTCTTTTCTGCACAGGATTGACTTTAGGATGGTCTCAATTATTTGACCCCTTTCTACCAACTCTGCTCACTTGCCTACCTTGTCAGTACGTAAATCTTGACAGGAATTAATTAAACTCTAACACAGAATTGAATCAGAAAATTTATACCTTATGTACATTTGATAAAAATGACAGATGCTTGCCCAATTGACTTACCTGAAAATCTGCAGTACCACTGGAAATATTATCAGTCCCTAACTCTACATGCTGTATATTCAAAAAATACTATTTTATTTTCCCCAGCATTGCTGTTTGAACCTGGCTGGATGCCAGACACCCAGCAAGCCACTCTATTACTCCCTTCCTCAGCAGGACAGGGGGAGAAAATAAGATGGAAAAAAAACCCTTGTGGGTCAAGATGAAGGCAGTTTATTAACCCAGCAGTGAATTTCATGAGCGCACACACAAAGGAAAATAAAACAAAAATTTTATTCTCTTCTTCCCATCAGCAAGGAATGTCTGGTCACTTCCCAGGAAGCAGGAGTTCAGCACATCATGGTTGCTCCAGAGGGCAAATGTTGTAAATAACAAATGATGAATGATTCTCTCCCCCATCTTTTTTCCTCCTTTATCTTAGGTGTTACTGGTGAACATGTCATACAACATGGAATACCGCTTTGGCCATTTTGGGTCAGCTGTTTTGGTTATATGCCCTCCCAACATTTTGCCCATGCACAGACTTCTGGTGAGGGTGGAGTGTTGGAGAGACAGCACTGAGGCTGTGCCAGCCCCATTCAGCAGCAGCCAAAATATCGGAGTGTTATCAACACTTTTCCAGCTACCACTGCAAAACACAGAGCTGTGAGGGCTGCTGTGGGGAAAATGAACTCCATTTCAGCTAGACATAACACACCCAGAATAAAAAAAAATCTACTACTATTATTATTATTATTATTATTATTATTATTATTATTA
>VXBQ01007926.1:33369-103312 GCA_013400175.1 Phainopepla nitens | reverse complement strand
AGAGGAGAGGAGAGGAGAGGGACAATGGAGGTACAGCTGTATTGATTCAAGAAAAACAACTACCTAGAATCTAATCTCCAGGATTATGGAGCACAGAAATAATGACTTGCCCAGTTCCTGCCCGGTTTTATTTTGTTTTTTTTTTTCCTACATTGGGAGTATGTTGCGCCTACTAAAAGAAAAGAGCTGCCTGGCTCTTTCTTGCTCTTTGAGCCAGGAAGTCATGGAGACCATCACCACCATTTCCACAGCGGCATCACAATCCCAAGACCAGTCTTACCATTGTTGCTGAATCTGCCACTGCTGCTGATGCAAACACTACAGAATTTATGCTCTCCTAACTGTCCAATCTCCTACTTATTAGATAAGACAGAGATTTATAAATATATGTTCTCTCTTCATAGCTATGGGTTTTTCTTACTTCTCTATCTCCTTATTTGTCTTTTTGGGCATAAAGGTTACAGCAAAAGGATGTTTGAAACCTATGGCAGTGTCTGCAGCTGTAGGCCTGTTTAAACCTTCTTTCCTGCCACCAGCTTGGGCTGTCAGCTCTTGACATGCTACAGTGGCTGCACCCTGTCCTATCAAAACCACCAGAGTACTGTAGAATGGTCTGGTTGAAAGAGACGCTAAAGATCATCTAGTTCCAACCCCCTCTGCCATGGCCAGGGACACCTGCCACTAGACCAGGTTGCCCAGATCTCCATCCAACCTGGCCTTGAACACTTCTACAGATGGAGCATCCACAGCCTCTCTGGGCAGCTGGTTGTTGTGGTTTGCCTCTGCCGAAGTAAAGAATTTCTTCCTAACATGTAACCTAAATCTCTCCTCTTTTAGTTTAAAACCGTTCCCCCTTGTCCTATCACTCTCTGCCTATGGTGGGGAGTACAAGTTGCTGTCCACCTTTTTTATAAGCATCTCTGAGCACTGAAAGGCCTCAATAAGGTCTCCTTTGAACCTTCTCTTCTCCGGGCTGAGCAATGCCAGCTTTCAATCTGTCTCAAGGCTCTCTCAACCTGTCTTCATACAAAAGATGTTCTGGCTTTCTGATCATCTTTGAGGCCCTCCTCTGGACTCGCTCCAATAGGTCCTTCCTGTGCTGAGAGCCCCAGAGTTGAATGCAGTACTTCAAGCAGGGTCTCCTGAGGGCAGAATAGAGGTGGAGAATCACCTCCTTTGACCTTCTGATCTTGCCTTTTTTGATGCACCCCAGGATGTGGTTGGTGTTCCAAATCTTAAATATTCAGTTATATGTTTCTACCTGTTTAGAAAACTGTCAAGGCAAGCAAGTCAGCTGTTTGCTAAAAATAAAATGGGGGGATTAGGTCATCAAGAACATGCATATCTTCCACCACAGAAGCTGCTATTTTGGTAACAAGGAGTCAGACTAGTCCTTTCTAATGATATTGCATTTCTAAACTGGTAGCTGTTCTTGCACTATGAGACAGTAGATAAATGGTAAGATTTAGCAGTACAAGAAAACCAGTACTCAAAACCATCAGACTTTCAACAGTACTCTCCTACAGTGCACTGAGCCATGTCAGCAGAATTTGGCAAAAGTTTAAATGCATGTTACTGCCATCTGTAATGTTCCAGGAACTGCTTGTAAATGACAGAAGATGACAACAACAATAAATAGACTAGCATAAACTCATTATGCTGGTTCCAGTGTGGTGACATTTTCAACAAAAAACAGGGGTTATTTTCTTGTTTGTTAGTTTTACTGAGATAAACTTGTTTACACATAGCCTTTCCAAATACCAAACAGTTGTTAAATAATGAAAATTAAAGTGATAGAGATTATTTATGAAACATTATTGTTAGCTTGCTCTGCATAGTATTTTCATTTGAGTTGTAGCATAGTTTTAGTACAAAAAAAAAGTGTTTAACGTATTGGTCCACATTAAAAAAAAAAAAAAAGAAAAGAACATTATGTGTTGCCTTAACCAATGTTAAACTTACTTTCTGATTTTCACATATTCTTCATAGCCAGTTTACACCCAATCTGATACCTTCAAATAACGCTATGACAAATTCAAAGATTGGTAATACAGTTTTTGACAGTTTCCTCTTCCTTAGCTACTGCTCTGTAAGCATTCAAATAATGGTGAAATACTGGTGAATTAAAGTAAATATCTGCCTCTCTTAGATTGTCTTTTTCTGTCTATCACCTGTTCTTGTTCACCCTATCAGTTTTTTTTCTGTACACTGAAAGAACAGCAGTGAAAGCATAGTCCTTTTTATAAAATCACCTCTCTTAACAATTTATTTTTGTACTGAAAATTTATTCTTTGCTAAGGGTCATTGCATGCATTCAGGTGTATGTTTGCATACTCATTCGAAAATTAGATAATTTTGCAGAAGGAATGAAGAACTCAAGGCTATATCAACTCCAGGGGAAAAACTCAAGGGTACAATCATACAAACAGATGGAAAACAAAACTATACTTCTTCAGTTGGTAAATGGGAGATAGTAAGATCATGAATATCCTAGTCTAGATTGATTGAAAGCTCTTTTTCTTCTGAATTGTTCAAATTCTTCTGAATTTGATCTGGCTTGAATTCTAATATGGAAACCACAATGCAAGAACTAATCTTCACAATACTCTGCCCATATTATTCAATACACTTCTATACAAGGCAGTTTTATATATCTTTGTATATAAGAATATATAAATCTTTGTATATAAAGTCTTTGTAAAACCAATTTTAGGAAAAGAGCTGTCTTTTTTGTTGTTTGAAGAATACTTTTTCACTTAAAACTGTTTCCAGAACTGTATTCACTTCTGAGTCCTGGAAAAGTGAAATGCAAAACACACTTGCCTGTTTTCAAATAATGCAGCATTAGAATTCCTTTTGACCACATTCAGATTTCTACATTTGAGCTGTTCTCCATTCTTATATTATTTTTATAAATAATGGAGAGAAATATGATTACTACATCAAGATTAATCTTACCAGATAGAGGCATCAACTCAGAATGAGTCAGGTTCTAGACATACCAGTTTATGAGCATAGCCTGAAAAGAGAAACAGGGTGTCTTGCTTGTATATACATATACACACAATGTAAGTGCTGAGGTAAAAGGATTTCCATAGAGTACATATTTACCTTGAAGGAAATAAGGGACATTTTAGGGATAGTTTTATGTGTCTGAAAATAAAGACTATTTTTAGGAACCAAAACCAAAATAAGAAACTATTACTCAAACTTAATAATCATAATCACAGATTAAGGAAAAAACTAAGGACAGATTCAGAGAAGATGCGTCTCACCTTATTAAAGGTAAAATTAAAAAAGGACAATGGTAGAAGCTACAGTTCTAACTTCTTTCCACCCTCCTTTTCTTTTTCTCTACCAGCCTTTTCTGTAGCTTCTGTTACAGAGGCTCCCTAAGCACAGGGAAGGAAGCAGATATTTTCAAATATAAAGAGATATTTTCAAATGTAAAGAGCTTGCAACACAAACCAACACCATCTTAATGGAAGTGGATAAAAAGACTGCAGATATCTCACACCATTCCTACTACAAACTCTATTTACAACAGTTCAAGCTCTGCAATAGATACTTCAGGCGCTGTAGCAATATCTTCACGGATATCTTGGGTGGGAAGCCATGTTTCAAGCTCACTGGCTTCAAAGATTAGTTGTGAGTATAAAAATAGCATCACAAAATAGAGTTCCATCAATGCTTATCTGAGCAGAGAAGCTCCGAGGCTTTTATGTTTGTCTCATCATTAACTACTTCCCTACTCAAATGCTCCTTGAACCACTAACAATATAAACAGATCTAGTGAAAAAATGGATTGACTGCAATTCCAGGGGGAAAGGGAAAAGTTGTCTGTAAGAAAGCTCCGAACATCTCACAGATTAAGGTAAAACACAATTGTTCACTTAGGGATATGCTTCCATATCATACCCTGTGATGCTATAAAAGATGGAAAAAAACTCTCTTTTATCTCAAAAACATATTCTTTAGATATCATTTCATTACTAAATAATGTTTTTTGAATGCCTTAAGTTCTCTAAGTATTTTTGAATAGAGTGTTTGTCTGAATAAATATATCTATATGAGACAAAAAGCTACAGCAATGTGGGAACTACCAAGAAAATGTTATTTCAGGTCAATTCTGAGTCCTACTTCTTTTCTGCATATCCAAACTCCATAAAAATATGAAAACTAAACTTAGGAATAAAAGAAATGTGCATTTTTCTTAGACTAACAGCCATGTGATTCTGTTCACAAAGGGTTCTAAAAATAAAAAATATGAAAATACTTTGTCACCAAAATAAAATAATAAAAATAAGCAAAAAAACCCCTACCCCTACTAAATTTATTCAGTCTGATTTTTCTATTGATAATATCATCAAAATTTGAACATTTTCATTTTCCTTTTTCATTCTGGCTCAAGATCATCAAGGAGAACATTTAGAACCCTCAGGAACTGTTAGGAGAAAACTTATTTTTATCTACCACTAAAAGTGACTTTTTTTAGGTTTGCTATGTAAGTGGAAATATACGTGGAAATATACATTCAGAAGTGTGACATAGTGTTAAGATCTAATTATTGAGAGATGCTTCTGTCCAAATTAAGGTGCAGCCAAGACCATATTTCAAAGTCAATACTATGGATTTTATTAAACAATAGAGTGTGAGGTAGAGACATAGAAAGAAATAGAAAAGAGGCAGGGGGAGAGGAACAGGGAGGAGAGGAGAGAGAGAAATAGAGAGAGCGAGAGAGGGAGAGGCTGGTCATTGAAAACTTTACAATATTTGTAGATTTTAGCAGAAAATTAATGTATATTTGGTACACAGTTCTCTTAGTCTATTGGTTAAATTATTCCCTCGCTTCTAATGCTAATTAGCCCCATGCTCAGTCTATCTCTTTTTCTGAGCCCCTGGGTTGCTTGGTTCAGTGGGCTGTGAGTCCCTGATTGCCATCTCCACCTGCCGGAACTGCCTTTTACCCAGTCAGAGCTGATTTCAGGACAATGGCTGAGTTGGCTTTCCTTTTGGCCCATAAATTCTGCATACTTTGTGTCCATTATCAGTGATCCATTCTTCTCCTCCAGCTTTGTTACCATCCCCTAGGTGTGAGATAACACCCTGACAACAGTACCACCTTTATCTTATCTCGAGTTCCCAGCTGTTGTCGCTCATCTTCCAGTCCAAGTTTCAGGTATCCAGGGAGGCATATTCGGGGGAGCTTCCTTGGTTGTTGCTGGTCTTAGATGTCCTCTGTCTCAAAAGTTGGGGTGATCTTTGTTTGACCAGTGATATGTGTATTTGCAGTTGTTTCTTTACAATTTGCCACAGTGGGAATTTTTGTCTGGATGCCTTAACCAGGAGGTGCTACCCAGATCTCACCTCTGCCAGGTTAGAAACATCCTGTTGCTCCCTTCTGTGCTTAATTCATGGCAATGTCCTTCTGTGGCCTAAAGAGTGTTTGAAACAGGCAACTGTGCTCTTTAAGTCCTTACACATAATCAAAGCAGTTAATGAATTAAAATAGGGTGTTGATTTTCGAGCTTTTAAAATTTAAAAAATGTTATCCAAATAATAGTTGAATCTCACACAAAAATAACTTTTAGATGGAAATAAAACATGCTAGAAATATCCTTTTCACAGAGAGAAAATAAACAAAAAGATGAAAGGTTGATTACAGGTTCTTTTTTTTTTTTTTAAATTCTTATTTATTTCCTTCTCTTCCTGGAAGGCATAAGAAGAGATGGAAAGATTAAAAAAGGAAAAAAGGAGAAAAATTCTTTCATCAAACAGAATTCTGAATTAATTTACTTGAAAAAGCAAAAAAAAACAAACATGAAACTAAATGCAAGAAATTTAGTCCAGGTGAAAAAAAAATCCATGTGATGATCTCACAGGATAAATCCAGATGAGCTAAATTTGATTCAAGTATGTATGTCGTCAAAAGTAAACTAAGATGCAAGACATCCTCCTGGCACATTCAACATAAATGTTCAAACATATGGAGCTCATATCTTAATTGAATACTCTGCATAGTTCTAATAATCTAGTGGCTGGAGTTCATCTCTAGGAGATGATATTTTGAAGTCTTCACCTGAAAAATGCAGACTTTGGAAGCCAGGAGAATTTTCAGACCAGGACGACAAAAATAATGCAAGAAGCAGCTGAGAGTGAATGAGGTGGAAGGATATTTTTTTTTTTTTTTGGAAGGCAAATCTCTGTTGAAAAACAAATGTGAGGCCCCAGGCATGAAAATGAATGTAACAACAGCAAAAAAGGTTAATAGTCTCTAGAGACACCAGCTAGAATGGTCTTCTGAAAGAATGTATTTCTCAGAGTTGGTTGTGAAAGCCCAGATTGCTATCTTGGGCTAGACAATTAATTGAGAACTTCATGTGGTGCTATGATGCATTTCCATTCTTCATAACAAAAATTTCACTTCTAACTACTATAACGAATGCCTGTGTAAGGAGACCATCTACCACTGCTTTCTGTCTCATTTGCTTAACATAACAGGCTGCTTTGGGTAGTACGCAAATTTTGGCTGGGAATTAATTTTATTCACAGCAGCCTGAAAGATCAGGCTGTATTTTTGATTTTTGACCACAACAGTCTGGATAACACAAGGATGTTTTGGCTGTTGTTGAGCAGGGGTCACACAGCATCTAAGCATTTCTGCTTCTTACACTGCCCCTCCACTGAGTAGGCTGGGGAGTACCAGAGGTTAAGCAGGGACGCAGCTGGGAAATCTGACCCCAATAGTCACATACATATGTCATGCTCAGCCATAAAACTACAGAAGGAGGAGAAAGAGGGGGTACACATTCAGAGTTATGGCCTTCATCTTCTCAGGTAACCATTACACCATCAGCCCAGAAATGGTTACATTTCTCCCTGGCAAAGGGAAGCCGTGAATAAACTCCTTATTTTTCTTTGCCTGTGTGAACAGCTGTGTTTTACCAATGCAACTCTCTGTATCCCAATCCATAGATCTCTCCTGTGTTCTTCTGGAAGGGAAGTGAGCAAATGGCTGTGTGAAGCTGAGCTGTCTGCAAGGGTTAAGCCGCAAAATGTATCCTCGCACTACCCCAAGCAAGGCTGCTCAAATTTCTAATAGAAAACTGTTCATAGTTCTAAACAGCTCTCTAAAAACTAAAGATTACCAGGGCATCCAGCTGTTTTATTCTTCGTGACAAGATTCTTATTTAATAACTAACCTGAGTGAATTTCGTGAGCAAGGTATCTCAGGTCTTAAATGAAATTCAGGGAGGCTTTTTTTTTTTTTGTATAAGCAACATGCACAATTATGTTTAGCAATCAGATATCTCATCTTTTTAAAAAAGTCCATCTGCATGTTTGCAGGATAAGGTAAATTGCATAAAAATTAAAGTTGCACTAATTCAGACACATTTTCTAACTTAAATCTTCTCATTGTGTCTTGAGTTTGGTCTTTATTGTCTTTGTTCTAACAGAGTATTAAGTTTCTACATAATGATTTTATTTGATATTTTAAGATAGCACTCCATATATGAAAAGAAAGGGGGGAAAAAGAAGAAGAAAAAAGAAACAAACTACAACCCTCATAAAATTTCACATGAAAATTCACCAACAATAATTATAAGGTCTTCAGCAGGTATCATCAAAGTTGATGCCATTTAGCGTACTACCAACAAGCAAGCTTGCTGTGATGGATACAGCTGCAAGGATACATACACTACATACACTACAGGAATATTGTTATAGTTCATTTCGCTACTTCTGTGCAAACTGTGCATATCTTACTTAAAACAAAGTTCTCCTTTGAAATGCACTCTTTCTTAAGAAAAAAATAAAATTGGGTATCTTATGAAGAAACACATCTTTAAATTACTTCTGTTCTTTCTCTTGAACTATAATTACCAAAGGATTGCCATGAAAAGAGCTAAAGGCTATAATTAATATTATTCTCTTTCTTGGATGAAGCATTTAAATACAGTGCATTATTTCATTGATCTCCCCGCAGACAAAGTCATGCCAATCCTTTTTTAGAAACAAGTTTCCTGCCCAATTTCCCCTCCTTATAACTTTGAACAGTGTGTTCTTTTGCAGTTCCCAAATGTTCAGAAATACTTTCAGAATAACAATGAAATGGAAGACATGAAGATTGCAATCATGTTAACATTTTTCACTGGATTTTTTACAGATAGTGATTAATAATTATTTTCTGATTCTTCTTGCACTGATTTAATGTATCAAAATTGACCTGCAGAGGCTTCCAGAGATTTTCTTGGCAACAGTTTCAGCTGTGTAAGGATGTGGAGCCAAATTAAATAATCAGCCTGCATATTAAATAACAAATGTTTTCAGACCAATTTTGCTTAACCAGATGTCCTTTCTCTTTGTTGTAGGCTTATGAGCTACAGGAACTGTTCGGTTTGTTCTCTAAATTTCAAATATTAATAAGGGTCAATTATTTTTTAAAAATTGTTATTTGAGGCTTTTCTTTTTTTCTTAAGCAGAAATATAAATCTCAGTAAATTTGAGTAAGGTTTGAGAGATTTCTCTTAAACTGCAATGGTTTTTCCTGCAGCAACCATTTCTTTTTCTTGCAATATCCCACCAAGATAGTAGTTGTAAATGAAAATACTTGCTTATATAATTAAAATTCATTTAAATAGATTAAAAATTCGTCTTCTCTGTCTATTTCAAAATACACCTGTCTTATTCACTCATCTGGAATAGCTGCAGGAGCTTAGTATATTTTATAGGGGTTTTTTTGTGCATGTGATGAATGCATCACAGATATATCTTAGCTTGTGCAAAACTCTGAACACTGGTAATAAAACTATTGCTGAGTATATAAGGAATAGGAATGACATGCTGATATCAATAAATAAATCACTTATTTGTCTTCATCTAAGTTCTGTAAACCAGAAAAGTGCGTAGTAGTTTAGAACTGTTCAATGCATAATGGATGATTTGCCTGGAAAGGGAGGATGTATGTTTTTATGTATATAAGTGTATATAAATATAAGTTCTTACATTTCCAAATAACTCTATGATATTTTACTTAAAAAGGGCTTTGGCATTCTTTTTTTTTTTTTTGGTGTAAATTTAAAACTTTATTTTCAGCTTATATTTACAGAAGCATCGGGTCCCAAAGACTGTTAATCTAGTAAATTTCAGTCATGGCTATACACAGTTTAAATGACCTAGTACAGTGCACTTCACAAAATTGTTTTTCCTAAGAGTTATTTTAGACTGGATGAATTATTTGTGATTTCAGATTTTTTTTTCTCGCTACTGTAGTCCATAGAATGTAGAGAAACAAATTGGAAGAGCACTGCACTGGGGAAAAAAAATCAGAGAGAAAGAAAGGGAGTAAGAAAGAAAAAAAAAGGGGATGAGAAAGAGAGAAGGAAAGAAAGAGGGAGAGAGTAAAAAAACCCACATCAGAACAAAAATGCACTCTTACAGACTTGACCTCAAACTAAGATAGAAAAGCGTGAATTGAAGAGCGTTTTGCTGAAACAACTGCTACACTAATTCACATTGAAAATCTAACATCAGAAGTCAACCCTACTTTTCAGCTGTTTTTTAATGGTGAAAATTGTATTTTCAATATTTTCTATAACTGAACAAAGTACCATATGTTTAGAAGAGTTAATATGCCCTGTCTACTTTAGGAAACTGATATGTTCTTTTGACATTAATTGCTATGTTCTTGAAATGCCTCTCCAACTATCTTCCATTATTAACTGTTACAAATGAAAATATTAAATAATCCTCTAAAATGTTAACAAGACTTTGTACAAACACGGTCATCTTAAAATTACTAGTGCATGACTGTCATGACATTATATTGTTCTATTTTTCATTCAAGAAATAAAGAGTTTATGGTACAATTTATCCTTTTATGCTTTAATAACATACTTGTTAATAAACAGATGAAAAATAAAATTGTCTTACAAACTCAAGATAATACTGATATTCTCAGGAAACAAGTCCTGCGATAGAACAAATTCCAATCTCTCTGTGATTAGTGTACTATAAATATTTTCTTAGACAATCAAAATAGACCATGTCATTAAAATTCAATATATTTTTCAGTTTGCTGTTACACATTTCTAGATTAATATTCTTAGAGTGTTAGTTGAAATTCCTCATTGATATGCATAGGCACTCTGACCTTGGGATGTTAATCTGAACACAAACATTTATCTCTGCCTTGTCACTGTTTTAGCTTGTGTCTTATGATCAAATCTCTTAGAGGGGTGGATATCCATCACTTTGCTGCCATTGGCCTGTGTTGATTTATAGATGACATCTCAAAGCAATAGTTGTTCTGAACCGTTCAATGCTTCATAAAATTAAGCAAGAAGTTTCATAGTACTCCTGTGCTCTGGTAGTAACTACAACTATTCAATAGTTCCTGGTATGATTTATTATACTGTGGAATAATGCGTTGACTTCTCCCCTCTTTTTCTATTGCTTTAGTCTTGTATTAGCCAGTATAATGCCATGTGGTGGCTATATACCTAAAAGAGAAAAGAATCCAAGTAAAATTCCTTGACAATCTTGCAAGTAAATTTTATTCAATCTGTTACGCTTTGGGAGCTGTGAATTTTCAGCAATGTTTTGTAACATTCTATCCAGCAGAGAAGAGAACATAAGCCTTTTCAGTTTTCGCAAAAAGAGTAACATACATCATAATGGAGTAAATGTAAAAATATATTTGAATATGAAGGACAGGGAATTTATTTCTATACATATTTGATTAATTAGAGAGGATCAAAGGGAAATCATATTAATTAATAATGTGTTGTAAAAAAAGTTCTCTCTCTCTCTCTCTTCCTCTGAGGAGAAAAGAAAGTCAGAGACATTTTTAAGAGATGATGTTATTAAAGTAGTCTTTTCCTTTAGATAAATATAGTGAACAGATTTGCATTTTCATTTTTGCTTGCATGGTAAATTTACCAGATATTATTAATACTTTTTTATATTTCATTTCAGTGTTTGAAAGCCTGATCTGTGAAATGATTGGTCTAACACATTGCATAACTGAGGTGCTGTTGCAATAAGGAAAATAATAACTGGTATGGATTACGTGAATATATGTGTGGCAGGTTTTGGGGGATTTTTAGTTGAAATTTTGAGTAAAGAGGTTTGTTGGTTTGGGTTTTTTTTTATGGTAGTAGTACTGGGTATTTTTCTCCCCTGAGGATTTAAGAAAACACTAAAATCTGTACATTTTGATAGAATGAAAATTTGGGAAAAAATTTCTGTTAAATTCTACACAGCCTAAATTCTACTGCCAGCACAAGATTCCAAGAAAGCAGAATAATTCCTATTAGAATGGACTTCAGGATGTCTCTATTCCAACATCCTGGACATAAGAGTCAGCTATGATGTCAGACCAGACTGCTTAGGACTGTATTGAGTATGGGCTTAAAAATCTCCCAGGATAAAGACTACATAGGCTATTTAGACAATTTGTTTATTTACATTTAATTCTGCATACTTTGATTGGTCACAGTTGTTTAATGTGCACTAAGAAATTTGAGAAGTTAATTTTTTTACATTGGTATTTTTTCCTCTAAACTTTGTAGGTATATTTTAATCCTATTACCATTACAAGAATTGGGACACTGAAACATAAAGATTTGGTGGAGAGTTTTTGAGAGATTCTAATGCTCATTAAAGAGTCATTTAAAAGAAATAAGGGAAGAAATGCATAATAATTTCTTTGTTTTGTGGCTTGTTTACTTTTCTGTAGAGTGAAACTGACATAGGCATATGTCTGACTTACATTCTATTTCAGGCTTCCCAAAAGCCTAATACTTGTAAGGTTTATCTGACAATAATGTTAACAATTTTAATGTTTTCTCCCAAATAGTAATAATAATTTTTAAAAAAATTGGGTAAAAATACTGTTTTGACATACAAATAAAAAAAATTAAAAATAGGGGAAACTGTTATTCTTGATATGTAACAGTAACTTTGCAATTTTTTTTCTTATTCACATTTTATATATATTTCTATTAATATAGAGAGCTATAATTTTTATCAATATAGAGAGCTATAATTTTATCCTAATTCTTGTATTACTTCTGTTTTCATAATTTTATGCAGAGGAGTATTTTCTCCCCGGTACTTAACCAGTCTATATTATGAAAAATAGCAGGGTAAGCAATCTTAGCAATAGTAGGATATGCGATGTTTTTTCTTTAAAAAATTTACTCATAGAATTGTAAAAATTGGAAGGGTTCTACAAGTCACCTGGCCCAATTTTCTGCTCAAAATATGTCCATTGAGAACAGGTTGCTCAGCACCTTGTCTGCTTGAGTTTTGAAAATCTACAAAATTTGAAAATCATGGTGTCTCTATCCTATTCCAGTGTCTGACCTCCCTTATGGTCAACATTTTTCTCAATATATTAAGCCAGAATTTCCACTGTTACAAGCTGTGACTGTTGCTTCTTGTCCTTCCTCTGAACACAAGTATGTAGCACCCAGTCACATCATCACACTCTCCCTTGAGAGCAGGAAGGTTCTTCTTTACCCTCATAAACAAATCCATTTTTTCAGATTTTCCTCATGTCTCTTGTTTTTTTCTATTGCTGGGAGCACAAAATCATAAACAACATCTAATGTTCATACTCTTTTTCTCTAACTGAGCTAGTTGTTTCATTGCAGAAGGCAAACTGGTAGGTCAAACATGATTTGCCCTTGGGTAATCCACTCTGGCCAATCATACTCTTGTTTTTTCAAGTTTGATCTGACATTACACGGGTGTCCCTCCATTTAGTTGTCCAGAACCTCTTACTTTCCAGTCTTAGAGATGAATATTAGATTCTTCTGGTGCTCAGGGATATTTTGTTTCCTATGACTTTTCAAAGACCACAAAAAACAGCCTTGTAATGTCCAAATGCATTGGCTACATCTACCAGCACCTTGGGAACATGCCTCCTGTCTTCATGGTTCTCAGTTTGTCCTGCTGCTTCAAATATTCCTTAGCTGTATTATTCTTGATGGTAGGTGACACTTTATTCTTTTTATTTGAAAGGAATTATTTTTGGAAACTGGAACTGACCAGTGAAAATTGAGGGAGGGAATAGCCATACAAAACAGGTAAACACCACTAAGTATCTTTTTGGTATTTTTCTATATCTTTTCTGTCACTCAGTACACTGCTTTATTGGGTAGTGGACCCAAATTTTTCTTAAGGTTTTTGTTTGTTTGTCTTCCTTTTTCTTTTCAACTGATAAACTTACATAAACCCTTTTTATTGACTTGTGTATCCAGTGCTAGCTCCAAGTCCCATTGAGATTAAACTTCCCAGTCATACCTTCCATACCTGCATTCCCAGGTGTTGTCTCTAGAGTCTTCCTGGGTAATTCACTCCAATTTCCATTTCCTACGTACTTCCTTTTTCTATTTCTGTTTCTCTGTGCTAGTCTTCTGCTTTTCAGACTGAGCACTGCAAAGGACTGCTCTTGTTCCTTAGATAAATTTTTAAAGATAACTTGTTCTGCTTGAACCTTTTGCCCTTCAGGAAAGTGTTTCAAAGAATTCTGTCAAGGTGATTCTTAAAGAAAGACAAATTTCTTCCCCTTGAGGTCCAGTATTTAGGATTCTGCTACTTTTTTGGTAACTTCTCTAAAGATTTTAAAAATTGTGGTATCACACTTGCTTTACATCCCCAGTGAATTTTTTCCTTGATTGTTATGGCAAGCAGAACATCTCCCCTGTCATTGAAATATGTCAAGACAGCCCCATCTCCTCATTTCCTGAGCTATCTACCATTTATTACAGCACCTAGTTAGGAAGCTTATCCACCTCTAATTTCTCATTCTCTTCTTTTGCTGTGTAAATTCCTGTACAGGAAAAATGTATAGATCCAGTCTCTACCTTATAGAAGGAAATACTCTTAGTTACAAAATGCTTTATAACATTTTCCCCACAAAAATATACTCTTCAAAACATTATGCTTTCCCCATTGTCAGATATCAGCTACTGCATTAAAAAGTACTTTCAGCTGAATGTAACAGATATTTTATATTTGCACATAAACTTTTATTTTTTGCCAATTCCCCTGTCTTTATATGTTTGATTCAGAAAACTATTAGACATTACAACTTCAGGTTTGTAGAGCTGGAACCCCAAGACATACATTTATGTTAAATATGACAAATGTAGATTATTCTCAGGAGAAATACAGCTATGCTGAGCTAATAATATTTTTTTAGGTATTCTATTCAATGAAAATAATTTTACATTTTGTGGAAACACTACTTGTGGCATTGATTTTTCATTTGAATACGTGGTGGAAAGATAAAATGTAAATATATAGTGTAGTGACTGGTTCACCACTAAAAAATTTTCCTTATTTTTGTAATATTTTATTTACGGCTCTGATAGTTGCAGAAATTTGATTTCTTGCTAACATTTCCCTTTTAGTAGATTTTAGTATTATTTTAGTAAATGTTTTTACCAAGGTTACTAATGGCTTCTGTTTTTTTTTTTTTTTCCTCAAAAAACATCAATATTTGAAATTCTATGGTTGGTTGACAACAAAAATATAAAAAAGATAAAAATAATTCTGAACTTTTCAAGACTTTCAGCTGAGCTATAAGAACACTAAATTGTTCTTGGTCATTGAGGCATGTGATAAGAAAAACCGATGACCTTAATTTTTATGTTCTTGAAATAGCCCTTTTCACCTTAATATCCATCCATCTTAAGGACAAGAAGTTTGTCCATGATAAAACATAGCATATGCTTCAAGGTGATGCTAAATGTCTTGGGAGACAACTGTCAGTGAGGTATGGCTATGGCAAATCAGGGTGTTCCTATGCTTTCACTGTGTGTCATTTTTTGTTATACCATGTTACTTACACTGCCTTTAAAACTTTCATCAAAATCTATAAAAACCTTGGATGTTATTTTTACTAATCATTTGTGCATTTCCTAGATATCAGGTTGGCACCAAGGTTAACAATTTCCCTCTTACTCCTCCTTCCCTTCACTTTTATTGCTCTCCTTTTCTTCACTCAATGAAACCGGGTAAAGTAAATATTTTTTTTCTTTCGATGAAATGACACTCAACTTAGAATGATTACTGAAAATAAGTTGTAGCCAACACTGAGGTGGGCCTCAGCTATGCTGTTTGCTGTACTAAGTGAAAATGAGCAGAATAGTTTTCTTTAATATACACAGGAAGTATATTTAATAAAATATATAAAGTAAATAAGTAAAGTATATAAAGTAAAGTATATAAAGTAAAGTGATTGAATAAGGATTTTACATTATTAACATACCAGGAAGCATGCAGAGAAAACTTTAGCAGTGTATCTTACTGCATCTTCCTTATTTTGGGATGATTACAGTCTTACTTCTTTACAGATAAATGTGGAGCAATGAAGACGTCTGGCTGTTGCTGGGATCTTGCTGCCAGCAGGGGGGGACACATTAAGGCAGGTTTTGAGGCAGTCGTGGTAAAACTACATCTTGACCAAAAGCTGTACCAGCAACAAATTACTGTATTTTTTCTCTCTGGAGGGATTTCCATAGCTCTACATAGACTGAAATTCCCTCACTAAAGACTATAATTTGCCTCATCTAAAAGGAGTCAACTTCTTGTTGCCAAATCAGGTGCACTATTCCTAATGATGCACTCATTTTATAAATTGAGAAGTGCAAAGGACTTCTTCACTATTTTTCAAGAGCTTATTGCTTAGCCATAAAAGGAGTAGTACCTGCTGATTATGCAAATATCAATTCCTATCACTACTTAGACATATCTCTAATTCGTGTATGCTCTTGCTCTACCAGAAAAAATACTTCCTCCTAGTTGTTTGTATGTCAGTACTTATTTGAAAACTCAAACAGATGTGTAAACAAGTTTGTTAGCACTCACTTATAAAGCTTTGCAGATGCATTTGTCACAACTGTGAGCAGATAAAACAGGAACATTACCCGAGCAAATAGACCATCACAAGATTTACACAGAATTCTCTTCTTTTTTGTGCATCCAAAATAACTAGATATGTGCTTCACACACAGAAAATACTTAGGAGAAATTAGTGTGTGAAGCTGCAGAGAAAGCTCAGCTGAAGTAATTTAGAGACAGTAATTACCTCCACATTATTGTTATTGTAGTTCTTACCACACACCACGAAGCAGAAAATAAGAACCTCTGACTCATAGAATACTTGAAAGCTGTTGTAAAGATTCCCCACAGCAAAGCTTTGTGTGTCACCTCATTGAAAAAATTAGTAAATAGATAATAACAATCATCTAAGCATGATTTTGGAAGTAATGGTAACTTTAAAGGGCTGTTTTTATACATAAATGCACATTTAGGTATATCTATAAATGGTGTTTTATCTCTATTCCAGTTTATAATCTATTGGTTAACCATGCCTGGGTACTTGTGGATGAAGAAATATACCTAAGGAATTGAATCACTTTAGTACCTTGTACATTCCATATTTCAATAGCAATCCACAGTAAGAATAGAAGTTGAGCATAGTAAGAAAGAATGGCAATTAAATACACTAAGTAAATAAAAAAAATCAGCCTTAATTAAATTTGTTCAGGTTTGCGGAAAAAAAAAAGCCAAATCAGGTCACTGGAAAAGTTCTACAATATTTTATTGAACTCCCTCATTTCCCCCCATCAGCAGTTATTTCCCTCCATTCTAGCTGACCTTTCCTTCTCCTATTTCCACTGTCATTCATTAGGAGAATTTTACCTTATAATGCCACATTTCTCACAAACAGTGAAAAAGAAATAATTTACATTAAGCCTCTCCTACTATACTAGTTTTAGGTTTTATATTTTTATTTTAAAATAAAAGAAAATACTTACAAGTTTTTATTCACAGTGTTGTAAATGTTTTATTTCATTTAGCAGAAAGAGAAAGCTAATGCAAAGCAAGAGTATATGCGTTGTGCAGCAGCTGCTGTTTACGACTTACCATGAAATCCTTCTGTTTTTCAATTCTTCCAACCTGTTAAAATTAATTGCTTTCCTAATTTTTTTGGTGAAGGAAGGATGCTATTCATGATATCTCATCTAAGAAACAAATTTAAGTAAATTAGCTGTCTAATTATCTTAATCACTGGATACCACATACTTAGATAAACTAGTTCTGTGCAATTTATATAAACATAAAAATAAACTACAATTATGTCACATTAATTCTCAAGATCTTCCCAGATGTAGAAATTCAGAAACTTGATAATAAATACAACTCACTGCGTTTCTGTTCCATTTCACATAGAAAGCTTCAGTATTTGTCTTCATTGGATGAAAAGTCAAAATATCACCTTTTCAAGACTATATTTTTCCAAAGGATCTGAAAATAACATATCTTCAAAATTAATCAGTCCAGTACAGTATTAGCCTTCTTCTCTTGAAACAGCTCTGAGTCTTGGAGCGGATAATTGTTTTATTGTCACCATTCCTTATGTTCAGATTTGGATTCCTAAACGGATGACTTTTCCTTTAATATGTCATGGCTTCTTGACTGGAAAGAAGCACATGAAAAAATTATCATGGAAGGCATATCCTGACCAGTGATACTTTTTAGGAGAATAGGTACAATAAATACGCAAATGTATATCTTTCAAATGACATAACATTGGTATTGATATTAAACTGACACATAATTAAAAATCTGGATTTATTGTGACCAGACAATGCCTTATTTGAAAACAATTTTTGATTAATACAGCATGAAAACAGATATATTTTTAATAAGCTCTCTATTTATCTCAATTCAATTTGTCAATTACTATTTAGAGACATTTTCTGTTCAGAAAAATAAAATAAATTTCTGTCAAATACTTCTTAATTAGTTCTATTAATGAGCAAATGAATTAGGTTTCCTTAATAAGGTTTTGGTAACAAGGTGTCTGTCTATGAGCAGACACTAGAAGACTCTCCTAAATGTGACAGAACCTGTTCCAGCCAGCTCTAACACAGACCTACTGCTGGCCAAAAAAGCTGGAAGTCAAAAGAGCTTCAGTGGAAGATGTTGGGGTTAAACCATGACAGATGTCCAGACATCAGACTGAGGTATTCTCCTTAGTGTCTATATTTCCAAAACCAGCACGCAGACTTAGCTTTTTTTGCCTTTGTTTTTCAAAATGAGAGGTCATGAATTTTTCCTAGTAGAAGATTTAGCTTAATATTATCAAACTGATTGTGTTCAATCTGTTTCCTTATATTTTGTTGTTTTCCTCTGCAGTAACTTTAAAATTATCTTCGGGAATAAAGATAGAAGTACAGCAGCTCTTTTCTGACATAATGAAAACACTACTAAGGTTTCATCCTAACTTTCCTAATTTATTCAAAGTCCAGTCTACGTCCGCACATTTAACTCACTGCAGCTGTAAAATATTGACAATGAAGCTGCAGTTAGTTCACGGAAAAACTTATTAAACATTTTTGGGTTTTTTTTTTTCAAATTCTGAAAGTAGAAATTTAAATATTTATCTTAATTCTTACCTTGTAAAAAGTAAGGAATCCTTGTTTTATCAGTACTGTAAGAATCAGTCTTACTCACACAAGCCAGTGCCAAAATTGTGTTGACTTTAAGGAAAAAATACTGTGTCCCAGATGAATAAGGGATCACTTGAATGACTCCTTGGACTGGTCAAGGGAAAGAAAACAAGGGTGCAAATTTATGCAGTGATTTAAATTAATGACATATCATTGTCAGTGTAGCAGTTATCTTATTCATCATGTTAAGATAATGTAAAACATAGTGTATAGAAATGCTGAGATAGCACACACTGAGTAGAAACTATGTTAATAGCTTTAGGCTTTTTTATATACATATATTTTATATGTATATATATGTATATAAATGATATAAGAGCTAGAATTCTAGTAATTTCAAAACATGAATTTTGGGAATTTTTAGAAGATCTACCATTGTGATTGCTTCCTCCTCACACCTTTCTCCATAAGAAGACAAAATAACCAAGCAGTCTCCTCTATTGAATATACCCAGTCATACCTTTATTGAATTAATTAGATGTTTATGATCAGCAGTTCTTTAGGGATGAGTATGTTAATTTTGGGATGACAGTTATTTACTTTTGTTCTGTGTTTATGTACTTGGTGGTGATAACTAATATTCCATTCTGCATTATCTCGTCAGCTCAGCTTGCTGGAGAGCATTTTGATAAGGTAAACCAACAATGAAACTGAGCTTAAATTAAGATTTCTAGCATAATGAAACTCAATATTCACAGCTCCTATTCCACAACTGAGATCCTGCACTCATTTTAATACAATTAGAGTGAGGGGGGGAAAATGCTGCAGAATACTGAATATTCACGCTGAATCGCTTTTAAGACTGAGAAAGCAAACCAAGAAACTGAGATGAAACTAAATGTTGTCTCTGTATTAAATGTAAATGCTTTCAATGATCTTGTTTTTGCTACTGAAGATAATATTGAACTTTCAGACTACAGACTTTCTTTGCATGCTTTTAAGACAGAAAAATGTTAAGATGGAGGGGCTATAATCCTCCTTTTATCTTGACAAAAAAACTGCACTTCAAAACTGCACTTCCCCATAGGAGTATGGCACTTGATGCAGACTGGCACTTGTTGGTCTGTAGAAAATATCCAACAATAGAGTATGATGGAGTTATTAAACACTCTTTATACCTTAAATGTAAAATGTTTCGTATGATTTTCTGTTTTAAATTCCTGTAAGGGATTTAAGAGATTCATTTATGTTTTGCACTGGGACAAATAATATGTGGTAATCTAGCCTACTCCCTTCAGGTCCACAATAAAAAAGGCACAATAGTACAGGGCTTAGTTCATGCATAGGCCTTTAAGGACAAAAATTGCACATTTATGTTTGCCTGTGTATATACCTACGAGGGTGGATGGTACAAAATACATTATTTTCTCCTGAAATGCATGTGTTTAGAGGGCAGAGGCTTTGACAGTGATTTTGCTCTCTCACCATTTTCAGGCTGAACTAAACATCTCAGTGTTTATCTGATGCACATACTTGTGCATTGGCGAGCTCCGTATAGAATCCATTGAAAAGTCTTAACTGACAAAATTCATAACATCCTGCAAGTGTTGAATTTTACCCAAAATATAACACAATGGATAGGATTATGATTATTCTAAAGTATGTTTTGAGATCTAAAGTCTAGAAATGTTGACAGAAGTAAAGAAACAAGTATACAGACACAATGGTACACATAGTCAGTACATGCATACCAAGCTGCTTTGTTACTATTTTTGCTTTACTACTGATTTACGTTCAGAAAATAACTGTAGAGCTTATCACTGACATGATTTAGCTCTCTTATTTTATTTTTCTTCACCATCTTGAAGAACAGCAGGTCTTTTACCTTTAAAGATGCAAGTAGGGTGATTTAAGAAGTAAGTACCTTTTTTTCTGTATCTGTAGTTTTGCATATCTCCTGTTGTTTGGTTCACCACACTCATAAATTAGATGTAAAGGACTGAAATTTTAATTCCCCAACTTACAACTTGTTTTACTGACATAGAATTTAAGATTTCACATAGAAGTTACTGTGGGCAGCTTTTTTCACCATAATTTTGTTCCTTTGTAGGATAAATGTGAAAAAACATGAAGACAAGGTATCAAAAATTGTATTAAATGTACAAAAAATATGTCTCAGTCCCTGAGCAACAGTCTGACCTCAGTCTCTGCAGACTCCAATATTGCAGTATATACTCCAATGCATTTTCTTCAGATACAGAATTGATCAAACTATTCCGAAATTGGAACAGAAAAATAGAAACTGGGAAGCTTAGGATCACTCATTAAATTACAGATGCTGCAGAATGGTATTTGTAAGCCATATGAGTGTCCTATGGGGGGAAAAAGATGAGAAAAGTCTTTTCTTCTTCTGTAACAAGCATGTTTTATTGTACACTTTATAAAACTCTTTAAACTTTTAACTTGAATTCTGTTTTCCAATGTGATGAGTAGAGGAATATAGTATGATAGTGCAAATAAATTCATGTTTTATAGAAGACTTTTGCTTCTTCAAAAATATTGGGTCAGTCCCACATGCTGTAGCTAAATTTTTACTCCAGTTAAATAATTTAATTCATGTTATCCAAAACCTTGATGCATTTTTCTTCCATTCTGCAGTCAAACTCACACTAATCTAATATACTTATTATTTGCAAGAGTTTGTCAATGGTTTGTCAAAGATTTTTTGTTTCAAACAGCATCAATAGGAATCGTACTTCCCAAATTAGAATCTAATTATATTAGAGCAATATAAAAGCATTCAATCATCAAATGCCATTCAGAATGATTCATCTCTTACCTTATATTTCAAGTATGTTTTTTTTTCCCTTTGTTATGAAGCATTTAAGAATTCTGTTATCCTCTAATTGAGGTTCCCTCCTGTTTTCTCCATTTACTCTTCATGGGGCATTGGAGAGGTTAAACAAACAAGCACAGAAAGAAATAAGCAGTAGAAACACATTCTAAGACAGTCCAGTTAGAACATTGGAGTCTCATCCTTCCTGAAGGAGAAGGGGAAAGCGATGCCTGAACGGTGTAAGTCTAACATACATTAGTTGCTAGTTTCTATGTGGGAAGTACACTTGATGCTCAACAGAAACTCTATTTTAGAAACTAAAATTTCTGTTCCACAAGGCAAGGACAGCTATATCTTGGAAATTCATATCAAGAGTTCAGTTTGGTGTGAAACATCAGCGGATCAGCAATGCAGAATTGATGATTATAGAATAGTTTTCAAGTGAGAATGATGCAATGTAAAGGAAGCTTTACAGTTAAACCTAGTTGATTTATTAATGGACATTTTGAACAGTTTGCAAAGAAATTTTCAATCATCTGAAGCATAGCAGACTTCGTGATCTGAATGACTGCTATTTTAAAATATTAATGAATAATATTTCTACTTGGTGTGAAGGATGGTGAAAATGCATTATTATGCATTTATGCTACTACTGTCTTCACACTGGGGAATGCATGCTAAAGAGGATTACATCATGAAAACTCATCTAATTTGTACTAGTGTCTGCAATGATGATGCCAAATGTGTTTTGTTCATGTCTATTTGTGTTTCATGGAATCACAAAATTATAGAAAGGTTTGTGCTGGAAAGGACCTTAAATATTGTCTTGTTCCACATTCCCTGCCATGGGCAGGGACATATTCCACCAGAACAGGTTTCTGAAAGCTCCCTTTACATATGAGGAGATTGCTAAAAGGTCTCCCTGGGGACTTTTTTCCCTAGGCTGAGCTACCCAGCTCTCTCAATCTGTCTTCATAGATGTTCTGCAGAGCTCTAATCCTACTTGTGGCCCTCCTCTGGGCTTGCTCCAGCAAGTCCCTGTCCTTTTTTATACTGAGGGCCTCAGAGTGGGCACAGTATCCCAGCTGAGGTTTATGAAGACAGAGTACAGGAGGAGAACCACCTCCCTCCGCCTGCTGGTCACATTTCTTTTGCTGTAGCCCGGGATGCCATGGCTTTTTGGGCTGCAGGTGTACATTGCCTGCTCACGTTTTTGTGCGCCACCACACCCAGATATTTCACCTAAAGGCTGCCTTTCATATATTCTCTGCCCTCACAGTATTTGTGCTTGGGATTGCCCTGAGCCACATGCAGGACACATAAAAATTTTGTACATGAACACAAAGAAATGTGAGCTAAATATTGTATATGTACATCATTTATGGTTATGTGATTGACATTTCTTCTCTCCTGTCCAATAAAATTAATTTTGACTGTATATTCTGCATACTTGTTAAGTGCTCAAGATGTAGAATAAAGCAAAAACTTTAAAAAGGTACGTATAATGTTTCGTTTAATTTTTACATGAAGGATTAGAATTCAATATAAGAAATATAAATCTAATTATTTACAAAGAGTATTTGAAAAATAAATTGTAATCCTTTTCCTGCCATTGACATACCATTTGTATTTAAATAAGAAAGATAAAAAAGCAGGAGCTACACTACTATTTAATATTTTGCAAAGGATTAGGGATAAAAGGCTCATTACCATAAATATAGTAGAAGGTTGCTGCTATCTGGAAGAAAACCTCTATATGACACAAGAATTTGTTTTCAAGCATAAGTATAGATAAACTTTCTTCCTTAGAATATTTTTTTTAATGTTTTCTTGCAATATTATTGAACTGGAACAGGTCACCTAATTAGATATATTCACCTATGAGGGAGGTAACTAGCATTCATTTTTTTTTTTTAAATTGCATTTATCTTTGTGCTGCAGCTTCAGTCACAAATTAACAAATCTTTCTCTAGATCTTCCAAAGCCCTCAAAGGTAACTGATGAATTTCCAAAGAGAATAGTACAACCTTGGCCTCTCCAATCAAATATCTGCTGTATGAACCTTCATAAAAAAAGTGGAATTAATGGCCAGTATGGAGAAGCAGCCTTTATCATTATTCATGTCAGAAATTTAAATAGCAAGTCCTTGACACTTTCCTTCAGATCACAATACTGCCTCAAAATCTAGCCAAAGATAAGGAGGGACATCAGCAGAGTTGCATATAACAGTGATTCTGGTGAAGCAGCTGAAAAACTAGCAGCACTGTGGAAACTTTGGAAGCTTATTGTACTTGTTGCAGAATGCTGCATAATTTCATGTCTTTCCAGGACAAGATGGAACAGAACATGTATCAGAGTTGTTCTATTTTTCATCTAAATGAATATAAGTTTTTTTTTTATAGAATAAAGAATAGTTTGGTAACAACAGCTTTCTTGCCTTTTCAGAAGTTCATTGGTTAAATTATTTTAGTTTTCAAGTAGTTCATTAAAGCATCAGAAAGCAATATATCACCCAAAAAAACCCAACAAAACAAATATACAAACAAAAACAAATACCAACAAACCAAAACCAAAACCAAACAACCAAAACCAAACAAAAAACCCCACCAAAAAAATGCAAAAGAGATCCACTATTTCAGACCACAATATTTCAGGAACATAATCAAAGCACAATATAGATATATGATAATGACTTTTTATTTTTTGGGTAATACAAACCAGGAAGCTGCATTTAGGTCAGAATGTCAACATAAATGTTAGAATGTGCATATATTTATTGAAAATGAATTTGTGCCCATTTTCAAGGTCACCAACATATATTGTTCATATGTGAAAAAAGGCTGAATATTACTGATAAAGTGTATGATTCCCTTTGATAATATTTTCAATACTAGTTTTTACTTGGTATCCATCTGCTTTGAAATGTGTCTGCTTCATCTTCTTTCAAGAGATTTCAAAATCAGAATTTTTAATTTTTTTCTATACAATAATTCAAAAGTTGATCACTTATTGAAATTGAACAAATTCAAATGAGTGAGTTTTTGTCTAAAACTCTGTCTTTTTAAATGGTAAACTCCTTTAGAACATAATGGCAGTATTCTAGTGGACTGTTTATATTTTCATTGCATGCTTAATTTATTTCCATGAATGGAATGGGTGTGTTTTTATGAAAGAATGTATTATTACAAGGTAATATTAATTTTCCATAGGTCATTGGAAACCTCATGAGGTTCAAAAAGGCCAAGTTCCAGTTGCTGCACCTGGCTTAGTGGAACTCCCAGTATCAATAGAGGCTGTGGGAAAAAGAGATTTAGAACAGTGCTACCAAGAAGGACTTGGCAATACTGCTGGATGAAAGGCACAGATTGACCAGCAATATGTACCTACAGGCCAGAGAGCCAGCTGTGTTCTAGGCTGTGTCAAAAGCTGCATGGCCAGCAGGTCAAGGGAGATGATTTTGCCCTTCTACTCTGCTCCCGTGAAATCCCAACCAGAGTGCTGCATCCAGCTCTGGGGTCCCCAGAACAAGAAGAATGTCAAACTGTTGGAGTGTGTCCAGAGGAGGGTCAAAAAGATGATTGGAAGGATGGAGCACCTACTAAAAAGCATAAGAGAGCTGGACTTGTTCAGTCTGGATAGGAGAAGGTTCTCAAGAATTTATTGTGACCTTTCAGTACTTAAAATGTGTCCACAAGAAAGATCAGAAAAGACAACAGTCTTTTTGTGACAGGACAAAGAGAAATTATATTAAACCAAAGGAAGGTCAGTTCAGAGTAGATGTAAGAAAGAATTTTTTTACTCCAATGGTGGTGAAAACAAGGGGACACGTTGCCTGGAGAGGTAGTAGATGGAAGTATTCAAAGTCAGATTGGACAGGGCTCTGAGCAACCTCATCCAGTTGAAGATGTCTCTGCTTTTTTTGCAGGTGGAGTTGGACTAGATGATCCATAAAAGTCCTTTGCAGGCAAAACTGTTCTATGGTTCTATGATTCTATGAGGAATATACACACAATTCTCCTATATCCAAAGACTACAGAAGCATGGTAACTAAATTCTCATTTCCTAAATGGTAATGTCGAATATTTTCAATTGGAACAAAAGTTTCAAACAATTCTTGAGGAGACAAGGGGAGGAAAGGAAACTAAGAAGAAATGGAACAGCTTTATTTTTTCATCAAATACTTTTAATCTTATTCTGTGAAAGCAATTCCTAAAGGAATCTTCCTGTAGACTTCAATAAAAATCACACTGATCAGGCAATCAGTAAGAACTGAATATCAAAGAAAAGACAGCAAACAATCAGTTCTAGTGTTTTTATTAAAAAACTTATGTTATTTTATCCTAAGTTTCTTTTTAAATTAGGCTAAACAGTATTAGGGAGCAATTTGTAACAGCAATTTAAGATATGAGCCTTAGCGTGGGGTTCCCTTCATGAATCACCCCTTTCATTTGCTACATAAATATATTGAACTAAACATATGAACATTAAATCACTAAAAGATGAAGTTAATTCCCTTATTTGGTAGTTCTTGATTTCTTTACTGACTTGTAACAATAAAAATAAGTAAAACAGTTATATAGTGCTAAACATAGTGCCTTACAATTTTCTACAGAGTTTCATGGTGATATAATGAAGAATTTTATTTATTTGTTCTGTAAAGCTGAATAAAGGCTTTCTCAACTGATTATTAACAGAAACAATGTATGCCATTCCACTATTGTTGTTCTCAAATACGTGTTTGAAGATGCTGGATCCTAAGAAAACTTTCAAAAGAAAAATATACATCAGGGTGAAATGGACCTCAGTTTTTTCTCTAAAATAAGGGTGTACACAATACTTTACTTGTGACCAGTATTGATTTTCTCTGATGTGTGAAATCTTCTACCAAATATTTTTGTGAAAAAAATATATATAGTCATGCCTTATTAGCTTATTTCCATGCTAGCTTCAGGTAGCTCACTAGCTGGAAAGCATGGAAAACATATCTGATAACCTCCCATTAACAGAAAACAATATTTTTTTCATCAATCAAGTAAGTCAGAAAGATCTGTTTGGTACCCTTTGGTACCTTTTTGTTCCATTTGAGTTTACATAAAATCTGAGAGAAAATAGATAAATGCCTTTTAAATTAGTTTTTCTTTACTTCCCTGATATAAGTGAGGCTTAATACAGAGAGGTTCTGTAAATGTAAATTATTGAGCTGCAGGTGGAAAGTAAATAAACTTAGTTTCCATGTTTTTGTGTTTTTACATACTGAATAGCAACATTGTTTTTGAGAATAGAGAAATAATAATGGATTTCATGGTGAAGGAGCATTTAAAACAAATACTTAAATTATGAGGAAGTAGAAGTTCACTTTGATGGAGGAAGTGTAATACTGAAAGAAAAAGGAAGCTTATAAAGATAAAAACTAATAAGAATTGCATGCATTTTAAAAGAATATAAAGGAAGTGTTTATGCACATAATGCAGGAAAAAACCCCTACTATAAGCCTCTTGGATTTCAAATCCAGTGGTATAAATGGGGTAGAAAAAATGCATGGCAGATGTAATTTCTAGCCTCTGTTGCTACAAATCTTCTATATTCTTGAGACAAAGTAAATACTTTTGTGTTTCTAGCTCTATCAACAAGTGTCTTAAGATTCAAACAGATGTTCCTGGGCCTTTTTGCCCATTAGTGCAAATACTCATTATAACTTTGCCCAGAGGAGTAAGGGAACTAATAGAGTATATCTGTAGCATTAACTTGCTGAGAAATGGTCCATCTATGCCAGAGATTTGCTTCAGAGAACACAGATTTTTATTCAGAATTTTTCCCCATGGTGCTCGTCATAGATATCCCAAATACCTATGAGTCGCTGAGGAGTATAGATGGGATAAAATACGTAATGGACTGGTTTGCATTGTAGATAATTTCCCAAAGACACAAAGCAAATCTAAAAGAGTTTATATGCATACATTTTTAATTACAAATTTTTACAGCTTAAACATATTGGATTGCAAGCAAATCAAGGTTCACTTACTCCCCTATGAGCCATCATACTAAAGGAGTAAAATACTTTTTTTTTTCCCACACACATTAAAGGAATACAATAAAAAAGTTCTTATTCCAATGATAAAAAGTATTTTTATTGCTCTATGTTGTTAAAAGTACTCACTCAAAAAAAGAAAAAAAGAAGTAAAAGAAGTAACTTGATTTTCAGCAGTTAATGGATGAAGAAGGATGCAACACATCAGTGATTAACTTGGAAAATTCATAGAAATATACAAGTTTAGGAAGAATGTGAAATTTTGCACAAGATACATGGTAAAACTCATAAAAATAAAGTATTTGTGTTTGCAGCCTGTGGTGTTTGGAGCATACACAGTTTCTTCTGTATATTCTTTTACCTAATATGTACTGTGATTTAGTTTTGAACTGTAAGAGCCTGCACAGTTTTGGAGGGTTTTTTTAAGTGCGAGGGGGGAAGTTGTTTGCTTTGGTAAATTTCACTAGCAAAAGATTAAGATAGTTCAATTTTTTAAACATTTTGTTTTAAGCAAAATAACACACATCATCTTTGTGTCCTTTAAAATCACTTTTTAAATTCTGTTCATGGATTATAGGTTTCTGACAGTTCTCAGATAAAATATCCCATACAACTCATGGATAGCAAATTCATTCTGTTACAGGTTTTGTACATCTCCTGTATATATGCTACTTAGAATGCTTTCACATAAACAATAAACCTAATCCATAAGTATTTGTATCTCATTTGCCAAAAGTATATAGGGTATCTTCAAGGCAAGTTTATTCAAGTGCATCTGCATGAGACCCTTTCCATATGCTACGTGGAGTTGACTTTTTCTTATGCCCAGGATTTCTGGGTGTTTGGAGACTCTAAATATCCTCTGAGCAGATAAGGAAATGTTCAAAAATTCAAGGTTAAAGGATACCATGAATTCAACATACATGTAAATTCCAAGTGGCCTGTGAAGATTTTAGAGAAACCTAAATACACTCACGGTATTTGATTTATGAAAATGCTTGTTGTCTAAAAACTTTTATTAGTACAAGCTTTAAGAATTCTTATCTTTTAAAGAAGAAGTGCCCTGTATACATAAAGGTGAGCTGGAACTTCGACTGATAATTATGTATGAGGCCATGACCAGGCACTATTTTGCAGAAAGCATTCTACTTCTTCAGTTCTTAGAAAACCCTTTATCTTTCATGATACATCTGTAGATATTTATATGTCATAGGCAAATCTCTAGCTCAGAGTTCTAATAAGATTGTATATGTGGCTAAAATATGGGACATCTTCTCAAATATTTTAGAAAAGACTTTTCTTTTTTATTTTCCTGTCCAAAAAATCATTTCTATTTACAAGCAGCCTATGATTACTTTTAGAGGAGACCTAGTATGATGGACATCTGTTACAGTTTTAGTAATTTCTCAGAGAATATAAATATGTAGGATCTTAATAATATTCTTGTAAAAAATTAAAATATATTAAGGATTCTGTCCTCATCCTCACAAATTAACAATTAAATAGGATAAGAGCCTCTGAAAAATTAAAGGACTTCCTCTTTTTTATGCTACTTTATCAGAAGACTTAAATAGTACAAATTTGGTTAGATGTAAATGGATATCCAGGAAATTACCCAAATAATCAAAGTCCAGGCTTTAAAACTTTAAGCTGTTCCAAACTATTGTCCAACACTCACTGCGAAACTGATCTGGTACCTGGTATGACTGAGTTGTTACCTTCCAGTTCCGTTCTTTATTCCTAAGACTTAAAACCTTTTCACTTAAAAATTTTTTTTTAAGCTTCTTAGAGTCACTAATGATCGGCATCCATGCAGAATCATCTCTATTAGTACTTTCTGTTCTTGTTCTATTATAACCTATGTACATTTCCAAAGCTGCTTTCTCAGTTCCGCAAAGTTCTCAGTAAACCTAAACCAAGGTCACATTGCAGTTTTACATCTAACAATGCCTCAAGAGACGTCTCAGAGACAGCTGAGAGATGTCTGGTGTTATGCCAGTAGACACAGAGAATTGGGTTCCCCAAATACCACGCATCAAAATACTGCCATATGAAGAGATCACACATCCAGACAGCTTGGGAGCAGCGTGTCCTCCATGAGGAAGTGGTAATAATTCACATGAGGCACATGATTAGCTCACACACTTTTAACTTATAACAATCAGGGACATACTTTAGCAGGTACTAAAAGCTTAGGTGTGGCCTGTATTTAGTTCTGAATGAAACCAAACTGCATTTTCTGAGTGTCAGAACATTATTCCAAGGTAGCAACCTCCAAGAAAAAAACTCGCAAAAAACCCTCCTACTTTCTAGGCATTATTAAGCACAACTGCCATGCACTATTGATTACAAGTACAATTTTGGTAGAATTGCTCATTTTGAACTACTTTTGAAGCACAAAAATCTGGCACAGTCAATCTCCAGAGATGTGAACTTTGTTGCTCTCTAACCCTTCTCCCATTCTTCAAGGAAACTGAAATATTACTCCAGTACTAGCTAGCAGCATATAACTCTAAAGGAAATATAATACTAAAAGAAGCAGAAGGGCATGATTGTCATATTAGGCAGGTCATACTAGTGTCAGTAGGAATTATTTCTTTGAATAAGGTGGCTATTTTAATCTGAGCTTTCTGTACCACATGGTGTGTCATGTTGTTTCATAGCCTATCCACCATCTGTGACTGAATAACTTGCAGGCAATATTTTGTCCTTGCGAGAGGCAAGTTGGAGCAGTATCTATAGTTTGAAAACTCGAAGGAATGCAGGAAACAAAGCAGGGTTGTTTTGTTTTGTTTTGTTTTAACAGCTGAAATCCATCAGCCAGTTACATCAGGGATTCTGAGTAAAAACTGTTTCAAGCTTTAAGCACGTGACCAGCAATCGTGAAGAAAGACTTGGAGTGCCTACAAAAAACTGCTACAAGGCACTTTAGAAAGAAGTGCTATTTTTTTACTACTCTCTTTCCTCTGAAGTCTAGCCTGGCTTTTACAAGTAGGGCCTATAGCGAGCGAATAGTAATCATTCCGCATCCAAGGCAATGAGTAAATACTCGGGGGAGCTACGGAACATATGTGAAAGCAATTGCTGTGACTCCTTTTGAAAGGTTACAGAATGCATTCCCCTAACACCCTGTCATTTTCTGTTCTGCTGGCTAACATAGAAACAAGTGTGAGACTCAGGTGCTCCCTTCCATGCCCACCCCTCACACTCTGCTTTATGCTTTCCACCCTTTGTGAGCACATCAAAGCCTTGGAGTTTGTGATAGCATTTTGCTTGAGGCAATGGATGCTAGCAGGCTCTTTCCTGTGCTCATGTCTTGGTAGGACTGTATATTTATTATCTTTGTGCAAAAAATCCTCAAATTAAATACATATGTAAAAATATTTGTTATTTTGAGAAAAATATCTGTTTAACAACACAGAAAACATTTTTCAGTTTTGTCACTGTAAGTATTAAGCAATGAGCAAGTTGTTTGTCTCCACCTGCTTTATTAAGATAAAATTATAACACAAGATGTCATAATTTCTGCTATTCCAGGAAAAATTTTGTTCCATGAAATTAATGACTAGATTTTTTCCTTTCTGTTTTGACCAGTAGGCTGTTAAACCCAGAGAAAAAACTCTCCAAATCACTCAGGAGCTTCTTATATTTATAATATATTTTAATATATTAATAATTATAATATTCTTATATTTGTAACTTCATATATTTAGCAACTTGAATCTACAAAAATGGTCACTGGTCAGCCTTTTTAGTAAGCTTTTCTTGAAAAAAATGAACTTTGTTAGTGAATGTTAAAAAATAGTGGAAGATGTCTTCTTGACTAGAGCTATAGTCTCCTACAAGATTGCTGGAATTTATCTAAAAAAGGAGACTGAAAAAGCAATTTTAGATGACCAAAAAAATTAGTCATAAAACTATTCAGTTTAAAGGTTCTGGCAATTTTTGAATTAAATTATTTTTTTAATCTTCAATTAACAACTCACTTTTTTTTCCTAGTTTTCTCTGACATCTATTTCATTTAAAGCACAGGGTTGCAATAGCAGGGACAATATAGAGTGCAACAAGAGGTAAAATAGTTGACCAGTTACTAACTTTACAGTTTCAATATTTTCCTTCTGAAACAGAATACAAAAATAAAGGTATGTGCAGAATTTTGGAATTAAAAAAAAGGAAACAAAGAAGAAGCAAAGTTTCTGAGCATCATAATTACAGGAAGACAGGTATGTAAGTTATATTAAAACAGAAAGAAAGTGTAATGCAAGGAACTTTGAGCAGTGTCAGATTTCAAAGCATTATTCACTATTTAGTTTTGCATCTGGCCATCTCTTTGGTACCAGACATTGGGCCATCAAAACCAGGGTTTTGAAAGTCACTCAGAGATGAAAATGTAAGGCAAATAGATAGATAAGGCAAATATAGAAATAATTCTTGTGTGCTCACTAACACTTTTAAACAAGACTTGTTTAGAATCAGCTTACTGTTTTCTTATTTACATTTCTTAATCTTGTGTTCTTCTTTCATATTCATAAAACATGATTTTAGGTGCATCATTGTGGTATGATGTTCTTTTCACAAATGTCATGACATTTGTCCTCCAGGCTGATTTCTATTCACTTCCCTCATTAACATTCCTGCTTGGAGGCTGTCCATGGTCTTCTCCTTTTTCCTGTGCCAATTCATGACACCTGGCCACAGTAACCTTTCAAATGGTTTAGGATGTGGAATTCCCTAGGTTTAGGATAATTTCAATATGCAGTTAGAGTTATGTATGTTTGGACAGATGCCCAGGCGTTTTTGAAGCTCTATTCTCATTTATAATTTAAAAATCCTGAACTACTTTTACCAAATAATATTTGTTCAGATTTGATTCTTCCCGAGACACAGACACAATTATGCAGAGGGAGGCACACAGGCAGAAAGATACAAGAGGGTTGTCAGGGCAGGAGGGACACCAGAGAAGAACCAACATTGAAGAAAGGCAAAGGAGGTACCAGATCAGGGCAGAAGGAAAAGCAGCCACCCCAGAACAGACAGTGAGGAGTTTGAGCAGGAAGTATGACTGCAAAGGGACTGCAGCTGATGGAGGAACCCACATCACAGCAACACAGCAGAACCTGCACTGAACTCTAACCCCTGCCCTGCCCCTCACCAAAGTGACCGGGTATAACACGAGACAGCAGGAATTAGGGAGGAAAGGTGCTTTTAAAATATTTGTTTACTTGATTCTTATTTATTTTTCAGAATTGGAAACCAAAAATTTGCTAATGGGCAATTAATTCAATTGATTGAAGTTCCCTTCTTTAAAGACTTTTTGTCTTAGGACAGATCTTCAGCCCTTTTGAAATAAAATGTGGAAAACTTAAGAAACTGGTATAATGCTTTCCTTTCTGCAGTTTGTTTTTTTGGGGGGTTTTTTTAGGAATAATGGTAAGATCTTCTTTATTACGAGTTATACAAATAATATAGTGATTAATTTGGAGCAAATGGTTAAAATGCATAGAAGTAGGATCACTAGATCATTATATTAGATCATTTAAGTAATAGCCATAAATAGATTCACTGGCCATATCCATAATAAAACACGATTTTTATTTTTCAGCAAATTCCATTTTTAATGTGTAATACCCTCTCTGTCTTTATCTCATCTCATCTCATGGCTAGCATTTATTTCTACAAATTATAAACCTCCTCTTTCAATGTGCAAATTATTTTTGAGTATGTAAAAATAAATCAGTTAATGAATTAAAAAGATTTTTAAAATTAGACACTCTCAAAATATTAAAATGTTCTGTTGGTTGGAGTGTACTTTCATACCTTGTAGCAACATGACAGACTCCCCAAACTTTTTGGCCAGTGACTTCAAAAGAAAGCAGATTCTTTCTTATCTAACTATTATTTATCATATGTTTACTCTAATCCCCTGTATTTATCCCATAACACAGGCTTTCAGATAACTTTTCTGGTTTTGTTTTTTTAATATGCTGGACCTGTTCATTCCTTTATCTGGTTACTTTCAGAATTTTTTAAAATACCGCCTTATCTTGCATTTCTGCATATGTTAACCTCCTGCTGTAGCACCATTTTCATATCTACTGACTAATCCAAAGTTCAAACCCGAAGATATAATTTTATATGTGTTTTCTGAGACAAAAATAAAAACGATCAATAGATTATAAAAATTATGTCTGCTCTGCTCAACACTTATAAATAAGAGGTGCTTCATGTGAATAAGACTTATGATAAATGTTTTCAGATAGGGGTCAAGGAATCTCTTGATTAGTCAGTAAAGCAGAATGATGCTTGGGAAATGCCCTTTAAGGTCAGTGGAGCTACAACCTAGATAGCCAAGAGCATATTTCAAACCCAAATTTACTGTGACCTGCGAAGAGTTCTCCCTGCAGTTAATTTTGTATTTAGTGTCTGGAGTTGATTTATATACAGACTGTCGTAGAGTTCTCTAACAAAATATTTTATATTTGTGTTCTTCTTAAGAGTGATTAGAGGTGAACATCTGTGCCCGACACAACTTATGTCATTATGAAATTAACTTTCAGAAGTTCATAAAGAGATATGGTAGCTACAACAGCTTGCTTATTCATAACAATATGGTGACCCAGATATCTGGCAAGCTACAGTTGTTTACCTTTCTTCTTCTTGGCATGTGTGTCAAACAATACATAAGGAAGTGCATACAGAAATATGAAAAACTATAAATTATAAACAATAAACCTATATTTTCATAGTATTGTTATATAAGGTGAATGTAGTGACTAATATATGAGGTGTACTGCTGAGTTGTTAGGAAAACAGGGCTACCTCCATGGGTCTACCTGCATAAAAGAGCATGATTTGAGAGTTTGACCATATATATAATTGAAAAGTTAGATATTTATCTACTTTAATCAGGGGAATCAAGGCTAGGATATATTTGTCCTATTCAGTTTTGTAGTTTGACAAAGCAAAAATTTGATAGTCAGTTATTAGCAGCTTCCCATTATCATAAAATGGCTGCACATGTGAAGTAGGAAACTTAAGATGAAATATCCATCTGTATTATTTTAGCTCAAGCTGATTATAGAATGTTCTGCTTCTGGGAACCATCTGATTTAGATGATACATGATAAAGAGAGAGATCTGTCACAACACTGCAGTTTTTGAGATAGAGAAATAAAGATAACAGCGGAGCAAAGTTAAGGTAAAAAAAATCCTGGTGACAATATGTTCCCTTCAAAAGAAGTTAGTTTGTAAAGTCCTGTATTTAAATGATCACGTTTATCACCCGCTTTCTATCTTTGTGACTTTCATTGGTAAGCCTTTTCAACGGCAACTGTGCCTATTCATAATGTTATAATATAATAAGTCAACATTTTTTAGTGGCATATGCTCATTTTGCCTTTTTTTTTTTTGGTTTGGTTGCTTTTTCAGAGGTATCAGTTATTTAATATCAGTGCTTCACAAATTCAGATAATACTATCTGTTTCACAGAAGGAAAAGTGAAATAGTCACAAATCTTTCATGTGGCCCCACGCTGATTTCAGACAGGGATGTAAGCTAGCTGTCTTGTACCAAGGCTGACTACTGACTCTGTGAGATAAAAGGGTTTAATACTTCATCATTGAACAGCTTGTGTAAGGGTTTGCATCTACAAAACATGTCTAGAACTCTACCTTTTCAAAAAAGGATTTTATATTATACAGTTCAGAGGGGAAGACAGTGCAAAAAAGAAACAAGCCAAATATTTTAGACTGACAAACTGTTGAATATTGTTCCCAGCTTTAACTCTTTCTGTACTAAGAATCTTACAAAGTTAGAAGGATATATGCCAGAGCTTTTGACAAAGCTGCACTACCTTGATATTATTGGAGATCTTCCAAACCAACATGTAAAAAGAATCTAGTTTATTGAAAACTCACAGCAAAACATCTCACTGTAAGTGAATGAGAGTTCTCACAATTACCGTAATAAGGTCCACTGTTTTGTCACACTGCTGTGCTCCAGTAGGAAAGATTATTACTACAGAAGATAGAAAAGAAAATAGTGCCAGTTGTGTAAGTCATAAAAATATTTGCAATACCCTCAAAGATGTGGCATAAAATATGTTCTAAATTGAGCTAGATTGTGTATGTCTTGGTGAGATGTTGGAATATCTAGATAAGAAAAAGCAGAACCTGAGGAAGAAAGAATTCTACTTTTGTGAATACAATGTCATCATTGTGCTATAAGCAGATGCAAAGTCTTTCTCCTCTTTGTAGATCAAAGAACAAACATTGTAGCCTATTGGCTGCAAACGGTTAAACAAACAGCGCCATTTCTCTAAAAGCTAATATATAAAATATTGTGAAATAAGTAGCAAAAAACCCTCAAAATACCTGCAATATGCCTAGAAATTATTTTCACGTTATTAAGGGGATAAAGTAGAGTTTTCCTAAGGCATAGCATGGTCCAATAGAAAATTTTGCTTCCTGTACATGGACTCTAAAATTGTCTTCAAAGAAAAAGTGAGATACAAGTAAAGAAAATTCTACGAGCTGTCACCACAATTTCTCTCTGCAGACTGTATAAGCACTCAGAATAGAGATGCACAGTTGGTCCCAAAGCTAAGAGAACCAAGTGAGTATTGTGTAGGACTACGCTATATGATCAGCAAAAAACAGGTAAGACTTAAATTTGATAAAGGCTCTTTTAGGAAGGACAGGACAAGAAGACTGGAAAGGGGAATTTCCTTTTGTGTGAGACAACAGCTGGAGTGGATGGAGGGAGTACATGGAGCTCTGCCTGGAGTACAAGGCAAATAGTAACTTTGAAAAAGATGCTAAGGTATTTAATTTAGGGATAACATTTTCAGGGGCTAAGTAGATTTTTTTTCCCTATTTTTTGAGTTGTAATCAACATCTATTTTATTTTGCCCAAATAAACTAATAGTCAAATGATGAATATTGTCAACACTGTTTACCTTCATTAGTCACAAATACTCACACATATTAATTGGAAATATTTTTACTGTTCTAAAATTATTGAGACATAATTTTACTTTTTACATTATAAAATTTAGTTCAGTGCTAAAGTCAACATTTTGCAAAGTTTGACCACTAGAATTTTACCCGCAGTTCACACCTACAAATTTTAATTGTAGAGTTTGTTGGCTTTTCTTCTATAGTTTCTAACAACTGATCATCTTTGTTTCTTAAATGCTATGAAAGCCTTTTGTAGTCCTATCAATGGTTTTACTCTCTCTTTAAATGGACCTTGCTGTCCTAGTCTTTCTTCAGTTTTCCAAACATTTTTATCATTTTAGACCTGACTTCTGAATTTTTACAAAATTTGACTATCTTTTTAGCAGTTGAAATGTGATATGAAAAATTAAAACAATTTGATGGATTTATTTTTACATGCATAAACATGCAAATATTGAATTATAATCATAAAATCTGTGATTTGCACTTAAACCAGCATTACATTTCAATGAGTAACAACTGAAGAAGAAAGTATTATTAGCTCTGCTGCGTTCCACCTAACATAAAAAAAAAAAAGAAATTTTAGATTTTTCTTTAGATAAAAAATATATAAAATTACCTGTTATAGTCTTGTTTCTACTTGTAATGATTTTAGAGTGAGAACAGGTTTAACATATATCTGTGCTTAAAAACATCAGTCTCATGCTTTGTATTGTGGATCATTTCTTTACAGTTAAACTTTTTTAGTACTTCTCGTATGTAAGGACTACCTGTCTTGTTCTCTTTACTTGAATGAATGGAAAATTATATAACATCAAAATATATATCTATATGCAAAGTTTTGTCATTCTAGCAGGAGTATTTCACCATACACATATTTCTAGTAATTATGATATTTGCCCTTATAAAATTTCAGCTGTACATAAACAATTCACATGGGCAATCTGCAGATAGGATAAATGGCAACCTCTTCACATAAAACTTTTTTCAAAATATGATATCCAATTCAGCTAGTTTTTTGATTCTTACTGCTGACTTGATTGAGCAACAAATGGCTCAGCATCCCCTTGTCATGATCTTGTGTGTGCAATGTGGCTAGTCCAGAAAGAGACTGTGTTGTAATTTCTTTGTCAATGCAAAATTAAAGAGTTATGTGTATAATTTGATAATCAGATAAAACACAAAAATATTTGAAATTACAATATACAAAAGCTTAGTGATAATAGGGAAAAAAACTAACCCTGAAGGGATTACTAGTGACTGAAACACCATTCTGTAGCACAGTGAGGAATTATCTGCACACACATTGATAACATAATCTTCCATCTGTCCCTGATTTGCTTGACAGGACACATCACATATGTAAAGAAATTCTACTACTTTTTTTTTTTCTGTTTCAAGTATTTTCATCTGTGGATCCTATCTCCAATATCTCTCAAGGTGATCTGTAATCTGTCTTCATTAAGATAGCATCAGTAATCAAAATTTTATCTTCATGAAGATTTCTGACCTCATTCTTAAAGAGAAGCTTTTGATTAGCTACCAAGTTTCCTTGGACTTACCAAATGGAAATTATGTGAGAATTTATATCATATTTTAATTATGTTTTTTGTGAAATTGATTTGTACATTTGTGTTTATGGTGGAAATAGCAAATATGAATAAAATATTTAATACCTTCCACAACAAATAATCAGCAATTCTTTTACATAGATATACCAAGTGTTTAAATAGTTGAAGAAGTCTTGTATTGATCACAAAAAACCTGTTTGTTCAGCAGGATTTTCTTATTGATTTTGCGTACAGTGTGCATCCTGAGAAACCACCCAGTCATTAATTTTAGCAGTATGATTAGAAAATGTATTTTTGTTATATTTCACACTGCCTTCTGCTAGTACAATGTGCCTTGTTTTACCAAGGCCACGGGACAGCACTATAAAATTAATTTATTAATGAGGACTCAGAAGAGTCCTCACAGGTGGTCAGGTGGTGGCAGTTCACACTATGATCTGAATCAAGGATGTACAGAATGATATGAAAGTTGGGGCCACAACTTTATTTGCGCTTGAATATGGTACACATCTGGACAGAAATCTTAGTTAATAAAAAGTGAAGCAACAGAAGTGAAAAGTGAAGCAGGTCTGTGAAAAGATACTTGAATGAATATTCTATTTCATAGGGGTTTTTTTTGTTTGGTGTTTTTTTTGTTTGTATAGTTTTGGTTTTGGTTTTTTCTTTCAGCAACTGATATTTGTATGCTGAAGTGTTAGTGTGAATAAATTGAGCAAAAGTAATAGAAGTAGTAGAAGTGGTATTACTACATGAGATAATTGTACCAGAGCTAGTCACAAAATCATAGAAAGGCTTGTGCTGGAAGGGACCTTAAGGATCGTCAAGTTCCAACACCTGTGCCACAGCCAGGGACACCTTCCACTCGACCAGATCACTCAGAGTCCTCTTCAACTTGGCTTCGAACAGTTTCAGAGATGAGACAGTTACAACTTCTCTGGGCAACCTGTTCCAGTACCTCATCACCTTCACAGTAAAGAATTTCCTCCTAACATCTCGTCTAGACCAGCTCTTTCAGTTTCAAACCATTGCTCCTTGACCTGTCACTATCTACCTGCAGAAGAATCCTGTCTGCCTCCTTTTATAAACCTCCGTAAGTTTCTGGAAGGCCACAGTGGGGTCTTCCCAGAGCAGCTTTATATTAATTTTTTCAAGACAAGGATATTCTGCTGATGTTTGTTTTTACTTTGCTGTCAGTATTTCCATTTGACTGTAAGTAACACTTTTTGTGATATATGAATTTTAGGCAAACAATTTCCTAAAGTTAAATCACAAAAAAATATTTTATAATATACATTCAAATTAATTGCAAAAAAATAATTGGATTCAAATGCAATATAATGTCTTTTTTTAATCTGCTGTGCCACCCTCAAAGGTAAAATATCTTTCAGTCATTCTGTGCTTTGTTATATTTGTTATTTTATTATCTCTGAAAGTTAACTATTGACTTTTGTTTATGTAAAATGCAAATCCATTTTAAAAAGTGTGATCTTCCTCTAGATATTTTGATATTCATCATAATCAGTATCAAGTTTAATAATACAAATTTGAACAGAAACAATGTCTCAGGTTTAGCAACATGATGTAGAAATTCGGAATATATTGTCTCTCAGATAATGTTACCAAATAGGAAATTTTTGTTCAAAAAATATCAAATCTGTTAACTATTCGTAAGATGCACACAGCAAAGCTTTTACATTAGAGAACATAATTAAACTTTTGTGAAATTATATTTTCAGTATTTTTCAGGTGTATATGTTAAATCCATCCCCAATCTGCTATAATTGGCAAATGAGATGATCCCCAAAAATGAATAACCAGCTAGCTTAGAAGCACAGTTCACTTTCCCTGCTATCGATGTCACTATCAGCTCTCTGCACATGGAGGCTATTATTGCAACTGTCATAGAATTTAATGAAATCTATCCAGCAACATCTGGCTCTTCAGAAGAAAATATGAATAATTTCACCAGCTTTCCCCATCTCTGCCTGCTTATTCTAATTATGATGTAATGGAGGACATCAGCAGGCTGTGGACTTGGTGATTAACCCAGGGCAGATGAGAAATAGGCGTAGTGAGATGAGCAAGGAACATAGATCAGCTCAATCAATTATCTTTTTTCTCAAGGCTTTTAAATACAGCAGTGACCTTGTGATGGGAAACAGTAAGTTACACTTGAACCCATTTAGGAGGTCAGACATTTCACAATATATTACAGGAGCTAAATTCTTGTTTTTCAATTCAGTTACACAAAAAGAAGTATTAGGTATGCATATAAAATGTACAAAGTATATATATGTATGTGTTTGTGTGTGTGTGTGTGTGTGTGTGTGTGTGTGTGTATGTACACACAAACTTTGCAGGTCTTTATGTTTCTAATATAGCGAAAGGACTTGAGCTTGTTCACTTTCTCGCTTTTCCTCTCTTGTTTGGTTCCTGTTCTGATTAAAAATCTGCCTGCAGCTACTGAAGTAATAAGGAAAATAACATGACAATATAGTGATTAGGAGGAAAAAAATAACCTCAAATGTTATCTGCACCCTTCACATATAAGTGCGGACACACTAATGAAATCAGTGTTTTAAAGTATATTCACTTGTATTGCCTGGTAAAGACTGTGGAGCTCATTTAATTCAGACTGCAGACACATCTAGTTTCTTGCCTGAAAAGTTATCACTATTGAGCAATTGGACTAATGATCCTAGATTTATTCTGGTAGCATTCTATGCTGCCTACGCTAAATGAAGCAATTCAGTGCAGCCAGACGCTAATCCACAGTGTCGTATTTGGCGTCATTAGTCGAAACTTTGTGATCAAAGCAGTTGCAATAGAATTGAGAATCTACATACTAACATAGTTTCCTATACCCCTTACTTTAAAGGCAAAGTAGGAGACATCCATCAGAATAAAGACAAAGAGTAAACAGGGAGAATAAATCCAGCTCTTTAAAGTGAATGATTTTAAGGGAAGATGGAAGAGTTTCACAAGTGAAGTGAAAATGCCGGTTGTGATTGTCAGTGAATATTTGGGTAGGAAAAAAAAACCCCTCAAACGTTTTTACCAGGAGCAGAGCTCTTTATGCTACTTCAAGACAATGTAACCTGTCAGTCTGTGGGAATTCAGGACACAGGAAATATCTCCTGTGCCTATCCTGAGATGTTTTATTCCTCAGATCACAGCTTTTGGTCTTTGGCCATGGAAATAGCTTCCAGGACTTTGTGAGAAGTTGAGTTTTTTTAGTGTATATAGTAGATAATATTGTAGTTTATCACAGGGTGAAAATGTAGATTTTGGGTTTTAGTATGGAAGGTAGATGAAAGACGAAATGGAGGATTTTGGGTGCTAACTTAGTCTTCTTCTTTCTTCTTCATCTACTCCATTTTCTGCAGTGTTGGTAGTACAGTGATTGGTTAGACAAAGTCACAATGTAGATGTTATGTGAGTGAAGAATAATTAGAAATTGGTAGAAAAATAAAAACATACTATGTGTTAGGTACGTTGTAAAACTTAATTGGATAAGGTATCTGTATAAGAACCCTTGAATTTGTCCATTTTGCTTCCTGTTGGCACATGTCACCGAAGTGTGCTGAGCCTGTTGACATCTAAGGCTCAGAACTGTGATAAAGAAATAATAAACATCATTGAAGACCGAACAGCAAGGCCCATCCGCCTCTTGCGTCATTTCTAATCACAGCACAACACCATCACAGAGGTCAGGGGGACCCCCGTGTCGGTGAAGACTCCCACAAATGGTGCCCAGTGTGTGAGGAGACAGGCAGGCTCCCACTCCAGTCAAATTAATATGTGGAAATGAAAGTCACAGAACTTAGCAATTTTGTAGTGCCAGATGCTGCCGCAACAAGTTTTGTTAGTTTAGATATTGAATTGTGACTTTAAAAGTACTTGTAAAGGCAATGATGGAATTTGCTTTAATTTACTTTGTGAGCATATATAAGCATTAAAGTCATGTTTTTTATTTGCTCCTGTATGTTATGAGGTGGATCGTTATGTAACACAAGCAGGTTAGATTCAGAAAGGGACTCTATTACCTGGAAGTGAGGAATTACCATAACAATATTTTGAACTCTTGACAAGGAATCCAATATCCAGAGTAGGTGACAAAATTCAAAGTTTAAAAATATTATTTAACAAGCTCCCTAACTTAGTACTGACATAAAGTCACCTAAGGATGGTTACCTAACAGTATTATACTCCGGACATTTTAAAATTCTTTTACAAGAATGTAAAGCATACTTAAGTCCAGACTGCATTTCTATCCCAGTCTTTTTCCCTCTATACTTCCTTGACTTTAAGTACAATTGAAAAAACTAAAACAAACACACAAACACCTCAAGCCCCTCAAACAAACAAACAAAAAAGAAAACGAAAACAACAACAACAAAAATGACAACAACCGCAACAACAAAAAAGACCTAAAAAATTATCATTATTAACCAAAAAGGACTTCAACAATGAAAGCTCTTTCAAATCTCCTTGAATTTGCTGATTAATTAATTTTCACTATTTGTTATCACTTCCAATAATCAAGCTACCTCAGAAATCAAAGCGCACCAGAGACAAAGGGCTTCTTTCACCCTATTGTCTCTTATTACAGTGAATCCTGGTAATTTCAGAGGTCTGAGAGACTGTGGTTATTAGAGTATAACACAGATAAATTACTGTTAGCTTCCATGACTGGCTAGTAGCCTCCATATCAGTGAAGCTGTTTGCATTTAATTTACTCAGGCTGATGTGAGAACATCAGTAGCCTGAGAAGTGCTATTGCACTTATTCAGACAATAGGACTGAGCTTTTCCTTGCTGACACTATTTAAAACATGGGGGAATGAAATTACTGAAGAAAAATATAATTTTGTATTACAAAAATGCAAAGCCTTTTTTCTTGACTGTATCTGAAATCAGGAATATTGATCTGCCTTGGACTGCTATTTTGTGGCTTTTTCACCAGTTTGGAACACAAATCTAAATTGCAGTTCTACTTCACCTGAAAAACTTTAGTTATGAATTGCTGTTTTCTTATTTGTTAAAGGAGAATACTAACATAATTTATTGTTCTTATTGTGAACTAAACATTTGCTGAATAAAGAGTCTAATAACTCTGAAAGAAAAAATGTGAACACATATGTGAAGTTATTTGTTAGAAAATTAACATCTGTAATGTTACACTTAGTTTGTAATGTAAGTTTCAGGTGGGGGGATACCATACTTTTGCAGGGCAATTTAAAAATTAAATCAAAAGGTAATGAATAGTCATAAATATAATTTGATGATACCCAGAAATCACATCTGAAAAAATTCTCTTAATGTATGAATCATTTAAAAAAGCCTACAAATAATAATGTATTTTTGATTTATATTTTCAAAGAGGGTTTGAAATTTTGAAGCTTTCCATTTTCTGCTCTGTTAATTTAAGTAATATAGTAGAGGATAAGTCAGATAATCATCTGATGTTTCAGTTAAAGTGAAAAACGTGGCAAGAATTTTTCCATTAAGAGACTCTCTGGAAAAAGAACAATAATTTTTGTTTTCCTCAGTTCTTACTATCTATGCAACAAAAAATGAGGTCCACAAAAGATAATATGAGAGTTTAGTTTGGAAAGGCACAGCCTGAGTTGTGGAGAAGCTTTTATATTGGATTGGCAATATGGTTTTCTGTTTTGTGATCACAAGTTTTTCCTCTGTCTCATTTTTTAGTGAAAAGCCCTGCTGTTTACTTCCCACATATAGCAAGTGTTATGTCCCCCTAGGCTATAATATTAAACATCCTGACACACGCTTGTTTCAGTTCCCTGGATGGTGCTTTAGACTGAAATGGGTTTACTGGGTTTCCTCCAAGCTTCAGTAAAATAATGTCTTTGAGTCTTTTCCACATGTTGTTTAATTAACATCTAAATTTTTTAAAGAACAAGTAGGAGGTCAAAACTGGATTTTTTTTATGGAAAACAATAAAGTGTTGGTTAAGATTTAATGAAATAGTATCATCAGTGTCAACACTTCCCTTACTAAATGAACTTTACTATTTATTCTGCTGAAAAAGCTAATATATTAATAAAGCAGTGATCTTTTCAGGAATGGCCGAGTCCTTAAAAAAATTGGAAGTGTATTTGTTTAATTTTAGTTTTGTTTTTTTTTATATTGTGTTACGTTATTCAATACAAGAAGTGTGAGTTGAATCTACCAAGAACAAAAGCTTTGAAAAAAACCCCCAACCTTTGAGCTGAAGGATACAGAAACTTATTTAACAAAAAGTTTTAATTTTGTTAACTTAGGGAAAGGATAATGCATCCCTCTCCTTCCCCTCAGCTGCCTCTTAGCATATACAACCACCTAAGTGACAACAGAACAAAATGTATCTGCCAAGGACTCACATGAGGCTGATATTTAGCCAGCCCGGGTGCTCTTCACTGTTCCTAGTCTTTAGTGTCCCTAAGTGCCGAAACAAGTAATTTGAAGTAAGGTGAACTTCCTATGTTTGCATAAAACTGCAGGTTTAAGACACCACTCATTGATTAGGCCAGGTAAACCTATTTTGCCAGCTATAGATGGTCCTGTAGCTTAGAGCTAGGCATCCTATATTACTTGCACATATTCTTACTGCAGTCTCTTCTCATTCCCAGTATCTATTTCCACAGCTTCCCATAAATTCAGTAGAAGAGTGTCTTTGCAGCTGCTTTATAGTCCTCAGGAATATGTTACAGGAAATATGCATATTATCAATAAATATGCAAATCTTGGTATTTCCAGAGATGTAAATGTCAGGATCTTACTGGGTTAATTTTGGTATAAAAAGTGGCAGATATTTTTTCAATAAGTTCAAAGAGCTGACCACTTCTGTTCTATCATGGCTTTATCTGAGGCTACATGTGCAAATGTAGGTCATATTTTCACTTCCAAAACTAATATGTAATTGCAAAAATTTCCACTGTGTCTACAGCAGCAACAGATAGTTCCTACTTATTTAAAGCATAAGTACTGCCTGCTACCTCCCTTTTAAAAGACACTGGCTTGAAGAGAAAGTAGAGTTTCTTTTATACTTACGTGGTCTGCTGTAATGGTAGTAGCAGTATTTTTTGGTAAAGGTAAGAACCAGTTCAGAGAAATTGTACACTTAGTGAGGTAAAATGCTACAGGACAGGGTGGTGCCAACCCAAAAGAGAAAGAGGAAGAAAAAGGTCTTAGCCTTTGCCAAAACTGTATTCTAAGAGCAGAAACACAGACTGACTTCCAGTGTAACTGAGAGAGAAAAAATTGTTTATAAATTCTTTTATGTCAGTTCTGTTTTTAGTCTGAATTTGATCTGTTATCTGAGTTTCTGTTTTAAATAAAAATAGCTGTCAATGTTCTTGTTTATTTTGGGGTTTCTTTTTCATGTGTATATGAGGTCAGCTCTACAAGGAAAAGGCACAGAAAGGTCTACTTAACAATCTGTCCAACCCAGATTTAATTAAATAATGAAATTTTTATCATTTAGTCCATCACAATAGGTTTGTTCACATGATATTTACAGACCACAGAAATTTTTCATGCAATTTTCAAACACACTTCAAACCACTTGCTCATCAAATATGCCAGAAAAAAATAAATAGGAAAGGAAAAGATGTTTTCATGCCATTTCCAGGAGTAGGCATTCAGTGATGGTAAAACTCAGTGATTATTGTATAGCTGTAATAATCTATAGAAAAGATGAGTTAAAATAGTCCTCATTCATGTGTCACTGTTTGCTAAAACACTCCTTCTGTACATCTGATCTACTTCAGTGCAAGGATGTGCCACAGTATTTACAAATCCGTATCTTTGATGATCTCCTCAAATCAGCTTAGGAAGTCCTCTAAAACAGAGCTGCAGGTAACGGGTGTTATTAGGCTGCTGTGTCCATAGGTGTGCACTTAGTCATTATCATTCTAGGTCACCATCCCAAAGCACTCTTGTAGCTAGACATCACTTACAATTCTACCCTTTTGTTCCATTATCAGAGCCGTGGTAATGTTTATTGAAAACTAGTGCCCAAAAGGATAGACAGTAAAAAATTTAATTGGCTATTCACAACAGCAGTCTTTCAAAGAGGAGAGTCAACTCCAGAGTTAGTCCCACTATTTGGGGGTTTATTAATTTATTTTTCAGTTTTTCTAGAGAAATCAATATTACTTCTTAAAAATAAAAAATAAAGGGATTCCCCTACTATTAACTCTTCTACATACTCTCTGCTTATTTCCCTTTGTTCTGATGTTTGTGTTACTCATTTATCTCTTACTTGATAACTCTTTAAAAATCATAATCTACTACTTGTGGTCTACATATTTAATACAGATTTGTGCATTGTTAATGCAGCTGCTGCTTTCAAGGATATGAATATTCATATGCAGCTCTGGAATTTCAAGAAGATAAATGTAGTTTAGTAAAAATCAAATCTCAACCTTGCTGTGACCTCAACTATGTGTTGCAGTTATCACTGAATAACTTAACTTGACACCCCTGGATTAGTTGGGTAATTTTATTATTATGTAAAAGCTCCAGCTGAGATCACTATGTGAGGCTATCATACAATTTGTGATCTGCTGCTAATTTGTGTGTCTGTTTTATTACTAAAACAGATTATTCCTAACTGCTGAAAAAGCAGGACTGAAAAAAAATAAACTAGATTAGTGTTTAGTCAACTAGTTACGCAGGTCCTACAATTGCCACAGGAAAAATTGTGAATTTATGTTTCACTATTCAGACCATCTAGAAATATTATTTGAACTATCTAATTGGCTTCGTTCATTACCCTGTTATTGACTATTGTAAAATCATCACGGAATCAAAACAAGACCAAGCTGCAAGGTAAGATATGTGACATAAGATAGCAATGGATGGCAGTTTAAGGCTTGCTAGCATTTAATGACCATGCCCTTAGTCAGTGGTCTCCTGTTAAGCATCTGTAGGAGCTGCTTTAAAGGAAGATGGAAAATGGAAGATTGTAACCGAGAATGGCAGGCCACAACAAGATTATAGAACAATGTGAAATGCAGTAGTAACCTAATGAATCAGATATTACAAAAATATAAGAAGGATTCAAACCTCCTTGAATGAGTCCAGGGAAGGGGAAAAAAGCTAATGAAAGGGCTGAAAGGAATGTCCTGTGAGGAGAAGCTGTGAACTTGGGGCTTGTCTAGTTTGGTGGAAAGGAGGCTGAGGAATGACCTCACTACTTTCTACACATTCCTGAGGTGGGTGGAATGGAGTCCCTGGGATCCAGTGTTAAGACAGGTGGGAATGGCTCAAAACTGCACCAGGGGAGATTCAAATTGGACATTAGGAAGCATTTCCTTGCTGTGAGGGTGGCCAAACCCTGGAAAAGACTTCGTAGAGAGGTGGTTGATGCCCCAAGCAAATTTATGAAAAATTGCATGACACAGGTGTTTCTGTCATTGAATTATTGAACTACTGAAAAAAATTGATAGAATGAAATTATTATGCAAAGAAACTGTGTGTTTAGTGTTATATTTTAAAAACTAGATATTCAGAAGAATGCTATAGATACTATAAAATACCATCTTCAAATAATAAAGATATGAGAAGTCAAATGTGAAAGAATATTTAAATCTAAGAAATTAATTTTATCTTGGAATTCTTAAGAAATGAAATAAAGAAAAATTTCAATGAAAATTTCTATTTGAGCATATTGCCTTCTTTCTTTTATTCCTCTAAGATTGTCTGATTGTGGAAGTAATTTGTTTTGTTTTCTGAAACTGACAGTATTTAATTTCTCAACCCAACTATTTCTTCAATAAAATGTCTTAATAATGTCCAATCTGTGCTAGGTGATTTTTTTTTTCTGAAAGACTGTTGCTCCAATAAATTAAGACTGAATGAAACAATAAACCTAACATGCATTCATAAAAAAAAAATTAAAAATAAATTTTAAAAAAATTCACTTTTTTTCAGTGTGAGCTATTTTATGCAGTGCAAATTTGATTCTATTCCCTTATATAAAACCTAAGCCAATAATTGCATTACCTACAAAGTGTCAGAAAAATTTCAGGGCATTTTAAAATTAACTTTCTGAATTTATTTACAGACTGTACAATATTCCCTAAATCTGATTCTCCTAAAGAGGCAATTTTGACACAAATTCATGCTTTCTAGTGCAATAAATTGAAAAACTTGAGCTGATATATATTTTAAAATATTAAATGGAAAAATGAGCTATAAACAATAATTAAATTTACAGAGAAGAATTTACAATGAAGTACTGGCCACCACAAATCATCTAAAAGAGGGAGAAGTTTTGCTGCGCAAAATGATTGCTTGCAGCCAACAGTTGTTTGGCTCTGCCAGATAAGACAAAGGAAAAGATGTCAAAATAAAGAGAATTGGGAAACCTTCTGAAGGAAAGTATGATGTTAGATTAACAATGACCAGAATGTTTATTTGGTTTCTCTAAGAATTTTTGACTGTTATTCTTCATCAAATCTCTATTCTAAGGTCTCTCTTTTCCTATATTTTTAGTGAGGGTATGTAAGCATGATTTTTATTGTTTGAATGATGCAACAAAAGTTTTATGTATTCCACTCAAATGTTAAAAATGTTCTGCTTCATTCATACAAGATTATATTGCAACTGATAGAGGCAAGAAATTGCAGTTGAATATTTTCTTTTATAATTTTCCTTTTATAGTTAACTTTTAGATCAATCACCAGAAATCAGAGCTACTTTGCTGTTTCTCTCTCTAGATATCAGAGTGAGACAAGATTCTCAGCTACACCTCCTACAGTTCCTGAAAACAAGTTCTTGAATGCCGAGTTTATTTATTAGGGATCACTGGGCTGACCAAAAAGCCACGACCCTGGCGTGCACTGTATTGTACAAGTAAATTTCAAAGCAGATATGGAGACTCAGAACACTACTGAAAGTCTTAGTATTTTAATATTCTAACAACTTAGGCACTTTTAAAATTCTATTCGTGTGGCTTTATAATACTCTGACTGTACTAAATGGATAAAAGTAATACTTACACAAGGTAGTACAGCCTGTGTTTGTGTAAATGCACTTATTCATTTCAGAACTGAAACTGTTCGTATCCTGAACTCTTAAACACCTCTCTCTACTTGATCCTTCAGCAATTCAGGCAAGATTCTGTAAAAGTGCAGAATCTGTTATGAAATATTGAACTAATCTTTATCTCTGGAGATTTACTTTATTTTTTTCACTGTCTTATGGGGAACACATAATATAATTCCAAAATCTAGCTATTAATGAAAAGTTGAATTGGCATTTTGACTTTATGTATTGTTATATATTTAGTCTACTCTTATTTTTATTATTTCAATAGATGAAGAGATTTTGCTAATTTTTCATTTAACACTATTCAAATCTTCTAATTTAATTTACTTTCTCTGCTTTATATTTCTGTGTGATGCAGCATTTAACACCTTTCAGTAGACTCAATGCCTGACTGTTTTTCCTAAGATGCTTGAATAATAAATTTTAAAAACATGTTCCCAGTTGCACATAGGTGAAATTGATGAATGTTAGCACTCCATTCTGTGACACAAAAATAGAAGCACCACAAAAAGTTCAGTAATTGACAATCCTTCCTAGCAGTGGAATGTCACATACTATTATCATGTTCTAAAAGTACCTTTGTGCATAAAAAGGCAACATGTTTACTGAAATATAAAACAATGAATAAAATAAAATTAAGATGTTTTTTGTTTCCGTATAAGAATTACTAATGCTTTATTTCCATGGCAACTATTCAGCATTTTTAAAGGGAGCACTGTAAACAAAATATGTCAAGTGAGGTACTCAAAGACATTACTGCTCATTTACAGTCAACCTCAAATTACAACCATTCAACATCTTTCTCATTCAAATGACAGTCAAGTCTAAAGTAGATATTTCCTTGGTACTGCATTGCTGAAATATATGCAACATAAAACTTCTAGCAGCCAAACTGTTTGAGCCTTTTCAATCACACAAATGACTGGCTCAAGCAATTTCTTACTACTAAATGAAATTGTAAATCCGTTATTAATGAATGCATCTCTCCTAAGATATTTCTCTCTAAAGTTGTGAAGCATAAAGACAAAACTAACCAAAGCAAATAACAACTCTCATTAACCTGTTAATTATGCTGTGTTATCTGAAGTATAACTGAATTGAAAACTCCAAAATTGCAAAACACTTTTTTAATCTTAAGTCATCTTTGAATATTGTTTATTGAGCAATTCGTAATTTATACTCAGTTCTATTACCAAAATGAAACAAAACAACAAAGAAATACTTACATCCTATATTTTTTTAGTATATGATTGATTTGTGGCTAGTGGAACTCATAGGAAAGTTAGTTCTTTAGTAAAGATTTTGACAGTGTTTTCCCACAGAATTCTCCTGGAAAAACTGGCTGCTCATGGCTTGGATGGGTGCAGAATATCAACTGTTCCTTTGATAAAAACTGCCTGGATGTCCAGACCCATAGACTAGTGGTGAATGGAATTAAATCCAGTTGGCAACTGGTCACTAGTGGTGTTTTCCAGGGCTCAGTTTTGGGGCTAGTCCCGCTACATATCTTCATCAATTATCTGGGCAAGAGGATTGAGAGCACTCTCAATAAGTTTGCAGACGACACTGAGTTGGAAGGGAGTTTTGGCCTTCTTAAGGGTAGGAAGTTTCTGCAGAGGGATCTGAAGAGGCTAGATCAGTGGGATGAGCCCAGCTGCATTAGGTTCCACAAGGCAAAGTGCTGAGTCCTGCACTTGGGTCACAACAACCACATACAGTGCTGCAGACTGGGGAAAGAATGGCTGGAAAATAACCTGGAGGTGCTGTTTGACAACTGGCTGAACATGATCCAGTGTGTGCCCAAGTGGTCAAGAAGGCCAGTGGCATCCTGGCTTGTGTCAATAATAGCATGGCCAGCAGGACCAGGACACTATTTGTCCCCCTGTATTCAACACTAGTGAGGCCACACCTCAAGTCCTGGATATTCAGTTTCTGGGGCATCTTGTTGTGACCTGCCCCAGAAGGCAGGTATTTTGAAGGTGCCCCAGAAGGTGGGCATTTTGATTATTATTATCTATAGCAATATAGCAATGTGAAAGAATAAAAATATTGTTTAAGAAAATGTATAAGGGATAAAAGAAAGAAAGAAAGAAAGAAAGAAAGAAAGAAAGAAAGAAAGAAAGAAAGAAAGAAAGAAAGAAAGAAAGAAAGAAAGAAAGAAAGAAAGAAAGAAAGACCACCCATAGATCTCTAAGGAGGTTGATTGTTTATTTAGATGTCTCTTATTTGAAGTGATTGTCACAATCTTGAGGGTGGGTGAAAGTCCATGAAACCCAAAGTTCAAAGGGTTAATGTATGTTCCGACTGGGTGGGAACACTCAGGTACCTCCCCTGGAGGGAGGAGCTTTCAGTCCTCTGGTGGAAGATCTCAGAAATGAGTCTGGGGATGTTTCAGGGGTCTTTGACGGTTTATGACACCTTCTAATACGTGACAACTGCCTCTCTTGTGATCTTAGTTGAGCAAGTTATGTTGTGTCAGAATGGGTGAATACCCTCAGGCCTATGTGTGAATATGACTGTCCCAGGAGAGGGGTGGGGGTATAAGGGAGGACAATTGGTATGATAAAAAGCACTATGCCACCTCCCAGTATCTGCCTCTTATCTTGGGTGAATTTTTTGAGTCATTAATCATTGACATTTCTATCTTTCACACCCCTCAAAAAAAAGACATTGAGGTGCTGGAGAGAAGGGTGTTCAGAGAAGAGCAAAAGAAGCTGGTGAAGAGTCTGGAGCAAGAGTCATAGAGAGTGGTTGAGGGAGGTGAGGAAAAGGAGGCCCAGGGGGGACCATATCACTCTCTGCAATCACCTGAAAGGGGGTTGTAGTAAGGTGTGTGTGAGACATTTTGTCAGTGTCACATATACTATAATTTGCCCTGGAATCCTTTCTCCTGTATTTTTCAGGGAAAATGAGAATGTAGAATTATTAAATAAAAGTAATACACATTATGTTCGTAAGTGATCTTCGAGATGGTAAGCATTTAAGTAAATTCCAACAATTTTTAGGTAATGGCTTGCAACTTTTTGCTGTGATCCCTGGAAAAATAACAATTCATCTCAGAAGGAACATAATTAACCCAATAAGTATATTACCAGAAGAGTAAATGTTTCTGTATCAGCAGTTAGGATATTTTATCATCCAGAATCTGTAAGTTCAATAATATTTGTTTACCAAGTAATTTAGAATTGCTTCACATTATTTCATAATCTTATATGTTACAGTATGTACAATTGTCATCTTCAAATTCTGTTCAAAAAATGAGAGCAAGAGTAAAATTAAACATTCAGCAAAAACTGAAATGCAAGTATTCATAGAAAATTGCATAAAATTGACTCTGTTTTATAACTAAATATTGAAAGTATGAGTGCAAACCTAATCTGATTTTCATTGTTGCATGAACTCAGCAACTTTACATGTAAGCATTTGGCTTTGTTGAATGTTTTGTCATGTGTGTCATATGTAAGACATTTCTCATGCATTATTAATTTCAGGAGTGATCAAGAGGCTGTAGGTCTCATCAATTGCAAATAAGATATAGAAAAACAATAAGATTGATTTTTTTTTTTTAAATCTCATATTGTTTTATATTTCCTAATGGAATGTGCTTATACGTGTGTGAGAAAACAGATTTAAACAAATAAAATATATAATGCAGGTTTTAAATTTGGTGGCAGGTAAAGTAACAAATACCCTGTAATTCTTGGCATTAAACTCCCTTCAGAAAACCATGGGGATCATTATAGATACAATAACTCCAGGATGTGCCTTGTTAAGTGGGAAGCTTAATTGGCTCTGAGCAAAGAAGAACCTGTAGGGATGTGAAGATGAAAAAATTTGTGGGGCACATCTTGAAAATAGTCTCCTACAGTTCTCAGTCAGAGATAGAAGGAAACAATTGCTTCTTCATGCTCTTCTGTCAATAAAATACTTGGCTCTAAGCTGTCCTATGGCTTCTTTATATTCCCTTTTCCTGATGATAGTGTAAATGTATGGGGGTTTTTTGAGTATATTTATAACTCAGCGATAATTTTTAGCCATAGAATCATGGAATACATCAAGTTAAAAGGGTCCCGTAAGGATAATTGATTCTAAATCCATGCTTCTCATAAGAGTACCTAACACAAAAGTGAATGACTAAAGCATTGTCTAGATGCTCCTTGAATGTGGACAGGGTGAGTGCCACAACTAATTCTGTGGGGAACCAGCTCCTGTAGCTATGGTTGTTTAAGCAGCCACATGTGTCCTTAGAGAACAGTAAGTTCAGACAAATGACTTCCTGCTTCCTTAAACGTGAGTTCTCCTTCCAGGGACTGTATTTTCCTTGTTGTGTCCTTGGCTGCCAAACCCAACAAACTAACCTCTGAAATACGTCTGCAGTTGCAACGAAGACACATACTGATGTTTCCTGAAGATAACTCCATTAATAAGCTTCTCTAGGCACTTATTTGCAAAGATAATGCTCAAGGATCTGCTTCTTGGATTTCCTCTTTGAACTTTTCTCCTTTTCTCAGTGTCCAGCAGCACTTTTGAGGACACATTCTCATTTCTCATCTATGACCTACATTTTGACTCTCATACCTTTAAAGAGTTATCATAAATTTGGTTCTCTGCAAAACTGAGGATGATAAGCCCAAGTCAAAGACTGAGTTTGAGAAAAGTTTTTTAACAGTTCTGGACAACATCCAGTAGCCTTAATTCATTAATAAAATGAATAAAAGAATGCTGAGGGTGTTGAGCATTTCGGAAAATCTTGCATCCTTTTTCTAAGATATTGAAAGCTTACAGAATATCAATAGTCTTATAGCTACATCAAATGCAGAAGGTACCATAAGAACTGTTTCTTCATATACTCCTACAAATCTCTCAGGAATTTAAGAGATTTCCTTGACTTATGAGGCTTTAAGTCTCTGGATAAAATATCAAATAAAATGCAAAGATACAGTTTATGAAAGATTGAGAAGGGTTATAAAATTTGATTTACTGTAAATAATTCATGATGCCCTTTGCAGCACTGTGAAATCCTTTCTGGCAGTTCCAGTTTTGGATATAAATACTCATGCAATGAATACAGAACAGGATTATATTACACAGACAACAAGTTTTCTAACTGATTGTACATGTGTACCAGTGATATGTGTTTATTAAGAGGTGTAGCAAACATTCCACTTGAATGTATTGAAACGAAGTAACAACAAATTTGACATGAAACTGAAAATAATGTCGTATTAGGTTCTGTGAAACCCTCCAATTATGAATCAGTTGCAGAGTTTCTTGACTCTGAAAATTCTCAACTATTTTTTTATTACATGTTTTTGCAAGGCTTTTTATTTTGAAAATATGCTTTGTGCCTACCTAAGATACTATAATCTTTGCATATGTTTCCAGAAAAGGACTTTATAAATAATTTTTTAAAGAGTCTGAAGTTTATATTTGGTCTCCTAGACAGTGTTAAACTAAGGGAAAACACAAAATTGTTATGAAAATTCAGAAATCAGAAACAATGCTGCTTGTGTAATATATCTACCACATCTTTGCACCTTGTGCTTCTTCTTAAAAGTTAATAGTATGGACTCTGTCTTATTACTTGTGATGTACTTGTACTATTGCCAAAAAACCCCAAAGAAACAAAAAAAGTAGAAAAGCCTGTATTTCTTGTCTTCATTTGTCCATCAAAATGAAATAAAATTAGGAATTAAAAATGCAAAGTTTAGGAGCAACCCCCAACAGCTTGGGGGCATATTAGGATAGAAGAAATTGGAAAACCTGGATGAACTACTGAAAAATGACTGCTAGCTCCACTGCCTTCTGTAGGGTTAATATCTGATGTTATTTATGCCTTACAGGGGTATTATGAATGAGCAGGGATCACATGAGGGAACATGTACCCCTTAAAAATGGAGTAAAGGAGATTAGTGAGCATACTGATAAGATTAGAGTGGTGGGAAAATAAAAGCACTAGAAATGTGAAAGAGGATCTTCAATCCCTTAGGGTATATGAAGATACTGATGTGAAGAATGTACTGCAACATCAAAATATATATTATGTAAACATATAAATATATATACAATATGTATAACAACAATGTGAACTGAAGTGTCAAAAAAAGAGGAAACCTGTACTAAAATTCTGTTGTCAGTACTTGAATTAAGCTATGTGAATCCCCTTTTCCCCTTTTCTTAATCTTCTGGAAGCTGAGGGAAGTGAAGAGTGTTTTTCTGTCTTAGAACATGGATCCTCTTGGGAAATTTCTTAGTAATACAAAATATTGCCATGCTCCAAGCAAAAATTTCCAATACATTTATATATATATTTAAAATGCTTATTCAAACAATACCGATGTTCACTAAAGTGGTCAGTTGAAGCAGCACTGGAAGAAGTTTGTAAAACAGTATTAATACTGGTGGGAAAATGTTTACCATGTATACAGTATAGACCCTTAATGAGATATATGATTGGCAGAAATTTAGATCTGTCAGAACAGAGCTTCACACATAAAAATCTATCATCAGTGTAATACAGGATTTTAGTTCTTACACAAGGACTTGTGATTAGAAAAGAATAAATTGCCTCATAAATATCAAAAAAAAATACACCTTTTCCATTCATAATAGCCATATTTTGCTTTGTGTTTCTTGTGCTATTTGAAACGAAGCACACTTCTGCAAGGAAAACCATCTCTAAACAGGAAGAAATTATGATGCTGAAACAAACATGGGTTTTCATGAGTCAGGAAGCTTTTAAAACTTAAAATTATGTTTATTATTTTCTCAAGCATGAATGTGGTGATTGTGAAGGAAAACTGCCAAAATTATTAACACAGTGCAAGATTCACTTGTCACTTCTAGTGTTAAGGAAAAGAGAGTAACTCAAGAGACACATGAGAGAAAAATGGAGGCAAGTTACATAATTATTAATATATCTTCAGTAGGATTAATATACCACATGCCAGATTACTTGTAGAATCCACATAACTGCAGCTCATGCTTACAAAATCCTCTTCCATTTTATTCTTCTTCTTCCCTCACCAAATCCAAGAAAGGTAACTACAAATACTTACTGCTGTTGTTAAATCTCAGACTAAGATAAGGTAATAAAAGAGCAAAATTCATGGCTTAACCTGAATATGAATCTGAAGATCTGAGGTTGAAAGGTAGTAGGCAGTTCAACTCTTTGCTGCCTTACAATCAGTAGACGTTCCCTTCAAAGTAATAAAAATATTTAAACGCCACATTTATATTTACTAAGTGCTAATTTAGGCAGTTGTTCTGAATTATCCCCTAGAGTATCCTGTCATACTCTGGTATCTAATTTGGGTCCCTGCTGTTGAGGTATAATTTTTTTTTTGAGGTCTTGGATATGTGACAGCAGCTGATATGAATGAAAAATGAGGACACTGCTCGACTAAATTTTTACACAGAGTTTCCTTCACCTTAGACTTCCCTAGACTCAGCTGGAGGCAGTGTCCCTCAGAGCAGTGGTACACATCTAGTAGAGATACTGTGATAAAGTCTACATACATCTGCAGTATACCCTGAAGCCTTTGTAAGATGGAAGCTTGGTGCTATCACCATTGGCATTTGCACAAGAAACAGGAAAACTTGTCTCAGTCAGAGTGCATTTAGTCTTTCCCAGAGGAAATACCAATATATCTACTCCACATATATGCAGACATACATGCATAGGTACATGTATATATATATAGCCAGGTATAAGTATATATATAAGCTTTCTGTGTTCTGGCCATGCCAGTAACATCCCCTCTCTCTGAAAGCTCTGCTGTAAACCTCCTGCCTCTGAGGCTCAGTGTTCTGGGTGTCACAGGGGGTTTAAGGATCAGTTCAGACGTAGCTCTGCAGAATAACTTTTGTTCTGAATTATGAAAAAACCGCAAAACTATGAGAGAAAGCTATGGGAAAGAATGCAGAAGGATAAGGAAGGTAAAGTTATGGATAAGGTTAGGAGTGTAGAGAGAGAGAGACAGTTATTAGCTCAAGGATTCCAGGCAGAAGCACTCAAGTGGAAAAATGTATAATCCTACTGGGAAACCAAACCAGTACAGCGGTGGCTAGCTGGGGTCTAGCTGTGAGATTGCTGCATCTCCAGGCCTGTGCCATAAATACCACCAGTTATGTCTCTATAGGGAATGATGGCAACTCAACAGCAGTAGGAATCGTTTCAGCAACTGATGTCGGCATGGCCAAGAATGATCTTTAGGTACCTTTGGGCACAGGAATGATCAGCCTTTTGTACATGGTAGGCAGCTAATAATTGTTTTATATCCTTAAGTTCTGCTGGCAGGGTCTCTTTGCACCTGGCTAATTATGCCCTGACAAACTGAACCAGAGAGGGGAGGTAACATTTCAAAGTAGTAAAAATGTCAGGTTTATAGGAAGGAGAATACAAAAGAGGCTGTAGTTTCTACTGGCATGGGATTTTTTTTTTTTTCAACTGTATTGTAATGGTCGTCTTTAATATCAGATGAAAGAAAGAAAAATAAGCAAACAGATCAGATACTGAGGTAGGGACTGGTACTGAGTTTTTACAGACAATAGTCTAAGTGCCTTCTTTTTCCTTCTTCCCATTTCTTTTTAGAGTTATTTTCTTTCTAGAAATATTTATGGTTTCTGAAACCCCTACATTTTAAAGGTGATCATAGAAGCATTATATACTGTACAAACTCTCCTTTCTACTGAAAGAAGAGAATAATCTAAGCTTTACCTTTCTGGTTGTAATTTCATACTTCAAAAGTGTTATACATTGAGGTTGCAGGCAAAGGATACTAATTTCTAGACCACACACAGAACTCAGGTTTATATAGGTAAAAATTTCTTTTCTTTTCTTTTCTCTTTTCTTTTCTTTTCTTTTCTTTTCTTTTCTTTTCTTTTCTTTTCTTTTCTTTTCTTTTCTTTTTTCTTTTCTTTCATAAGAAAGAAGGTGGTGTGAAGGTGAAATAACTTTTTTCTCAGTGTTCTTACCTTGTTTTCAAGGATGATGCATTTCTGGTACAAAAATGTCACATACAGTACAGTGAAAATGTAACATGAAATTATGTCATTTCAGCTTCAACTAGACAGCTGAATGCAGAGTACTTTTCAAAAGTAATATACAAAATGCACTTAAATAAAAGGCAATTTTGGGGGGAAGTATTTTTCTACTGTCAAATAAAATAAAATCCTTATTCTTGAATTTGTATAACTTTTGTTTTTTCCAAGTATAAAGCTTCAGATAGTATGGAGAACTAATGCTCAGTTTCTTCATAAAATAAATCATGATTTCTGAAAATCCTAGTTTTATCTCAGTGATCATGAAAAATTTAAGATAAGAACAGCATATGCAAAGGTTTTTTAATGTCCTATCATGTCTGAAAACTACACAAATGTCCCAGGGATATCAAAATCATATGACAGACAATAAAAGAGTCATTAAACCTTGAGTCTTTCACTTAAGGAAATAAAACCCTCAAACTCTTACTTTAAAATTCGGTCAATGCACAATGACTTTTTAATTACAAGAAAAGAATGCTGATTTTAAAATTGATTTTTTTTCCCTAATTTTATTTACTAAATGAAATTAAATTAATAAAATGATGTGGTGCTTGACCACGGCTGGATGCTAAGTGCTGACCAAAGCTGCGCTCTCATTCCTCTCCTCAGCTGGCAAGAAGAGAGAAAATATAAAAAAAGTCTCATGAGGTAAGTGCAAGGAGAGCTCACTTGCCAGTTACTGTCATAGACAAAACAGCTTTGAGTTGGGGAAATTTAAGCAGTCAAAATCAGAACAGGACAAAAACAAGTAAAACAAATCCTAAAAGCACCCTCCTTCTCCTCTGACCTTGGAGTTTGCACAATTCTTTCTCTTATATATTCTCACTCCTCTCTTTTGTGGCTGCAATTACTTCTGAGCAAAGACTTTTTTTTTCTGCCCTCCTAAATATATTATCACAGAGTCAGTATCACTATTTCTGATGTCCTCAACCTTGGCCAGTGGCAGGGCCATCCTAGAGAAGGCTGGCATTGTCCTTGTTGGATCTGTGCGAAACTTCTGGGAGCATTTGAGAGACACACCCTATAGCCCCTTTACTACCAGAACCTAGCCCCACAAACCCAGTACATGTGGCTCTTAAAGTAACAAGATTAGATCAGATCCTAGTCCTTAAAGTTTCAGGGTATCTCTGACTTGTAAAACTGTTGTTTTTTTTTTTCTTTCTGGCAAAAGTATTTCTTCCTCTTTCCTATTTAATGATATCACATAAATATTTTTAAAAAGTTAGCAATCAATTACCATTTAGGAATTTTAAGCCTATATAATAATTCTTCTCCTTTCAATCCAAATTAGGCAGTTTTTATAAATTTAATTATTAAATAAAATTCAGGCACCTGGAGAGGAATAACCCTATGCCACAGTACAGGTGTCAAATGACTGTGGTGGGCCCTTGTGACACAGAAGTCCATCAGCTTCTTAGTTGCATTCCCTTCTGTTTGTTTCTTTTTTTTTTTTTTTTTTTTTACTGGAATGGTGACCAACACTTGCGTAGGTTGCACAGAGAGGCTATGGAGTCTTCAACCTTCAAGATGTTACAAATCTGTCTGGATATGGCCCTAAAAAATCTATTCTGGCTGTCTGCTTTGTTAGGAGCAGCTTGGAGTAGGCAAACTTCAGAAGTCCTTTCAAACTTTAGTGATTCTTTGCTTCTTTGTGGTTTTGTCCAGTTATTTATGAAAATACTTTTAAATTAATGTTGATCTGAAGAGAAATTAGACTTAAAAAAACCCCAACAAACCTATAAAACTTGTTGCACAAGAATGATCTTTATTAAGGAAACTTCCCTGTCTGACCATCCAGGAGCCACTCTGGCAGTCACCTTTGCACCACCTGAGCTGGGACTGAAGCCCCTCTGCCCCGACACACCCCACACTTACATGATCAGACCAAATTTCCTTAATAACTTGATCCCAGGTTTCCCTTGGCAGAGTCTCAGATATCCAGGTCCTTTAAATAATTTGATTATGGTACGATAACTAGATAAAACTTAAGAAAAATATTGGCTTGAGCTGTGAGCCTCTGGGAAGGGACCCCAAACAAAGGAGCCCCTGGGCTTTTATACCCTTACAGCCTAAGTGCAGTAAAAAGTGGGGCGTTGGGTGGGTTTAAAGTCTGTGTTATGACATAGTTTTGCTTCCTACTTTCGTAATCCTTAATACAGAATATTGTGTGTGTTGTGTTTTTGCTTTAAATACTAATACTAAATGTAGGTCTTGTTTCTTACTGCATTGCAGGAATATCTAAATGTGTGCTGACACATGCCACACATTTGACTATACATCTGCCTTCCTTAAATGAATGTTAAATTCTTTCTGTGCAAGATAAAAGTATCCTTGCAAAGTGTCATAAAATTATTTGTCTAGAATAATAATAGAGTATCTACGATCTATTCCTCCCATCAGTCCATTCCTCTAATGATTAAAGAAACAGAGTTAATGGGTACTGGGTTTGCCCAGAAGAAAAGAATAAAATTCTCTCCCCAGCCAGAAGTGTGGTATCGATGAACCTTGTGGTAATTTTCACATGATCCATTTAATATATCAGGTGAAATTCAGGCTCTCAAAACAAATATGTTTGGATCATGTCTTGCCATGGCTATGGCTTTGATCTTGGAAACTGAAAAGTAAAACTTTGATGCTGAAAATCCTCTTGTTCTTCAACCACTTTTTCAGTGTTCAAGGCCCTGCAGCTCACTTGCTCTGGAAATTCATGTTTACATATGCACAGTATATATGATTCACTGAACGTTGAAGCATAACTACAGCATAGACATACCACTATATCACTGTGAGAGCTTATTGCTTTTTATATTTTTATATTTATAAAAATATAAAAATATTATATATTTTTATATTTTTTATAATTCCCTCTGAACTGGAATTCAGAACTGGTTGATGAGCAAATAGAATAATACCAAAGCAGTAGATTGGAGCAAAAAATGTATTAGGGAGTAATGTAAGACAGATGGATCACCTATTGCTTAAAGAAATACATACACACACACATACACACACACATATATATTTTTTTCTATTTCAAACATCCTAACAGCTGTCCTTACTTCTGTACATTAGCTAAATAACTATTTGTATTCAAATACTATACTGATCTGTGATTAGAATGTATTCCCCCAAGAGACTACTCACAGTATTATTACCTGTATTTTCCTCTAAATTGAGAGGAAAAAAAAACCCAAAACCATAGGTTTAGCTGCCCAATCTAGTCAGTAAGACAAGATGAAGCTCAAAAATATGTATCTGAATTAGGCAGCATATATTTTCCCTACTCTCCCATTCCACTTTAGTTCCCATAGAGGCATCCTTTCCACATCTCATCTTTAGGTCCAACACACTTTCCCTTTTGGAGTTAAAAATACCCTTTGGTCATGAAATGGTATCATGTTGCATGTGCCCCCAGTAGGGCATATTTCAGGCATTCTGTTCACTAGTATTGTTCTATCCATTCTCAGGAGGTATGGTACCTGTCTCTATGACTACAGAATGACCACAGTCTATTGCATCTATGGATGAATGATTAGAGAAATGATTACAACACTTCCCATTAGTGATATGAGATTTGGGATTAAAGGGGATTATTAGTTTCTTGTAGATTGAGACAAGAATAACTGGTAACTCAGGTGATTGGGATGTGACTGGAGGCCACACAGAGGTAAGCAGCACTTTTCTGGGACAAGGAATCTTGTTCTAGCCCCTCGGAGATAAGCCAAACAAAATACTGTACAAGCAGAGGAGTGAGGTTGAGAAACTAACATAAACTGTGAGTGGGGACAAGATCACCAGAGAACCACAAAGGTCTCCAACTCGTTTCCAAGAAGGTCTAAAAGAGCAGTTTGTGCACAGTAACAAATTTATATAGGAAGTGAGAAACTTATCTCCAGGGCAGGGAAAACTCATCTTTAGAAAGGTAGCCCCATGAAGCCTGGAGACATGTGTGCGACAGGACCCCAAACACCCCATCAGGTGGTTCAGTGCTGGCGCCAGGATTAGTGTTTTATCTTTCTTTCTATCTTCCTTTATTTTCTCTCTCTCTTTAGTCCATCTCCCTCTCTCTCTTCCCATTCATCCTCCCCTTTTATCCAAAACCCACTGTCGTATGCGTAAATGGGGAAGTAAGGGACTAACATACAAATTTCTATGCAAAGTGTATTGTTTATTAAAAAAGCCTTATAAGCTTTTGTGGACTCTCTGACTTTTGTTGTTCCTTTTGACCATGAGCATCTATGAATCTTCCTTGCTCCATTCCCCTTAAGGGTGGAATACTATATTTGGTTTAAAATTTTTAGGCCCCTAAGATATTTAAGAGAAGGTAAAATAGAGGTTATAAGAGGTAACACAAATGAACAAGGTAATAAGAACAATATGTGACAAATTAAAGCAGAATTTTGATGTGGGAAAACCTTGAAGTTTTAAGTTGCTTTGAAAGAATTGGTAATCTATTCTATTTTCCCAGTAGTTATTAAAGGCTTCAGTCTTTAAATAAAGCAAAAAAATCACCTCCACTCATAGGTTGAAATACATATGATGCTGCTCATACTTTGAAAACAAACAAATGTACAAGAACTCAAAACTGAACTAAATATGCAGTTCTGAATATGGACTGATATTGCTCTTTCCTTATTCACCACTGTTATTTCAATTGCTTAGGTGTCGAGCTGGATTATTTTTAGAAGCTGACAAGGAAATATTCTTAGCCCTACCTCTGAGCAAACCATTCAAATATTCTAAGCAAACCATTTCATGTTGTATTTCCCACCCTTTTTTGTTTGGTTGGGTTTATTTCATTCCAGTTTTTTTTGGTGTCTGTCATTTTCATAATTGAAGTAATACTTGAAAAAGTACTGAGCATTTTTGGCAAGCATGTACCCTAAGCTTAAGTAGCCTAAATTCGGTTGGTGAAAATGCTGTAATGGAATGATTATGGTAGGTAAGTTAGCAAATGAGTTTATATCAGAAAATCATATTTCTATGATAGTACCACCACTCTCTCCATTGGTTAGAACGTCATCATTTTAGGACATTCAAATGTGGTAACACTGAACAAAATTCAAAGACTGATGCAGGAAAGTCACAGATTTTCTTCCTCCCCAGTATTGGTAGAAAAGTCATGAATCAACTGAAAGTTCCAAGAGACCTTCAATTGCAATCTTCTCTTCCACAGAGTTCAGTCACTTACAAACTTGCTTTAAAAAGAGTGGAAAGGTGACAAATATGCCTTGAAGTCTGGTGTCAACCTGAACTGATAATAAATGAACTATTTCCCTTTTCCTCTCCCTTTGATTCTCACCTCTAGGCTAGATCTGCTGCAGATAAGTGCTTCAGTGCAGGTAATCTCTTAATTGCTGTAATTAAGCTAAATCAAAAATGTTAACAGCCTAATAATTCTTGCTAGTTTTAAATATAGAAAGGACAGGTTCTCATTACCTTTGTGTTCTTACATACATAAAAGGTCCTACTATGGTGATCCAGGGTTAAAATAAAGCAGAAATATCTATTGTTTATACCTGATTTTAAATTCATAGAGTCATTAGGATCCCTTGAGTTTTTCTAGTCCAGCCTGCTCCTATACAAAGCCAGGGTCAGCTGGAAAAGGATTTGAGGGCCATATTCACTCATGTTTTTAATATCTCCAAGGCTGCAGACTCCACAGCCTCTCTGTGCAAACTGTGCAAGTGTTTGATCACTCTCACAGTAAAAGAAAAGGAAGAAAAAGAGGACTCATGTTCTGTCAGACAGCACCATCATCTTCTTCATTTCCTCCTCCCTATCAGGTATTTATCCACATTGGCAAGTTCCCTGTGAGCCAGTCCATCCCTCTGGGAGGAGGACTCTCCAGCTGCAAGTCCCAACTTTCTGAACCTTTTTCTGTACATCAGATGTTCCAGTGTCTGAATCATCTCTGTAGACCTCCTCTAGACTATCCGCAATATGCCCTGTTTGTCTTGGACTGAAGAGCCTGGAATTGGGGCTGGAGTTTCAGTTCTAGTGCTTAGCACAGGTGAAAGATCACCTCTCTTGGCTTGCTGGCAACACTGCTAATGCAACCCAGGAGGCTGATGGACTTCTGCGCCACATGGTATGAAAAAAACCCAGAATAATCTTGTTCAGGAAACAGTGTTTGAATTCGTATTTCAATAGGTAGGTAGCGTCATGGGTATGTTTTTCTTTACACAACTTTTCTGGTGCTGGCTAATCAGTTGTATGTTTGAGTTCATTAAGATGTAAGAGAAGATTTCTTTTTTGTAACTGATATTGATTTTGGTGTTTTTTTTTCTTTAATCTTTGGTTTCTATGTAAAAGGATTTAAGCTCCATTTAGGGAGATTTGTTTGGTGATTAGAGAAGAGATCACAGACAACTGTGGTTTCCATCATCAGATACTGCATAGATATCAGAGAGTTAAAACCATTAAATTATTCGTTTGATTTTGTAAGTCATTCTTTCTTTATCTGTAGAAGAACTGTGTTTCTTTATAACTATTTAAATGAATTTTAAAATATTCTCTTAAGCCTTAATCAATGTCAGATCTGGAATTCTCATTGAGTTTGTGAGTAAAAGATTCAGATTCAAACTGTGTAGAAATAAGATGTACATTTCAGACTAGAAGTTCTGAAAATTGGCAATAATTAAAAAACATATCAACAGATGACTTTTGAATTATTCAAGTAAACCAAAGGGTAAATCAAAAGGTGATTTCCAGCTCCTCTATTATTCTAAGCTGTGAGTGTCTTTCAGAGAATCAGAGCTTCCATCACCCTTTTTGCTCTGTGAGTGCAGAGAACAAACCAAGACTTGCAGAGAAAAATCAGGGCAAAGCTTTCTATTGACCTTTAATTGTTTTAAGAGCTGTTGTGAAGCCATGCAGTGCAGTGTGCATCTGACAAAAAGTTATGGAGAAAAGGCTGGTCACTCTTTAGTTCTAGTACATCATCTCTAAGCTGGATACATCAGGCAAAATTGCAGTATATAAATAACATTTTCTATGACAGTATATCAGTGCATTAATCTTCCAGTAAAAAATTTCTGATATAAATTCTTTTGTTAACTTACTTATAACTTAAGCAGAGGGTACATTCTTGTGAAAAGTGGCCTTTAAGTACTTTTTAAAAGTCCTATTTCAGCTACTAGACTGACAGCCACCAAAATATTAAAGCTAGATTGAAAAATAAAAAAAAAAAAAGGGATGGGAAATGCAACATAAAATGTTTGTCATTCCTAAGGTAGGGTTTAGAAAATTTCCTATTCAGCTTCTAACAATAATCTAGCTCAACACCCAAGCTACTGAAACAACAGTGATGAATAGACAAAGAGCAATATCAATATGTATTCAGAGTCAGGTATATACTTCAGCATTCTTGTCTTTTTGTTTGTTCTCAGAGTATTATCTGCAACATTGTTAAACAAACAGTGTTGAAAATAATGCATAATCCCATGCAATGTTTAAGCTTTTCACTTGGAAAATATACTTAAAAACCATTGCAATTTCAATAAAACTCTTGTCAAGAAATGGAATGTACTTTGGCCTTGATAGTGGGTTTTTACCGGCTGAGGCTGGGACAAAACCCAAAGTCTATCAAGATTCCTGATTTACTTGTGGTATGTACTTGGTGTTTGAATTACATACTACTACAACTGTAGTAGTAAATTGTACAATTTGTTACTGATGTATGTCTAATTCCTGAGAAGTTTGACACTTAGTCATAATAACATAATAGTGTTATACAATATGAAGTGAGAAGATTAAAACATATAAAGCAAAAGAAGGAAATTGGATGTATCTCAAGGTACTAAACCAGGAAAATACAGAGATACTACAGAAAATCAGTGCAATTCCTAATAGAGAAACTTCAAAAGAACAACGCCCATTTTGGCAGAAAACAAGAATTGTTCTATGGTAACTTAACCCCACAGAGCAATTTACGTATTCACTTTTAGCACAAGCATTTATTTTACACAGCTACTTTCTAATACCAAAGGCTCTTTTGGGAGCTTATCCTAAAGAAAAAGGAAGGAAAGCCTCATAACTCTAATACATGAGCTCCCCTGCCTCTTCCAAACTCTGTGGGGCACTCATGAACTAACCCAAGAATACACACTTTCTCATACAGACTTTTTTCCTGCCTCCTTTTATGAAAGCACAAGAAGTTGCTTTCTCTTAATCTTTTTCAGGGATTTCACAGAGGATGCAAACTGTCTTCAGCTCTTTTACAGGCTTTAGCAGACTGTCATCTGGTGCTGCAGTAGGCTGGCAGCATACAGGCTGCTTTATAAAAACTAAAAGAAACAGATAGCTCCTCTGTGCAGTTAATAGCTTAAAAATAAAGAAACAAAGAAATCTTGCTGTAAGTGTTTTAGGAAAAAAACAGAAGCTATTATTTCCCTGTTACATATTACCTCTCCTCCTCAGTATTTCCCAGTAAACAGTATTTTACCCAGCTTCACTTAAACATTCAACCTAGTTTACTAAGAAGATAAAAATGAGCTTGATGCTAATTTGTCAAAAAAATGCTATTTTTTTTTTTTCTGGGTAGGAATTGGTCATATGTCAGAGTTTCTTGTTTGTAATACTAACTATCTCAGTGTTTTGCCCTTCTGTATATATTTTGGCAACACCAAGGATGTGATATATTTCTAGGAGACAGGAGATCTAGGTGGAGGTTGTAATAAGGGAAAAAGTGTCAGAGAGAATTAAAGAGACTGTAAAAGAAAAAACTAAGAAAAGGTCAAGAAATTGAGTAAGGAAATCAGGTAACAAGTGATAAAGGGAAAGCAAAAAACCCACAACTATAAACTTTGTTTGGTGAAATACATGAGGGCAGTCCCAGGGGATCCCATTGACAATCTCCCTGGCTAGCTGGAAGTCTGTTTCTAAAGTTCAAGAGCTTGACTTTACTCCCTTTCTGACCTGTATTTCTCAAGACTGTGAATTCCACCAATCCACAATTGCTACAGCCCAGGCTACTTCCAGTCTTGACATTGTCAGTTAGCTCTCTCAAGTTAGTGACCATCAAATCTAGGATTATGTTCTCTCTGGTAGGGCTATCACCTGTCTTAAGAAATTATACCTCATGCCACAGCCACAAAGTCCTCTTTTTTACCTCAGTCTCTGATTTTTACCCAAAGGCTTTCTACCTGCTCATGCTGTTCTTCATAGACATATAGCTCTTCATAGTTAAACCCATCTTAATGTAGAGGGCAACCACTCCTCCTCTTCTTCCTTTCCTGTCTCTTCTCAACAGGTTGTAGCCATTGACAACCATACTCCAATCATGAGATTCATCCTGACAAGCTTGAGGGACGGCAACAAGGTCATAATGTTCTAGCAGCATAGTGTCTTCCAGTCCCTCCTGTTTGCTTCTGTAGGATGTGCAAAACCAAAACCCCAATACCTCACACCCACAATAAAAAACAAACAAACAAACAAACAAACAAACAAAAAATACACACACACACAAAAAAAATTGCCTTGTGTTTCTACAGTTAAATGCCAGATGTAATGAAAAGTGAACAAACTTCTGCCCTGGTTTGTCTCCAAAGTATATCCTGAAAAATCCATAAATATTGGCTTTTAGTTTGAGTTATTACAGTATGAAAAGCTGTAGCGGTTGGTGACTTTCTGTTTGGGGTTTTCTTTGTTTCTTTTACTTGTGCTTTGTCGCAGGTTATTTTGTTTCATTTTTGTTGCTATGAAGGTACAACATTCATTGAACATTTTAAATATCTTCCTCTTTTGGCATTTAGAGTTTCAAGCAACAGAGGTAGTAATACACCAAGTAGCAATTACTGTGCTTCAGTAAACCTTCTCTAACTCAGAAAGTTCAGTTCTGGACTTTTTCCAAGCTTTTATCCTGATGAAATTTGTATGGATACGTGTAACAGGAAAAAAAAAAGGAATTACAAGGTTTTTCAGTTCCATCTAGTGGTAAGAGAAGGTATATGTCTCAAAGACCACTCAGTCTCAGTAATAACAGCGATAGAAAGGTTAGCAAAAATAATACAAATCAAAGTAACGAAAAATGTATAACTTAAGAATAAAAAAATGTAATAATAAAGAGGTCAACCCCATCTTTTCTGTTTAATATTTTCTGTATGAGATAAAATAGGTTTATATATCTAGGACCCCAATTATTTTACAGGAATGAAGGAGAAGCTTTTAAAAGCTTGGTGAGCAGGTATATTGTCTGTTGCAGTCGTGCAATATGTCTGTTCAAGACTTATTTTCTGATAATAGCCAACCAAAAAAAAAAAAAAAGAAAGAATTAATTCCTCTTTTTGCGTTCACTGGCCTTCCAATATGGTGATGCTGTTTGACTTTATATTGCAGATCCACACAATTTTAGTATAAAACATGCAGACTGCTCAAAATTACAAAGGCAAATTAAACTGCAAGATTTCTCATTGTCTTATAAACAAATGTACAGCATTTGCAGTGATTTTTTTTTTTTGGTTGTTTGTTTCCTGTAACATTTACCTTAGAAGTATTTAATTTATCTATAAAGGCATAATGCTGTTATTAATATTCAATGTTTTCCCTCTCTGTAATTAAAAGCAAATAGAAAAAGAAAAATGTTAGCCATATTTGTTTCATGGCTGAAATAAGAACATTGTAGGGAGCATGTAACAGCATCAGTCATGAGAACAAGCAGAGACATAAAGAGATCATGTACTGCTGAGACTGCACTGGGAAAAACCAAAATATCCTTCAAGAACAATGAAGAACGGACTTTTTCTTTCATGAGTGATGTGACAAACCCACAGATTCATCCATTTTCTCTCTTCCTTGTTGGACTACCCTCCAAATTAAACCAAAACCAAAACAAAAAAAAACAAAACTAAAAATGAAAAATGAACAAAAACAAACAAACAAACCCCCAAAACATTAAATCATTAAACAATTCATGATATTAAGTAGCTTTACATATGTGATTTTTTTACAAATAAAGAGTATATATTTTTTTTCTGCAGTGGTAGAAACTGGGTTGGGAGAGATAAGGGGCAGAGGGGAAATGGACAACAACAAAATACCATATGAAAATTAAGTCAGAATATACAATAGGGAGTAAAATAAAGGAGTTTCAGTCTTTTGCCAGTCAGTTGAGACCAAAGCTCTGTTCACTTAGCAGTTATCTGTTTTCTATAACCATCATCATATGTGGAGATGAGCTCTTCAAAAGACACTTGCAGGAGCAGACCACTTCTGAAAAAAAGACATGCATAAACATGGGCATACTGGAAAGAGTCCAGAAAAGGGCCACAAACATTAAGAGCCTGGAGCACCTCTCCTGTGAGGAAAGGCTGAGAGAGCTAGGACTGTTTAGCCTTGAGAAGGGAAGGCTCTGGGCATGTCATTAATATATTTAAATTCCTGAAGGGAAGCAGCAGGGAAGGCAGAGGCAGTCTCTCCTCAGTTGTGTCAAATGACAGGACCAGAGGCAATATGCACAACCAGAAACACAGAAAGCTCCATCTAAATGTCAGGGAACACTTTTTTTTTTACTGTGAGGATGACAGAACTGTGGTACAGTCTGCTCAAGGAAGTCGTGGAGCCTCAATCCTTTGTTATGTTCAGAAGCTGTCTGGGCATGGTCCTGGGCAAGCCGCTGTAGGTGGCTCTACTGGAACAAGAAAATTTGACCAGGTGGTGACCTTCGGGGGTCCATTGCAACCTCAATCATTCTGTGATTCTGTGAAAGTGAAAAAATATCAGGAAAATATCAGAAAGGGCCTTCAAGTTTATGTAGAAAATTAACTTTATAACTTATTATTGGTAGGTAAATATATATAGCTATATATATACCACACAGTATTAGACAGTTGTATAACCACATATCAAAATGGCAATTATTAAAGCATCTAAAATTTCTTACAATCATGCAATCCATCTACCTGTTGCTAAACCAGAAATATGACTGTGGCAGAAATGAACCTCAGATAAATTTATCAAGTTCCATTTTTTTTT
>VXBQ01007926.1:5670-33364 GCA_013400175.1 Phainopepla nitens | reverse complement strand
AAAAAAAATTTTTAATTTTCTTTTTTTTTTTTTTTTTTTTTTTTAGTATGCCTAGTGTTAGCAAACAGTAGGAGTTCTACCATTAGAAAGGTTTACACTGCTCAATAGACCTTATTGAAACAAAAAATTTCCTTGAAATTGTTCTAGTTTTTTGGGTTTTATTTTACTTCACTTAATTTTAGTCTATTTCTTTAAGGCACACTCTCTATTACTATGGAGTAATATTTATTTTTCTCTTAACAGTATAAAAACATCATAATATTACTATACACTGGGGGGTTTTTTTGTTCAACGAAACCGTTGTAAATATATTTCATTTTATTGAAGTTATTTAATCACCTTTCAGTTATCGGTTTTTATTTATCCTTCTGAAAACCATTAAGTTATTGATGAATTCTTTCAATTTGCCTTCATTTTTCCCTGATAATAATAAATTCGGAGGTTAATAAAATAAATCCTTTTTTTTTCTTTGAGTGGCAGTTTGGTTTACTTTGTCAATGTTCTCAGTGGTGGAGGGCATAGCAGAGTTTGTCTCAAGTCTGTAGATACAGCCCTCTGGAGGTACCAGGCTATATTTAGACAAACAGGCTCAGCCAGTTAGGCATTTGTTATGCCTATATTTTTATCTGGTTTGATAACAGCATACACAGAATGGAAATGGTGCTGCCATGTTACAGCTGTGTCATGCCTGCGCTAATAAAGCCTCTGACTCTTTTTCCTGAACACTAGAACCATTTTGTTATGGTCCTTCAGCCATTTTGCGAAGACTTTTAGACTCATGATTGTAAATGTTTGAAACCCAGCATCAAACATCTGAGGGATCCATTCTGTTATCCATTCTCAGGCTGCAAATATAATTGTTTGCATAAGTGTTTATACTGCATAGGTGGGAGTGAAGGATGCACTGAAAATGGTTATCTATATGTACAGTTATATGAATGCATACTTGCATGGTGGTTATATATACTTAAGGACTGAATGTCACATGAAGAGAATTAATGAAGAATGACAGAATTATAGATCTTGTACTTTACCAGATGATAAATTGTCTACACCTCGTGGGCTAGCACAATGCTTGTTCTACCAAAACCACTGGCATATGAAACTGCACAACTCCCACTGTGTAAGAAGGAAAACCGGAATTTTCACCAGCCCCAGTGCCTTGCCAACTCAGCTGGGTCAACTGGAACACTGGGGTCCCTGACCACTGTGGATCACCAGAGAGGACAGAAAATGCATGCATAATGGGAAGGGGAAATATGTTAACGATTTTTGGAGAAATTATTATCATATATATGTTTAGTCTAGAACAATCAATGAATATGTATGTAGAATATATTCACATCGCTCTTTGCAACCCTTGACTTCTGCTCCTAAACTTTCAGAGACATTCAAGAACATTAGGCTAACTCTCAGCATAATGTTAGACAACCTTGTTATAAAAAAGTATTTGTATTTCAAAACTTTCTGGCCACGTACAGGAGAGAATCAAGCATCTAAAGAAATGTTATCTTAAAATTTAAATGCTTTTTTTTCTGTCTCTTCATTTTCTAGTTTTACTTGAAAAAAATATTAACAATTCATGAACTTCAAATTATCCTTCAAAAGCCAAATTTTCAAAGAATACTAAGTCAATTTTTTCATCTACATGAAGTGTTCATCTTTCAGAGTTCAGTGATCTGAGGCAGTTGATCTCCTTGTGGCACACATATGCTGAACACTGAGATAGTTTCTTATAACTGCTTTCATAGGGTCATAGGCTGTTAAATGCCCAGGAATCCAAATGGGAACTGTAAATAGTGGGTGCCTTCAGAAGTCCAGTCCATGAGTCTTTTCAGATTGATGTTTAAATGCTAATCTTTTCCAATTGCTGCCTATGCTTGTATTTCCAGTCCACATTGTAATAAATCTTCTCAGTATTCCTAATCATATCAACATTTCTCTTTTAACTTGCCTGCCGAAGACAGATTATTCAAGAAAAATAAAAATATCAGCATCCAGACCATTTTTTATTCACCATTAATTTCAACACCTTCATTTATTAATTGACCCATTTTCTTTCTGTTATTTCTTTTCTCTCTGAGGTATTTATTTGTTCCGCTTGTCATGTTATCTAACATGCATTTATTCTTTCTTTTCTTTGAATTAAACCCAGAAAAAAATCCTCCTGAAAATCATTGATTTCTTCTGTACCACTGCATCTATTTTTCTTCAGAGTTAGAAACTATTTTTTTATGACATCCTGGTAATTTTTCTAAGGGGTTGGTGTGCATGAGAATTCCCTAGCTCTGCATCATTTTTTACTCACTCCTTATTAGAGTCTAATGATTCCATGAAGACTTCTCTGTACCTGAAGCATAACAATGGCTTGTAGATTTGGTATTTTGTGGGACTAGGGGAGGGGGTGTTGATATCTGAAACAGATTATGAGGAGCCTGTTTAGTGGTGAAAATGTCTGGAACACCCTAGAACTTGTCTATTGGTCTCTGAGGGCTGAATGAAGCAGACTAAATAATTTACTATATGACCAAAAACAAACAAACAAACAAAAAACCAAGAAACAAAACTCCAATCTATGTCTGCAGTAAATAATGTAACCATATCAGGGATATATTTTTGAACTTCTCTATTCTAGTCCACTTTCAAAATCAGAATAGTACTCAATATCTACCACAGAACTGGATAAGAGAGAACTGGTGACCTTGAAGGTAATGTACTCCAGCCACCAAGGACAAACAAATCTTTCTGAGTGAAAATTCTTGATTATTCCAATAGCAGATCTGACATGAGGTAGTAAAATTTCTTTAGGTATTCAAGAAGCAGACACTCAGTGCATAATTTGTGAGATTTTCAGAATAATTTTTTTCTGGAACAGAGTATTTTGTATTTAGTTTATACAGAAGGCAATGCTGAAAGGCTCAGACAGTAAACTCCAGGATTTTTTCTCATTTTGAGCTGAGAAACTGCATGGTTAAAGCTGAGCTGAATAAGGACAAGAATATACTCTTTCCAAGTCTCATGAACACCCCATCCACTAACAGATAACAAGTGCTGGAAAGCTTAATAGCAGATGACCAGTGCAATGACAGTGTGAGCAGAAGAGCTTTGGAATTGCTATTACTTCAGTGTGCTCAGATAAGGCCTCTAAAGATGCCAGTGAGGCAGATAACAAGTGCTGAATGCCTGATCAGCCCCTGCTTCCTCTCCTAGTTTCCTTGCAGCTATATCACCCAGATGCAAGAATGAGACTCTCCCAACTCTCCAGTGGGAAAACAATCTGCACCCGTGCATCTCCAGCCTGTTCCTGACTATTAAGGGACCAAGGAAGGGGCATGCTTTGTGAAAAGGAGCAATCACAGGCAAGATCTTTGAGGAATGATACTATATTTCCTTTTTAAAATTACATTCCTGTTGATGCAGAGACAGTTATTGACTAATATCTTCTGTGGTTAGCTGCTTCTAAAGGGATGCAACAGGACAACAAAACAAATAGTCATGATCCAATTTTATAGTATACCTTATCTCGTGTGTGCCATAGCTCTCCTTCTCTTTCAGTATCCTCTGACAATCCTCCTTCTTTCAGTAAAGCATGGATTTTGCAACCTCTTCCTTTTAAAAGTGACTTTAATTTTAAGCAATTGCATATTCCTGCATTTAAATACTATACTTGTCTATAAGATGTTTCTACTAGAAGGGTTGCTTTTGTTTTAATGCAGAAGTTCTTGCTATAACCATATTAAGTATGTTTGATGAAATATACCACTATTACCTAAGGTTTTATTCTATTTGTTTTAAAAGTAATAGAATTTTTATAGGTAGGCTATTAACATGGAAGCATAATGACTATAACACACAAAATACATAATGTACAGCAGCAAAAAACTTAACTTACTGTCCCACAGCATTCTGTGCAAAAAAAAACAAAAAACAAAACAACCAAAACTAAAAACAAAAACAAAACCATGAAGAAACAGAATAAAAGTAAAATATGAAATAAACTGATTATTGAAAAAGGATTTTATGAGATTACCAGTTTCAATACATTCCCTCGGCAAATGCATACACGGTATTTTCACCTATAAGCATTACCTCCAGTTGTTTCAGAGTATTTATTTTCAAAATATTCAGGTTTCTCATATATTTGCTTTGCTTTATTTCCAGCATATTTCATAACAGTTTCGAAACTTTGCCTTTTTTATAGTTACTTTGGAATATATGTTTCCCACAAAATAAAGAAAGCACTAAGAAAAGAAAGCAATAAAACTGTTTTCAGAGATTTTCTTTGTACTTCTTTAGTTTTAGTACCAGTGCATTACTTAAAATATTAATGCATTTTTAATACCATCTGTGCATTGGGAGATGTATCTCTTCTTGGTAAAACACTAGCCTGTGATTTCTGAAGCCCCACTGAAATCTGCAAAAAGTGCATCCAGGGATGCACAGTCCTGAGATGTCAGGCCTGTACAACCACAAGGCCTCCACTAATCTTATGATGTGGAGCATGTATTACTCACTACAATGTATTAATAAGGTTGGTTCAGAATCTTTGTTACACTGTTCTCCATCCTTCATTCATCTATGCCTCTAAGCAAGGTTTTGTGTTTTAATACTGGCTATAAACACTGTAGTTTCAGATTATTACAAGAATGTTTTCCTGGTATGTTGATCACAACGAGGAAATAGAGAATCATTTCTATAGTGCACCAAAGATATTAAATTCAAAAGAAGTAGTGTTGCAGTACTCTGGCAATCTTGTTTAAATCAAGATAATTAATCAATAGAGAGGATATCCATTTTTGCAGAATAATAGAAAACAAGTAATTAATTTGAATTTTCTGGCTACAATATGCTCAGAATTAATTTGGGAAGGACTACTTTAGTCACTAAGATTGTTACAGTTAAACCAGACTAAGATACCTGAGAAACAAAAAAAAAAAAAAAAAGTTTTTTATCTATGTTAGTAAATAATGTTCATTTGAGTGATTTTCCTTGCTATATGTCAAAGAGTGGAATTAGACAGAGGGATCTACCTCACCCAGCTTTAGGATCTGTAACATGCTCCACTGCAAAAGATGATGAGAAGTAAACACTGCCTGGGAAGAATTGACTTGAAAGTGTAATCCAGGGTGCAATAAATCATATATCAAAAGTGTCTATTTCACTTCAGCAGCTCCAAAGTTTAAATTATCTGGAGTTTGTCATCTAGATCTACAGAATTATTAAAAATTAATTCCATCAAGGAGATTTTAAAATTTGTTCTCTTTTGTCAAGATAATTGAGATTCTTGTGATGAAGGATATGTTCACAGTCCTAGAAATATATGTTCATCCTAAGTCGAGTGTTAGCAAAAAGAACTTGTTTACCCGGTTAACTCTATGCAGTTTGTAGTCACAGCATTTCACAGCACTTCTTACAAGTGATGTAAGCAGTACACTGCAGCCTGAGTTAGGGACTGCACTCAGATTCTGCAGGATCTGTGCATGCACAGATTGATGCCAAGAAGGTGCCTTTTGTCTAAAGAATCAGAGCTAGGACAGATGCTGCAGTGCAGTGGAATTAGTTGTTAACAGCTGAAATACCTCTCTTCTTCATCTCTCTCTTTAAGAGTAGATTTTTAATTTTACCAGAGCTTGTTTTAACAAAACATTAAACCCTCCTTTACTTCTCATAATGTTTGTATTTAATGGGAATTTTCAAAAGCACTGTGCATTTTAAGAGCAGAATTCTTTTTTGACTTCTACATCATATTAACCTGAATAATTTTCTCTGGTATTTGTACACTACAAAATCTCACAGACACCTTCAAAAATCACTTACCAGCTAAATCACAGCTCACTATTTCAATCAGTCTCCTAAAGCCCAGATGTGAAAAATCTAGTGTAGGAGAGATTAGATTAGACAGATTTTTGAAGATCTCCACAGAACTTTTCCTACCCTAATGACTGAAAAAAATGAGACTGACTGTTGTATCACTGCTAAAACACTGTGAAAAATCCTCATTCTGTAACTGTCAGAATAGCTGTGAAAAATCCTCATTCTGTAACCGTCAGAACTTTTGGCTTGAGATGAGTGCTGCATTTCTGAAGTCTGAGAGCCCTTGCTGATAATTCATTGAGGCAGACCACCTCTCTGCTTGAGGAGATTTTGCTGTGTCTGAGCTGATTAGGGAGTGAGAAACCAAGAACTGAAAATCACCGATTGCTAAGACCTGCTATCAGGTTTAACAAGGATTTGAAGGATAGAGGGAAGTAGTGTACATAAGCATAATCTCTTGGCCTTGGAACATAGCCTAAGAAAATAAGAATTGGCAACGTCTGGTAACCCTTCTCAAACCTGAAAGTGAGGATTTAGCCTGAATCCTGTCAGGTTTCTACTGAGAACTTTTGTTATGATTTTTTGTCCTCATTTTCTAAACTAGGAAAAAAAACCCTAATAAATACACAGCGTTCATTGTCTGAGTATATATTAATATAATTTATTAAATCCTATTAATATGAAGAAAAACAGAATGGAATGTGAAGGGAAAACTATATGACTTTCTTTGCCCCAATATTCTCTCATGTGATGGCAATTCCAACTATGACTCAATGACTTTTTAATGTTTTTTCTTTTATTTTTTTCCCCAGAGATATGTCTGTGAGTAGTAAATTGATAGAAATGTAGGGAGAGCAGGAATAAAATAAGAAGAGGACAAGAAAAGAAGACCAAGGACAGGAAAAGAGAGTAGGGAGGGTTTTCAAAGAGATGGAAGATAAAAAGAAGATGAATCTCACAGAAGCAGTACTCCAAGTATAAATATAAGGAGGCAAATGTTTTGAAGAGAGGGTTAATAAAATTAGCTTTGGCTGTGAAGCAGATGTTTATCAAAATACTCTGATTTCTGATATGAAAGGAAATTAAAAAGTGACTATTCTTTTATTTTGTTTTTTTTTTTTTCCTGCTTTCTTCTTTATGAAAAAAAAGGTGTTTATGAAAAGGTGCAAGAGCAATACATACTATAGCAGCAAAGCCATGCACCATGGAACTTTAGTCTGCTCGAGATACTGTGAAAAGGATACCAGGGCCACAATGCCTCTACAGGTTAAATCACTAGAAAATATCGAACTGATCTCATCATTAGTAGATATTTTATGTGCATAAAACAATGAGAGACAATAGAAAATGGGAAAATGTAAAAGTCTGGTCAAATAACATCACTCAAAAATAATGTAATACATCCATGAAGGAGCCAGGTACGCTAGGGTACTGTAAAAAAACTGGTTTTCAGTAAGAGATATAATTTAATTTTTAATTTCACACACTTTTAATTTGCAATTAGCTAGTTTTTGAGCTGTCCAACACTTCTTATATTCCTCACAGTTATCTGTGAATTGTATGGTTGCTGTCCCCTCTCATCCCTAAGCCTTAAATCCATTTGAATATGGTTTCAAATTCTAATAGCCTGTATTGATTATGGGAGCCTTAAGCGTGTTAGCGTTTCTACTTCTGTTTCTGAGTTAGCTTCACCAAGGTAAAACACATAATAGAGCTTTCTTGGAGATACAAAGATATATGATTACTTTTGTGGAGATATTGAAACTGTTGCAGAAAATAAATGGTCAGTTATCAGTCTTAAAATCAGGAAAAGAGCCCGTGCTGACAACATTCCCGTTAGTAAAAAGCTCATTCTGATCAAGATAAAGAATGCCATTCTATTTGGGAGTTTTAGAAGAGACAGCTTCAATATATAACGATATACTCAGGGAAAGGATCTTTTCCTGGTGCTTGTTGACATCTCCAAAATATGAAAAGTAATTTGCAATATTAATATAATCTTTACAAATTTCTTACTATTACTTCACATGCATTGACTTTCTCCTTGTTAGATTTAATAGTATATAATGGATAATTATAGAATTTTTAAAGATCTTAAAAATCAATTTCCTGTGGTTTCTTTTCTTCTATTTTTTTTTCCCATTTCTGTTTTTCTCTTCAAATCAAGATATACAAATATTTGATTGTATGTTAACCTGTCTGTACTTTGTGAGTGGTGCTGTCTTGCAATGTGACAACTTACACAAGCTAGATGCTTGTATGCAAGATAGAATGGAGTTAGTGGACCCAATTGGAGTAAAATATTGGCAACTTCTCCAGTCAGATGTATTCCTTCCTTCTTCCCTTCAGCATCATCTATTTTTCTCCTAAATAACACTGATTTCCATTTTTTTGTCTTCCAGCTGCAAGGAGGTTAGACGGCAAAAATTCCAGAAAAAAAGGAGAAGATAACATTTCTTCTCAGTCTCTTCTGTGTGTAGCTGAACTGACAACATAAGGAAACTGTTTTCTGTGGGCATGAGCAGATTTTCCCGGAATGAAATGGAAACTTAAAACCTTAGGTTTTTAGACCAATCAAAAGGTCCTGCTGCAATTTCAACATATTCTAGAAATAAGTTCTAACAATGGGTTTGAAACACACTTCTGTCCTTCACAGTAAAGCAGACTGAGTGAGCCCAATTACTATTCAGTCTACAACATAGCCCCTGTTCTTCTGCTTTGGCTGGTCTCTCTTAACTCTCATCAATTGATGTACATGGTTGTTTGGGTGGTCAGTACCACTTCTGTCTTGAATTATAGCAAAACTCATTTATGTTAGGACATTTTGTCAATGTTCCTTCTCATTGACAGTTCTGCTGGATATGTACATTAATTGCATTTTGTCTGTAACAGTTTAGACTGCATTTAGAAGTTTTCCTACTGCAGATTCACTTCTGCAAATTAAAAAGGAAAATAATCTTAAAATCTATGGAGAATAACTATTTTTTTATTGATACAGTGTATTTTATTACTGGTATAATAAATCCAGAGCTTTCTGTGAAGAAAAAAGAAGAAACAGCAAAGGTAGTTGATTTCAATAGTAGTATGTCAGAGATGAAGTTAACTCTCAGAAAAAGTATTTTTTTCCCTGTCCTTACCACAATAACATTGTTAGCACAAAATAAAAGAAAATTGATGAAAAAGATAGAGTATACTTGATGTTGATGGAACGCATGTTTGTGTTTAATACACTAGAGAAACCCTCCAATAACAGTTCACCCAAGTGAAAATATTGGACCATTTTACTCCCAAGGTCAATGTCAATTGAGGGTATTGACTGTATAAATGCAAAATACAAAAGTTTGTGTTGTTGAAGGCTACTCTTAACTTGTACACTATACTTTTGAACTTTTACTCAGTTCCATTTAAAGTTTGCATCCCTCACTCATTTATGCCATTTCTATCTTTTTGCTTTGTTTCTTTCTTTGACAGTCATTTCAGTGTGTAAATCCTAAATGTTAAATCCTAAATGTGTCGCTGTTATGAAGGGAAGAACATCACGTTCAATAACCCATTTTTAGCTTGTCTGCAAAAAAATGTCCTTTTTCACAGAAAAAGGTGAGCCTAGAAGAATGGAGATAGGAGGCACAACTGCTGGCTGCACCCAGACATGCCATGGGATTCATCAGCCCATCACAGCCCTGCCCAGCAGCTCAGAGGATAACAGGAGTACACTGTCAAGTGGGAACCCAAGTTAGACTCAGAGAAAGAGACAGTCGTGTCCAGGCCATCCCCATGCTGTCCCAGAAGAACCTCAGGCCCATGTCACAGCTACCCCATGAGTCAAAGGTAATGTCTGTAAGATCATTTTACTGAATAAGTGTGAGTCACTACTTAGAGAATTTATTACACATTGCTATGCTACATGCAAGAGAAAAGCAATTGGAATTACAAAGGAATTATTACAGAATGTTTAGAGGATGAACCAAAGGCAAGGAAAAGGATAGAGGGATAGATCTGAGTGATTTGGTGAGGAACAAGAATGAGAAAACAAAGGAGCAAGAGGATGAAGAGGAATATTTGCATGTTAATAGTTTATTGGTCTGTATAGTTTTCAGCCATGCTTTGCATCTGGTCAATTCAGTCTGTCTTACCTTCTTGTTGAATTCTTTTCTAACTCTTTCCTGCATAAAGGTATCTCTCTTCAATATGCATGTGTTTAAGAGGGCTTGAGTTCCAGCAAATGGAATCAGATCAGGGGTCAGAGGTAGCAATTATTACAGGTGCAGTTGTGAGGGTATGATTTGTTTTGAAGATAAGCCAGATGGAGCCAGCTGAGTAGGTGAAGTGACCTGCGAGTCCGTCTGTGTGTCTCTGAGGGGGACACCACAGCAGAGGCTGGTTTTCAGAGTGTCTAAGGAGTTCCAGAGAACTGCTGGGGGGATCATGTGGTCTGGGGATTGATTAGAATATCTGCTTGCATCTGTGTCTTTGTGTGTGTGTAATGATCTGTACCAGTGCCTGCATGTGACTGCAACCCTTGGGGGTTTGTATGTCGAGATGCAAATGGAGAGACTGGGATTCAAGGGCAGACTGGGTGAGCTCAGCTGCTGGAGGCATCCACCAGGTACAAATGGACATATGAATATATACACACACAGATATACAATGAGAAATGGGAGCACAGTAGTGCTTTTGGTGCTGTTTGTGCCTTTGTGAGTGATGAATGTTTTCATCTGCTTTGATCTGTGTGGCCAGCCGCGTGTATAATGTGCCGTATATCTGTGCTCTATGCATATGTGCCTGCTGGGAATACGTGCCCAGCCTCACTACTGACTGGACATGGAGGCATGGGGCTGCTCCAGTAGATTTGCCTCTATCAGCTACCAGATTGGACAACTGCAGAACTTGATATAAGTTGTTCTGCAGTTATGCAACCTGTAGGATAATATTATTTATAAATATCTGAAGTCTAAGTCAAATAGAAGCATTATTGGGCAGATAAAAAATTTTAAGCCACCCATAAAAAAAAAAGCCACAACAAAAAACTGGGTCTTTCAACTGCCACTGCAGATCTGTAACACAGATCATTTTTTGGTCATTAGAGGGAAGTCAGTGAGATACATTTCATACTGAGAGGGATCAGTTTTTGAGTGGATTCAGCCTGCTGATATTTGTGAATGGTTCTGCATACTTTCCAACTTTCTGATATATGTGGGATTACTCGCTGAGTAAAGAATTAATCACTGTGGCTAAAGTTGACAGAATTAGGCCCTGATTGATTTGGCTGAAATCACAGGAGGAGTCAGTCAGCATCAGAGCAAAAGTAGACTTTGATTCTCACCGTAGTCCTCATTGCAATGTCATGGTGCCAAACTGGCTGCTTCTCAATAGAATTAAGAACTGTGACATTTTCTTTAATCATTTCTCCTTGTTTCCTGGTCTGTTTGATTCAAAGGTATTATGAAGACAGCATAGTACAATGAACTGCAGTCCATGAATGGAACCAAAAGGTGTACTGCATGACTCAAAATATAAACCTGTAATCCTGAAGCACAATTGATACTGTGATTTATTTTTAATCCAAGGGATTGCTCACAATCCTTTCACAGTTCTGAAAAAAATTCCAAAGTATTATATATTTGAGTGTAATCTGCTGGACAATCTTTTAGCCATTCAAATCTAGTGTCTACTGAAATATGCCTTGCTTGTATTTTGCAATTACGACAGTGTGAAAATAGCAGATGTCAAACAAAACAACATGGAGTTTATCTTGGACTAATCATCCAAAGCATCATCAAAGCATCTATCCTAATTCTTGGAAGATTTGCAGCCTAAAGAAACTACCCTGGCTGTCATATTGGTTAATTTACAAAACATTATTCTGAAATATTAATACTGTGCTTTCAAAGTCTACAGTGTACAGGTTCACAGATTATTAGTAAAACAGAAAACAAATTACTGCATTCTAGATTAAACATGGAAGTAATGAATGTAATGTCTGAAAAAAGAAGGTAAAAGAAAAGAAAAATAATTTTTTGTTTCCCATAAATGTGTTTCCATATTTATATGAGTTCCATTTCACCAAGTAGAATAAAAAAAGAACTCTCTTTTTCCCCCTTTCCCCAAGCATCCTCGACTGAACTTTGGCAATATGTAATACCAATGGCTGTTAGCATCACCACAGTTTCTTCCACCTCATGCACCTGGCTTGCTGCTGTTAGATCTCACTGATTGAGACTGAAACCATAAGATGGAAAAATACGTCTTCAGATTCTGTATATGGGAACTGGTGGCAAAATCATAATTACACAAATGACCCTTAGGACCAGCTAGACAAAATTTCTCCTTCTTACCAGAACAGTCTAATAGCTTTTTTGAGGTGTAGGCTTTAATGGCTTATTGTTTTTTTGTAAAATGTGTGATAGCGGATCAAAAAAGAAAACAATTTGTTGAAAAAAGATTTCTCATAGATTTTAAAATCTGTATCTGATTTTGTTTTAATCTGTATGTCTGTCTATATTCTAAGGTGAAAGGCTAATGATCTTGGTATTTCTATGAACAAGTTTTTGTTGCCTAATGTAGTTATTGCATCCATGCAGTCCTTCTGTTTTGTAAATCCTTATAATTCCTCAGGCAAAGGTTGTGACTCAGAAGTATTTGTACATACTGAACTAGAGAGGTTTTTGCAGTCACTGCAAATGGAAGCCTGCACAAAATGCTGCCACTTTAAAGCATCCATTTAATCTGTACAATTTAGTTTAGCTTGTTAAAATGAATAATCTTCCAAGGACCTAGAGTTATGCTGGAAATTTTCATTTTCAAAGTCTAATCAGGCTTCCTGGTTCTGTTCCTAGCATTTATAGCTTTAACATTTGGTTGTCAGAGTCTTAAGTGACTGTAAAAACCCCACTAGTATTCAGATATTCAAGAAACTGCATTACATTTTCAGCAAATTTCTCCTTAAAAAAAATCAGGTAAAAGAAAGACTTTTTAAATTAATCTGTGCATAAAACACATATATAATAGTTTTAAGCATGGCAACAATATCATTCAAGGTCTGATCCAGTGAGCCCAACTCAGACATGTAAAAATTATAAAAGTTTAAGTTCAAGGGCAGTACAAAGCATTCTCAGTTCATACACTAATTTAACTTAATTCCTCTAGTTCTGTAAAGAGTGGCTATTTGAAAAAGTTAACTGAGTCTGTGTGGTTTTAATGAGATTTACTAAAAAGGTGAAGCAAAGAAATATAGCACTCAAATACATGAAAATAGCTGAAATTGCTCTTGCTGCACTAAGCTCATTAAATTAACTTGCTTGAATGCTGGCTATTAGAATTATCAGACCAGAGATTTAATAGGTCTAATGCATCTGTTTGGTGAGTTCACACATCTCCCTATCCAAAGGTTATTGAGCAGGCACAGGGTATTTCTTTTTGGATAGCTGTGGTGCTGGCACGTACACTGTTGCCGTAGTGCAGAGAAAGTGCTGTGTTAGTGCAAAGTGTGCTTAGAGCAAAGAAAGCAATTAAGGACAACCTCTTTAGAGGTAACCCTTGGAAAAATTCTGGTGGAGACACATTCTATGGTACCCAATCAAAAAATCACTCCAAATCAAGGTCTCAAATTAAATTCAGTGAGTTTTTAAATGGATTTAATGGTTTAGATCTCATATGTGTCACTTAGTCAAGTCTGTGCTGCACTCTCCTTCCACAGTTAAGCTGATTATTTCATTTAAGACCATGATAAGGAATCTGAATGAGCAGGTGAACTTCACGCGGTGTTAAGATGATAAAAAAATTTAATGTCTTTATTCTATAGCCCCAGTGATGCAGAAGACTCTCCTTCATCCTAGTAGATACTATTAACTTCTGTTTCTCTAGCTACAGAGCATGAGCTTTGCCATGCAATTTTAGAATGAATGTAGTTAGCCAGCAGCCTTAGAAACTCAGAAAACCCTTAATGCAACCAAAGAAGTAGAGCAATGTTAGAGCTTAGTATGATCTGAAAAGGCAATTTCTGGAGACTCACAGGTTTATTGAGTTTCAGCCTCCTGGGTGCCAAACAAGCAGAGGCAGAACTATGTGCTATGTTCCAGTTTGCAGGTTCTTTGGGCACCGTATCTTTGCCTGATATCACCTTCACAGGCTTACAGTGTCTGCAAGGAGATGACCTTTTTCTAGGGTATTCACCCTTACTTTTAACCTGGCTATCAAATGGTTAGAATGCTATAAGAAATTATTAATCATTTTACTACTAAGAAGAAAATATAGCATTCAACCTATTCATAGCATGAAAGAATAAAAAAAGGGTTATAGACCAAAAGGTCAGCAATAGCAGAAAGTGAAAGCATTATTAAACTTCTGCTTCATTTTTCTACTACTTTCAGTTTAGTCAAGTTAATTTTCTGGGGAAACATGATCAAGATAAGATGAAAAAGGGTTTAGTAGCAAACCAGTAAAAATGGCATGATCATAAATCCTAGTATGTACATGTGTATGTATTTAATAATTTATTTATTCTCCTTCTAGCCACTGCCCAAGAAACCTCAGAAGGGTACACTTCCTTACCGACTGGGAAAGTGAATAAAACCAAAACCAAAAAGGTTCCAGACATTCCATTTGTGCTGACCTTTTTAAGGAACAATTCCCATTTACCATGTTTTAAGCACCAGCTCTGAAGCTCTGGGACTAATTAGATGGCCCATATGTTCTGATTACAATAAACATTATGCACAACTTTTGCAAAGAACAAGGTCACTGTGATTACCTATGTCAAGTTTCATCCAAGAAGTCCATTGTCTAGAGAAACTTATTGCTGCAAGCTAATAATCCTCTTTTCTTTTTCTTCAAAAATATAAATTGAAGAGCAATATAAATATTTCATGGAATGGTACTTATTAAGTCATAAATTTTCAATCATAATTCAAGAACATTTTAAAAGGAGAAATTTGTTCTGCACTCTCAGAGAATAACTACTTTAAAAAATAAAACCAAAGAAGACTTTATAAATGCAGTTATTTAATTTTCTTTGTCTTCAGAAGTATTCTAAAGGTTAAAAAGCAATTAAAATTGTAAAATAAGCAGACTAACTGTTCATTTCATTTATTTTATCTTTCACTTTCCTCCTTTGAATACTTTTTTCTTTAAATGGTAATTTCCAGATATTGCTGTATTTCATTTGTACTTTCTCTCTCTTTAATATTGTCACTGTAAATATCTCCTTAAAGTACTTCTCAAGTATCTGCCAAATGTCACTATTTCTCTACACTGACAGAATGATGTTAATTAGCTTTCCTTCTTAAATGGTTTCAAAATGTAACATCCTTAATTAAGAATATGATTTAGAGAAAGCAGAGATGATTACAGAGACGATGCTCCCATTTTCTGCTTTTGCTTTTCTAGACCGTGGTCCAAATGTTTCCTGAAAGAAATGTATATTACTGCAAACAGAACATTCTTCTGATACTCACATTTGTTATTAAAAATTGTTACTCCCCACTAATTCCTAGCGTGAGACTATTTCCTCTAAAGCAATATGTGGACCTTTTCTCTCTTAAAAATACATTAGACAAAAAACATCAACCTCTACTAGCCTTTATTCAACTGAGGGGTGGGCATCGATGTGTAGAAAGGGTGACATAAAAATATAGCAAAGATTGTATGTTTTTCTAAATTTGCATATATTGATATGAGACAGGTAAAACTGGGAATTCAAATAACCATAAAATTTACATAATTTAAAAAAATAACCAGGCCTTGCCTCCAATCTTTCTGTAATAGCATCCAAGATAATGCAAACCTGTCTCAAACTGAAGAGTATGCTGGGGACAGCCAAGTGTGAAGATGTCATACACTGAATAGAAATATAAATATTTTAAATTGGAAGAACCAAACAGCTGCAGTAAGTGATCAGTCATTCAGGTTAAGAAGAAAATAACTGTGGTTTCAGTCTCTGTTTTCTTGGTTATTTCAGTATGGATATGTCAGTGAATAATTCAAATAAACAAAATTATATATGCTCAATGACCCAAACTCATGGGTCACTTCTTTTCCTTTCAAAGCTCTAGCTAAATGCCACAGAATATATATGATATTACATTATGATCTTTTTAATTTTCTTTCTCATTTATTTAATTTTGTTTTAGGGTTCTTAAACTTATTTTCAGAGAGCTGTATTTTGCTCACTAAATTTCTTTTTTTCCCCCAAGTTCCTCTTCCCTTTGCATCACTACATTGTTGGTTGTTTGTTTCTTTTTTTATATTTTTTCATATGTAATAAGATTAAAAAATGAAAAGTATGTGTTCATAAGACAAGAGATATTTTTGTTAGTTGCCCTATTGTAGAAAAGAAAGAAAATTTGTATAGATAAAGTCAGTTCAGTACTCATAATGTGATGGTATAAGTGATTGTGATTTTATTTAGACAGAAGATCTCTTGCTGAAGGTAGCTTCCAGACAATTATATTGGTAAAAAAATGTGTAAAAAAACTGATGAAGTCATTAAATTTTCAAAAATTACAAATTATTCTGTGAAGCTTCAGTGACTGCAAATTAGCCTTTGCTATAGCCCTCTGCTAACAATCTATAGATCATTTTATTATTCATGAATTTTAGTAATTTCAGGACACTACAGGTCATCTTATGCTCATTTATTTGCTAAACACCTTGTGCTGGTATGCCTGTGCTGAAAAATTGCTACTATTTACTTCCCACAAGACACACAAGCAACAAAGTGGTGGATTTGGCCCCAGACATCCACTATGCCAGGCAGCATATATATCTTGCTGTCAGGGAAATAAATGAGCCCTTAAATTGGCTGCAAAGCTTTAAGAACTGAAATTTATATGTCTAGTTATCAAACAGAAAGTTCAGAACACCTGCCAATATGAAACATAATTGTGACAAACTGTTACATTTTACCTTTAACTTTTTGGCATTAACATCACAACTTCATTATACGGATCTCATCCTCCCTACCCCTCCTTTCTCCCTTTGCCCAGATCAGTTCCCCTCCAGAAAAACACTCACTATATTTTATCTATTTGCAAATGCTGAACAACCATTGATACATTTGCTCATCTCTCATCTGAGGCAAAATACCCAACCAACCAAACAAAACCAAAACAACCCCCCTCCCCAAAAAAAGCAAGCAAAAAACCCCAACCTACTAAAACCACTAGAATTTCCTACGAGAACAATAAAAAGTGCTCACAGATTACTATTAAAGGCTGGTGGTATTTAGATATTTGATCTTTATAACTTACTTGGAAGTCTTTCCATGGAATATCTACAAGCATGAAAACCCTCTAGATTCTTTGTTTTAAAAAATTCAAAATACCTCTGTTTTCTTTTATTGGCCAGCTTCACTATTCTCCCTCTGTGTCCCAGCTTCAATGCAACTTTTTTTGTTGCAACAAATCCAGCAATTGCTAAACACTTAACTCTTTATCTAAATGTTCCATAAAGGGAAAAAAATAAAACAATAAAAATTCCACTTGTCTCTGAACTACCTTTAAACTGTGTACTATGTGCACTGCAAGTAACTTAAATATTTTCTGTTTTGTGTATTCGTATGCCTGTTTCTCCAACCACAAACAGCCACATGAAAAAAAGTACCATATTTAAAGAGAACATTTTTTTCCTTGTTATCTATCAATGAAGAGAATATCTAAGCTAAAAATCAATTCTACATCAAACAAAAAATCAATATGGAGAGCTTAAAAATTCTTAAATGCCTTGACCAATTGAACTTTTCTGTTCAACAAAGGGAATACAAACAGCCCTAGAAAGGTAATTAAATGCATGACACTTTATGGTCTTTATTATTTTTGACCATTTAACTTTTTCCAGCTCCTGAGCACTGTCTAATCAGGAAGGTTAGTTGTGGATAAAGAAGTTCATTATGGTAATTTGTCACATTAGCAAGGTTTTAATGCAAAAATTGGTCAAAACACACCTGTTTCTACTGCTGGCATGACTATGTCAATGATCTGAAATGAGTTGAAAACATGGAGGTAGTGCACACTCTTCAAAGAAAGAAAGATGAGAAATAACTCAGTGAAAGGTAGACTTCATTTTCACTTTGTACAGCACAATGCTGCATACTAAATCTCTAATCCTCACAGAGAAGTCCTTCACATTTATTCCCAGGATCATACATTTAGGACATGAAATGGCCTTTTGTGTTGTTTCCATTCTTTGGCCAAGGAATACTACATGAAATCATCAGAAAGAAAGGCTAAGGGGAAGGTTACTTCCTTTTAGTTTCTTTCAGATGCTGTTTGGGCATATTAAGATAGATGGTAATGGTCGCATTGCTCAGATTAGCTCAGCCACATTGTAGAGATACTTTTTAAACATAGTATCCAAATAGTCATCATTCTAGAAAAGCCTATTTAGCAGGTAAAATAATGGTGTCTATAGAAACAACTTTCAATTTGTTGTCTTTATCAATCAAATTTTTAAATTAAAAACTTCACCAATTTTTGGTTTCATGTTTTATCATGAAGTCTCATACAGAGCAATGTAGTTAAATTAGTAAGTGCTGTTCTGTTTTTAAATATAGATTCTATTGCAGTAGCAGCACAGACTTACATTTTTTACTAGACATTATCACAGAGTCTGAAATGTTACATTCAAAGTGTTTTCACTCAACAGTTATTAAACTACTAAATTTACAAAATAATACAGGACGTTGTGAGTCTTGATGATAATGTCTAAATTAGACATGCAAAGAAGCAATAATAAGAGCATGTCTACCTAAAGTCTGTTGTGGCCCTTAATTTTATTTTCTCCCTCATATCATAGTCTAGCCCTCGTTCCCCTATTTACTCCCCCAAGCTGGTATCTCCCACTTGTCTCTCCTCCTCTTGTTCCAACCCCTCTACAGTCAATCACCTTGACCCTGCCCCTTCTTCTAGCCCTTTCCCTGTCAATCCCCACATGGGCCAATCCCTGAAGTGTCCTCCCCCTTGGAAATTCCCTAAACCTCGATGCCCCATTGGCCCATGTGACCCCTTGTCTCCTCCCTCTGTTCTGATTCGTCCCCAGAAGATGGTCTGATTCCATTACTCCTCCCTTTCTCCACCCCTTTGATCACCCAATTGGTCCATTAGGTATACCCTCCCCCTCATCTGTGTGTGTCTAAAACCTGATGCAGAAGGCTGTTTGGGGCTTTTTTTGCCTTGGATCCCTTTGTGGCAATGAGCTGGCCTGGATTGCTTCAGGACAAAAAGGTCTCCTGCTACTCCTTTGCTCCTTCCCTGATGGCGAACTCCTCAGCACGAACCTTGGCTCAGAGGTACCGTCTCTGCCGTAACACCAGGTACAACAGTTCCCCACACTTGACACTGTTTTGCCTCTGGCATACCAGTGTGAGTTGCCAAACGAGAGCTAGCCGGGTTGCAGAGGGCTGCGTCAAAAGTCTACCTAGAAAGTCTGACTACTTAAATTGCACCAAAAATCTCAAGTAATTAGTCAGAAAAATTACACCTCAGTACCCCCTGAAACTCATATGTGACAATCACATCATAGTGCTATAATATAATCATATCACATGTGATGGATTTCAGATGGTACTGGAGGATAAGTGCATAAGCACTATGCCTTCCTGTGATAAAATTCGATGTGACTAAACTATAAGTTGAGATGTTCATATTCTAGGTCACATTCTTGAGTAGAAATAGCAAGCAACAATCTGAATCTTTCTGAAGTTTATTGTTGTTCAGATACTGAGAATATCCAAAACAGCCAGTCTCAGAAGCATCTGAGAAGTTATGCATTGTGAAACTTTGGCTAATATCTTCAGGATTCCTTCAACAGTGAATCAAGCTAGACATGGTTTTATAATAAGCTACGTTTCCCAAGGAATAGGACATCTGAGTCCCAGACTTTCCCCAGGTTGCTTAGGATAATCACAACTCCTAAATTCTAAGAATTTTTCTTAGAATTTTTGAGCCTATTCTTAGATTTTATTTGGTGCAATATAAAATAAAATGGTACCATTTTACTTAAGGTTATGATGATTAATACAGGCAGGCTGTGATTCACAGCTGAAGACCACAATCTATTTGTTACCACCCCTGGAGGTATTTAAAAGATTAGTAGATATAGTTCCTAGAGGTTTGATTTAGTTGTGGACTTGGAAGTAGAAGGTTAATGCTTGGACTTGTTGATCTTAAGTAAGATAAATCTTCTATGACTCTATGATTAGATGTGTATGTGGTGAGATTACATATTTAATTTTGTCAGAGATGGGTTTAGTCTTACATCTGAAGAGATTCCACAGGATATGTAATTCATCGTGACCCACAATATCTGTAAAACTGGTCTGAAGAGATCTGAGTAGTCTTGGAATAAGAAGAAGTATTTGAAAAATACTGTCTGAAACCAACAGAGAATCTCAGGCTTGTCTGATGAAAAACCAAGTAGAACCCTCTTCAACATTACACTGCAAAGAACAAAACTATGATAAAAAAAAATTCCCAATAAGAACCTCCTAGGCATTTTATTTTTCTCCTTAAGTTTATCAGACCAACAGATGAGTCAAAGTTTCTTAAAGCAATGTGATAAAAAAAAATAATCACAAAATTACAGCTTTATATAGTGACACCATGTGACATGGTAGGTTTTGTGTGGCACAATAGGGAATGTGTGGCACAGAAATGCTCACCTATCTCAATTATTCACTCCATGTATTGAAGTTTTTCAGTGGGGGAAGAAAGGAAAGGAAAATTTTGTCTGTAATTTTGGGATGAATTAAGGAGTTTTTTGAGTCACCAAATCACCATGATTGCAAGCATGAATTAATAAATAGTTACACAAATAAACACTTGTGTATCTGTTGGATTGATTGCTACAAGGGTAGTTGAATGTGTCTTCATATGATCAATGTAATTTATTCTTTTCACTGTGTCTGTGTGTTCAACTAGCTACAATTTCTATGTAGCACAAAATTTTTATACAATTACTTATAAACATTCTTTTGTTTTTTCTTTTTCTTTGTTCCCTGGTTACATATTACTCAGGCAGGTAAAAAAAAAAAAAAGGCAGTGTTTCTTACAAAATGAAGCCTTTTTTTGTCCTGGTGAGAGTAATGTAAATGAAATCTCTGGTATTTCAGCACATCTAGTTAATTAGTGATATGAATCATGGGGTTTTTTGTGTATGTTTGTTTGTTTCATGCTCTGTTAACATAAAGAAGAAACATAAGAAATGAACATTCCTGCTGTGTCAGAGAGGTAAATTTGAACTGTGAATGCCTTAATCCCCCAAGAAATAGCAGGGCCTCAAACTTTAAGTGAAACAGGCATTGCACTGCTTAATATGAAAAAAAGCATTTAATCATATTGGCTTTGGTGGATGCATGGTACTGATGAAGAATAATTCTGAAAAAAAATCCAACCAAATTTAGCTAAATATTATAAAGAAATGCTATCTAATATATAGATCTTGGTAACTTACAGATGACTAATAATTGTGCATGCATAGCTTCACAAATAATCTCATAAAAACTAAGGAAAGTATATGGTCCCGTTATAATTGACTGTCAATAAAATAAAATGGATGAATCTCATTAAGTTTTTTAGCAATAGAAAATTATTATTCATGGTTTTAATTATATCTATATTAGCCATTCCATGACATAAGTTCAGAATTAATGTGAAGATTTTGCATAAATTTATCTATATAAGTAGCTGTTATAATAGATTGGATTGCCTGTTATACACAAAACGTAAGATGGAGACCTAGCACGGGCCCAGAAGGTGTTGATCAGTGACACAGAGTGTAGCTGGAGGCTGGTAAATGGAAGCGTACCCAAGGTGTCAGTACCAGGTCTGATCCTCTTTAGCATGCCAATGGCATCCTGGCCTGTGTCAGCAATAGTGTGGCCAGCAGGGCCAGGCAGTGATTTCCCTCTGTATTCAGCACTGATGAGGCTGCACCTCAAGTCCCGTGCTCAGTTTTGGGCCCCTTACAAAGCAAGACTTTGAGGTGCTGGAGCATGAAGCTGGAAGGGCAATGAAGTTGGTGGAGGGTCTGGAGCACAAGTCTGATGAGGAGTTGGCAGAGGAAGCTGGGGTTGTATAGCTTGGAGAAAAGGAAGTTCAGGAAGGATGTTTTTGGTCTCTGCATCTGCCTGAAAGGAGGTGATAGTGAGTATCTTCTCTCTCATAACAAGGGGCAGAACAAGAGGAAATGGCCTCAGGTTGCACCTGGGAAGGTTGAAACTGGATATTAGGAAAAATTTCTTCATAAATTGGTATCAGACATTGGAACAGGCTATCTGGGGTAGTGGTAGAATCACGATCCCTGAAAGCATTAAAAAAACTTGTGGATGTGGCATTTGGGAACACAGTTTAGTGGTGGACTTGGCAGTGTTAGGTTTATGAACTCCATTCCTTGACTGTAGGGGTCTTTTCCAACTTTAGTGATTCTATGATTTTATTATCTTCATTAATGGTCTGAATCATGGCAGAGTGCATCCTCAGCAAGTTTTCTGATGACAGGAAACTGGGAGGAGTGGCTGATACGCAGGGAGTTGTGCTGTTACTCAGAATGACCTCCACAGGCTGAAAAAATAGGCTGACAGGAATCTCATGAAATTCATCAAGGGGAAGTGTAAAGTCCTGCACGTGCAGAGGAATAACCCCATGTATTGGAACAAACCAGGACCACCCAGCAGGAAAGTAGCTTGGCAGAAAAGGACCTGGGGGCCACACTGGACAACGAATTGAACAAGTCAGCAATGTGCTCTTGCTGCAAATAAATTAATGACAATGCTTTAAGAGTATTCCTGCCAGCAGAGCATGTGAGGTGGTCCTTCTCCTTTCCTCAGCACTGTTGAAGTGCGTTTGGATGTTATGTTCAGTTCTGGGCTCCTCAGTGCAAGAGAAACGTGGATGTCAACAATGAGGCCTCTAAGATGACTAAGGGACTAAAACATTCTTCTATGGGGAAAGATTAAAGGACAGGGACTGTGCAGCCCAGAGAAGAGAAGGGTCAGGAGAGATGTTCCTTCTGAGAGGAAGTTGCAATGAAAACAGAACCAGGCTCTTTCCACTGGTTCCCAGTGACAGGACTGACCACTCTCACACATGCTCTCATATTCTTTGTAAATTTTGTATCTCCTTTCCCACAGCCTACTAAGATCTTTCAGTTGGATATTTGGAGAATCATACCAGATGTAAATGTATGTACTGGATCTAAAGCTTAGTCATATTTCACAGTTTCAAATTATTTGACTTAAAGTACTTGAAGATTTTAAAGGTAAAATCTACTTTTTAAAAATATTCCTATATCATGTAAGATGCTAATTCATAGCACATAGAAAATTAATTGAGGCAGTTTTGAGAGAATTTCCATTGTACAACTACAAGTACTGGGTGGAGCACTGTAAAATTACTTTATTAGTAAGATTAGCAGATTTATGACAGCGTTGCATGAGAAAATTTGGCTCAGGCAGTTTGCATCATTGAAGTGAAAATGCAAACAGATAGTCTTTACTAAAATCTCCCAGGTAAATAACTGCATGTGGGGGAATAAAGGTTCATGCCCAATTTAATAATAGGAAATTAATGCCTACAGTTTTACCCATCAAGGAGAAAATAAGATCCTTAAAAATACTTGTATGCCTGCTTTCAGTGCTTTCAGTCCCTTCTCTGTCTTTGACCTAGTTAAAATTACTCTTTAAAGAATCAATAACACATCTCCTTCTTTCCATTTTCAATTTGTTCTGATGCTTGAGGAGCAATCAGAAAGATTTTTTTTCTTTTTTGATGTGCCAGCCACAGATCATACAGCAGAGAAACAATGTGTCAAAATGAACCCAGTCCAAGTAGTAGCTCATCTTGTTCATCTTTATCTTACATATTTTGTTAATGCTCTGGAAGCCATACTTCTTCAGTGGTATAGAAATCTATGCATTGATTTCAAGTTGCTGTCATAATATAAGGGAGTGGCACATAAGGATAGTGACTCCTTATCTGTAGAAGTAGACAGCATATGGCACTTTCGGCTTTTTTTTCCTAAGGTTGAAAAGGTGTCAAGTTCGCAAGACTGAAAAGCTCCCCATGGGGCCTGCTACAAAACTTCCTGTGAACTATCCTTTTGTCACTGGGGGAAGGGTTCCTACCCCCTCCATCTATTCCAAAATTAATTTCTGCTAAAATTCCGTATTTGTTTTCCTCTCTTTGTTTCATCCTAGTCTAATTTAAACAACACTTCTTTAGGAGACTGTTAAAGAGTCTTTAAGCTCTGTAGAAGAACGCTTCTGGTTTTAAGCTGCAGCAGTTGTAGTGCAAGTTCAGTATCTAAGCTGTATAATAATGGCAATGGATCTCACTGTAGGACAAAAACGTAAAAGTTGTGCAGGTAGTGCAGATCAAAAATAAAAGTTAAAATAGATCTGGAGATCTGGATTTCTCAAGGTTGAAAAGGTGTTCATGATGTCAATTTTGTTTTCAGAACTGAGTGTATTTCTAAAATATTCTCAGCTAAAAGACAATACTAATACTAGTACTAATACTAATTTTTTTTTTCCAAAATCGTGTTGGATGAAAGGGAAGACAGGCAAACTGTTTATCAGAAGAGAATAAAATATTTAAAGAAAAAATAAAATAAATTGTCGTGTGAGTAGAGAAACTTCTAACACTGAATTTCCTGTGACTATCTTTCCTTTAGATCCCAGATTCTAAATAATTATGCTGAGGTAGTGTGGCATCTGACTGCCTTTGGATTGCATGTAGCTGAATAATAAAAATGGTTCTGTGAAGAGAAGTAGAGGTTTTCTGTTGGGGTTTTTTTTTCTCTTTTTTATTATGTTCATTTCATTTTAGTGCAATTTTCACGTCTTTTACTATCCAAATTTTTGTTTCATCCAGATATCTTAGATCCTTATTAGATTTTATTGACTTTCAGAAGATGTGAAATAGCAGAAGAAATATTGGGATGATATAAGGGAGCATAAACTGTAAACCATACCTAAACACTCTGCAAATGAGGTTTAAAGACAGGGATCATATTCCTCATAAAGAAAATCTAAATCTACCCTTCCTGTATTCTCAGGCAGTGATGAATTTTTGATCTGTTACCCATGGTATCTTTGTCTCTGTATTGATGTATAATTTCAACTAAGGTTGAAATAAATAGAGTTGTGCTCAAAATTTGTTGATAAGAAAAGAGAAAAGATACTTTATAAAGTGAGGAATATATCATTAGCATAAATGGAACCTTAACTAAGATATAAACATAGTCTAAATGACCACCTAAAAGGTAACCAAAACTGATTTCACCTGGGTCAGGGTAATCTTTGCATTCTCTTTTACTCTCTCTATCCACAGCAAATTGAGGTACCACCTGAATAAACCGCTCCTAGCAAAGTTTGGGTTAGATGCATGTATCACCAAAGGGTGCATGTGGTAGAAAAATGAGTGAGTATTCACATAAGCCACATAAGAAAAGAAAAAATTACCCAGTCTATCTACTGCAGTTCTTCACATCTTTGAAAGACTGAAATTAATAACCCCATCTCTGTTTTTGTACTTACGTCATGATTAACAATTTCTAGAATTAAAAAGATGTTTTAATTAAAAAGTTTATTATGTAAGTACTTAGAAAGATTAATCTACAAATTTTTGTTAAAGTTTAAATTATGTTTTGTTGCTATTTTTAAAGAACTAACTGTAACTAATGAACTCTGATTCATAGAAGTTATTTGACTTTATATTTAACCCACTTCTTTTCCTTTCCTGTGTTTACTGGCATTAAAAACTAATTATCGAAAGAAGATGCAAAAAATAATTAAGCATTTTTTTTATTTTATTGCAAAACTTTTTGCTTGTTTTGCTATTTTTCTCAGAATAAATAGTATTCCAAAAGAAATTAATAGATGGTACTATATTTTGAGTAATATTTAGATGATCACAGCTTTCAAGATGAAATGACAGATGCCCAAGGATTTTTCCTGTAGAAAAAATTCAAGAAAAAAATAGCTGCTCTCTAGTATATATCAACACATATCCCTGCCAATTTTGGCTCCTGCAGCATATATGCTTTTTCTCTTAACACAAGTATATTAAAATCCCAATTTGGATACTTAAGGTAAGGAAAAACTTGTTTCCGTGACTTTATAGAGCTGACTGAAAGGATGCTAGGTAAAGAGGATTATTTATTAACATTTCTCCCATTACTAGGACTGAGAATCCTGAAAAATAAATATGTTGAAAGCTTTCCAACTTGTAGATAGACAAATCATCACAAATATTTATAAGGATATTTTAATCATAACATCTCTCAGAGTTACGGTTATTTAGACAATTTTATACCAATCTGGCATTCTGGATTGTGGCTCAAGATAGAACAGAGATTTTATGAGAAGTGCAAACACATCCTCCATCTCTTGACTATCTTCATCATGGCTGGTGAAAGTCTAAAATGTCTACTGAGATAGTTTGAATAATTATGTCAGAATTCTGTCTTATTTATGCAGACTACTTTTTTTTCAAAAATGCAATGGTATTGTGTTTTACATGTTTAATTCTGAAGTAATTGTTTTAGGTATTTGTTATTTTCTTAATTCACTATGATAAAAAACAGCCAGTTCTTCCTCATAGTGCCTAATTATTAAAGTTGCAGTTGTTCCCAAGCATCATACAATATTATAATCTTGTCAAAATAGATATCCTCCCGTATATGCTTCTTTATTTCCCTTTTTATAATATACTGTGACAACTCTTGTTATTTTCTACATTTTTCATTTCATGTGCTCTTTAAAGATTTTTCTAGTATTCAGAAAATTCTGTAATGCATTCAACAATTTATAAATCCCAACTGGCCTTATATAATCTTCGTATTGCACCTTGTGGTAAATAGTATTGTCTCTTTATTTCTAGTAGTGTCTGTGCTGTTCAGAAATTTGGTTTAGTTTCACACAATACTCCCAGAGTTTGTTTCTCACAGACCATTAGGTTATATATTAGGTAAATAAATAGTAATAATACAAGGTGGGGGAAAATCCCTGACTCCTACTGTTGATTATAACTGATATAATGCATTTTACTTGCAAGATTAGAGGCATTTCTACATAGATGAGAAGAAGTGTCATCAATCCCTTGTCAGGCACTATCAGAGATGCACAAATGTCAGAAAGAAGAATTAGGTGCCTGCGGCATGCATTAGTATTTTACAGTGTGGGTGTTTCTTCAGGTTTTTTTCCTCAAGTATCCCTAAACCTATAAAAATTACTTTCTCAGCAAAACATGAAAGTGTCAATGTTTTCCTTCTGTTAAATATATGTTAGTGTCTCTTTATATCTGGGAATTAAAATGTCAAATTTGCAATATTGTTCTGGGTCAAAAAAATAACTGCTAGAATACTACAGCAACTATTCATAAGCTGCAGAACTGGAGAGAGATAGATTTGATGGGTGGATGGTTCGTGGGCAAAGAATTGGTTGGACAGTCACTTCCAGAGGGTAGGTGTCAGTGGCTCAGAGTCCTAGTGAGCATCAGTGACAAGTGATGTTTTGCAGGGGTTGGTATTGGGACTGGCACTTTTTAACATCTTCATCAATGACAAGGGCAGTGGGATCGAGTGCGCCCTCAGCAAATTTGCAGATGACACCAAGCTGAGTGGTGCAGTTGACACACCTGAAGGATAGGATGTCATTCAGAGGGACCTGGACAAGCTCGAGAAGTGGGCCCATAGGAATCTTGTGAGATTTAACCAGACCAAGTGCAAGGTGCTGCACCTGGGTTCAGGCAACCCCCAGTATCAACACAGGCTGGGGGATGGACAGATTGAGAACACCCCTGTTAGAAGGACTTGGGGATGCTGCTAGATGAGAGGCTGGACATGACCCAGCAACGTGCACGTACGGCCCAGAAAGTCAAACTTTGCA
>VXBQ01007925.1:33588-77557 GCA_013400175.1 Phainopepla nitens | reverse complement strand
AGAGGGGCAGGGAGGTGGGTGGGGAGCAGGGCAGGGAGGGGGGCAGGGAACTGGGCAGGGAGCGGGGCAGGGAGAGGGGCAGGGAACTGGGCAGGGAGAGGGGCAGGGAGATGGGCAGGGAGATGGGCAGGGAGCAGGGCAGGGAGCGGGGCAGGGAACTGGGCAGGGAGCTGGCCCAGGAGATGGCCCAGGAGCCCTGCTCTGCCCTCGCTGGGTCCATTCTCAGCAAATTTGTTTCCTGCTGTCAGACAGAGTAGGGCCAGGAGGCACAGCAGGGTCAGGGAGGCACAGCAGGGCCAGGAGCTCACGGCAGGGCCAGGAGCTCACGGCAGGGCCAGGGGCTCACAGCAGGGCCAGGAGGCACAGCAGGGTCAGGAGCTCACAGCAGGGCCAGGAGCTCACGGCAGGGCCAGGAGCTCACGGCAGGGCCAGGAGCCCCGGCAGGGCCAGGAGCTCACGGCAGGGCCANACGGCAGGGCCGGGAGCCCACGGCAGGGCCGGGAGCCACGGCAGGGCCAGGAGCTCACGGCAGGGCCAGGGGCTGGGAGGACACTGGGCCAGAGTCCCCGTTCAGCCCTCTCGGGGACGGCCCAGCACACACGTCCAGAGCTGGAGCTGCTTTGGGATCCCCACTGGTGGCATGTTTGAGACATTTGGATACGTCAGAGCACAAGGAGACAAACCCTGCTTTGATCTGTGAATTATCCAAAGTTTCCCCCGATGCAGGGATTGCATTTTTAACAAAAATGAAGGGATGGTCGGCATTTTCTGTTGCCAGGCTCTGTGCCTGCTGACCAAGAGGACTCCAGGTCCTAGAGGAGCCCAGAGCATCCCTGGGTGTGATTCCAAGCCTGCAGCCAGCTCTGTGCCACGCCAGGGTGCAGCCCTGGGCCACAGGGAACGTGTGCACCCAGCTCCTCCTCGTCCTCCCTACAGAAGCTCCAAACCCTGTGCAACCATTCTAAAAACACCAGAAAGGGGTGGAGAGGATAATGGGTTCTGGCCAGCTGCCACTTCCCTTAGCAGGGAAAAGTTACTGGCTGTTCTAGTGACCTCCACAGTCATTCAACCAGCTACACTTAATTATGCTGAGTAATATAAAAAATTCCTTATATTCTACAAGCAAATTCCTCCTTGGCCGATGGAAAACAGAAATCCAGCGGAGCAGGAAAATGCCTGTGCCTGACAGCACTGCCTTATAATCTATTTTTAACTGAATTTCTCCATCTCCTTTGTAAAGAAATAACACTTCTTCATTGCCTCTGGCCATAATTAATGTGCCGTAACTCAAGTCCAAGAGACATATAAAACCAGACTTTAAACAGAGCATTAGCTTTCAAGCAGAGCAAATAATTTTGGAAAAAATAGTATTTTCTATACTTAAAACTCTTTCCCCTGGTTTCCATTAAAGCCCTTCAGCTGCTCAAACACAGAACGTGCTTCCCCCAGCGCTGCGCTGGTCTGAGCACGTCCTTCCCCACGGGCTGAGGAGCTGCTGTGGGTGCAGCTTTTCCACAGGGATGCGAGCAGCAGGAGCAGCCAGGGGCCTTCACCTGCTGCCCCTGCCTCTGGCTGGTTTGCTTCCAAAAGAATACTGCCATTTTCCTTGCAAAAAGGGGAATACAGAAGAGAAGAAATATTTGAAACTGGTCAAAGCCCATGTTCAGTAGTGGCTGGGCTGAGCTGGGAGCTCCCTGCTCTCAGTGACCTGCTGACAGGTGGCTCTTGAGTAGCAGGGTCCTGGTGGAGCAGAAGAAAAGCATTTCAGATCAAACACATTTTGAAGCGGCGGACAGCTCCTCTACAGGACTAACTCCAGGAGGGCTCTCAGGGGTGCAGGAGCCTGGCAGCAGCAGCCCCCCCAGCCCCATCCCCTGCAGCCACCCCTCCGTCCTGGCTCAGTGGGGCACCGCAGCACCACTGCTCACCAGCACAGGCTTACATCCTAGAGGCCCCAGGGAAACGGGGTGAGGCCCTGGGGCCGGGGCAGGGTGGCACAGAGACCCCTCCCTGCCTCTCCTGTGCCAGCAGGAGCAGCACAGAGCATCCTGCTCCTGCAGCCTGCTGGGCTGGGCACGGGGACAGAGGGGCCAGGGGGGCTGCAGGTGTGCCTGAGCACGTGGGGCAACGCCACGGCATGGCATGGAATAAAATATTTGAGCTGGAAGGGACCTGCAACAATCATTTGGTTGATCTGATGACCCATGTGTGCCCATCCCCACAGGTGTTCCCATGTGCTTGATTTGCCCATCCCCACAGGTGTCCCCACTGTGTCCATGTTCCCATCCCCACAGGTGTTCCCAAAGTCCCCCTGTGCCCATCCCCACAGGTGTCCCCGATGTGCCCATAGTCCCATCCCCACAGGTGATGGGAATGTTCCCAATGTCCCCCTGTGCCCATCCCCACAGGTGTCCCCAGTGTTCCCATCCCCACAGGTGTTCCCAAAGTCCCCCTGTGCCCATGCCCACAGGTGTCCCCCTGCCCTGGCTGTGCCCCACCCACCCTTGCCTGTTCATCAGTGCAGCCAGAGGGGCTCTGCCTTTTCCTCTGAGGTGGCTTTGCTGGCAGGGAGGGCGCTGGGTACAGGTAAGGGCTTTTCTGGGGTGTTGGGATGTGAGAGAGGGGCTCCTTGGGCTGGGCAGTAGTGAGTGAAACAGGAAAGAGCTGCTTGGTGCTGCTGCAGACGGGGTGAGGCCTGTGTTCCCCTGGCTGTGTTCCCCGTGTGCCCGGGCTCCTGGGGCTGTGCCCGGGCTCCTGGGGCTGCTCTGGGTGGGCCCCGTGCTGGTGCTGGGGGTGCCCTGGGAAGGGTGTCCCCCTCCCCTCGGGCTGTGCGGGTGGTCAGGGCTCTGCTGCACACCATGAGGAAGCCCAGACTCATTTCAGGATGTGCTATATGGTAAAATATGTTGTTATGGCAACTCAGATGCTAAAAATAGACCAAGGAGAAAAAGATGATGTACATAAAAATGACCACGTTTTATTTTAATTATGAGGGCTTTTAAATGCTTTCTGTGTGAAGAATTCTGAAGTTTACATGTGAGTTTTGCTGTGTCTGTAACTCTGAGCCTGGAAGGGTCAGGCACTGCAGGGGTGCTTCCAGGAGCCCTGGGCAGCGGCTGGGGCTGAGCAGCTGGGAGAGGACAGAGAGGAGCTCAGTCTGTGGGGGGGTCCTGCTCAGAGGCTGAATGTCCCAGTCCTAAAACTCCATCTGAGGGAAAAGCTTCAGCTTTGGGTTAAGCTAAAAATCTTCCTGAGCAAGCCCTGCTGTTGGAACCTGGGACCCACCAGAGCAGCAGAAGCTGTTCTGTGTCTTGGTTTCTGTTGCCCAGAGCAGCTGGGGCTGACCCTGGATCCCTGGCAGAGCCCAAGGCCAGGTTGGATGGGGCTTGGAGCAGCCTGGGACAGGGGAAGGTGCCCCTGCCATGGCAGGGGTGGCACTGGGTGGGCTTTGAGGCCAGTCTGGGATTCGCTGCTCTGAGTGCTGGGGCAGGACTTGGCTGTGGGCTGGTGGCTGTGTAGGCGAAGGGTGACAATTAATCATATTTTGGCTTGACAGGGACTGTCCACCCAGCTGCACTGCTGTGATGGGCAGGCCTGGCTCTCCTCCCTGTCCCTCATCACCCGGGCCAAGAGCTTTGACTCCTTTGCTTGTCCATCGTTCTGTGTTGTGAAAGGCAGTTCTCCAGACTCAGTCTTTTCTCTTAACAACAACAGTAGCACCCAGTCCTGCTCCGGCGGCAGCGGCTGTCATTGCAAACCCCAGGCTCCGTGTCTGACGCTGCCCAGGGCCAGCCCCTGGGCTGCAGGGCACAGCGACCTTCAGCCACTCTTGGAACCACTGGGGAGAGGAGGGGTTGTGTCACAATGCAGGCTGCAAGCCTTTCATTAATTATAACTAGCTTCCCTGGAGCTGGCCGGGCACGGGGGTGGGTCTGGCTCCCATCCGTGCCAGCCGCTGCAGGGGAGCGCGGGGGCCACCGCTGCCACTCCGGCTGTGCCCCGGGCCAGCCCCGGGGCAGGAACCCGCTGCCCGCAGGGCAGGGCATGGTCCCGGGCACCCACCCGCTCCTCCACAGCTGGGGCACTCCTGCCGCTCCGAAACGCAAACATCTGCCGAAGGGGCCGCGGAGAGGAAACTTTCCTCGGCACAGAGAGAGAGCTGTGAGTGTCAGCTGCATGGGATGTGTGTACGAAAAGCAGCGTTTAATTAAATAAAGATAATGTAAATAGAAATCTGCATCGGCTCTGTGTGCCACAGATGGAAGGAGCTGCCAAGGAGCAGGAGTTCCCTGCCTGGCTCCTGCTGCCAGCAGGAACAAATTCCCTGCCCAGCCTGAGCCGTTTCTCTCTGTGTGTATGGACACATAAATAGGTGTATGTGTGTCCACCGTGCGCTGTCATTCCTTAGGTGCTATGAATTTCGTGCCTCTTCCAAATGTTTGAGCACTCCTGTGACCTTCTAACCAAAACAGGCAGAGTAAACTGTATGCGATCTATATGTGCAGGGGCAGTCGGGGGGGCTAACATTTACCCAGGGTCGGGGCTGTTTATATTGCAGCAGCATGAAAAATGGCAAACCCGGAGCAGAGAGGCTGCTCCCGGCGGGGGGCCCCGGGGATGGGGCTGTGTCCTGGGAATGCGGGAAGGGAAGGGATGGGGCTGTGTCCCCGGGGATGTGGGGCTGTGTCCCCGGGGATGGGGCTGTGTCCTGGGAATGCGGGAAGGGATGGGATGGGGCTGTGTCCCCGGGAATGCGGCTGTGTCCCCGGGGATGCAGAAAGGGATGAGATGGGGCTGTGCCCCCGGGGATGGGGCTGTCCTCTGTCAGTGCCCGTGGCTGATGCTGTGGCCACCAGACCCCCGCTGTGCTCCCAGTGCTGCTCGCTGGGGCAGCTCAGGCGAGGGCCAGCACGCTTCCCCGGGGTGAGCACCGGGGAATTATCCTGGCTCACGTGTTAAGTTCATAGGAAAAGCGTGAAACCGGAGTTTTGCATTTCAAACGTTGCCCAGGAGGCATTTTGGGAGCCCCCTCGGCCAGTGGGAGCCCCACGGGAGCTCTGTGACTGTCCCTGGGGTTTGGGGCTGTGCCCAAGCTGGGTTTGGGATGGCTCTGCCCCTGAGCAGTGACAGAGATGATGCCTGATGGAGGACACTTTATAGGCATTAAATTAGATGTTAGACGTGTGAAAAAGGACAGGATGTGAATATTGACAGCTGTGGGAGGAAAAGGGATCAGTTCTCCTGCTGGGGGGAGCAGATTCCAGTCAGCCCAGCATTATCCATGCACTACACTGAAAGCAGTGCTTGGAAAACTGCAGCCATTCCCACTCATCCCATGTTTTCCTTGGCTGTTTTTTTGGCTGAATCCCTGCTAACTATTGGATCAAATCCTGACTCTTACGTTAATGGAAGTTTGCATGCGCTTAGGTGTTGGGTTTGCCCTTTTCTGTTGCAAGTTTGATTCTTTAACCATTTGTCTGCATGGTTACACTTCTCCAGGCTGGTACTCCTAATCCTGCATTTCTGTGCTAGGAATTGGTAAAGAAATAAGTGGGAGCTTTGTGGGAATCCCCTCCTAATCCAGAATGCATCACCCTCCCTTCCTCCCAAACCAGGCAGCTGCACCTGGGACAGGTTCTGGGCTGACAGGTGACACCAGGTGAGAGAGCAGCTTTGCTGCTGTCACCTTTGCAGGGCTCCCTGGGGAAATGCAGAGCAGGGGTTTGTACCTGCCCTTGGAGGAGCAGGGGGCAGAGCTGGCTGCTGAGGTGCTCTCCAGAGCAGGGTTCTGCACAGAGGGAGAGGTTTTCCTGTGGGGATCAGAGCGTGGAGCGACCCAGGCTGTGCTCAGCCTGAGACAGAGCTGGGCTCACACAGCAACAGCCGAGCAAAGGCACAGATTCCATGCAGCACAAACAAGAGGTCTGGCAGGAATATTATAATAACAATAACAACTCTCTCCTCTGTAAGGAAAACCAGGCCATCCAACCCTTTCTTCCTGTCCTTGGGCTCCAGACCCCACTTTGAGTTTAAGTGTGTGTGCAGATCCAGGCTGAGGTGCTGTGTGGAGCTGGTACTGCTGGTGTCTGTGAATGGCAGGGGAAAGCCAGGCTGCCTGGGAGTGCAAATGGCAGGGGAAAGCCAGGCTGCCTGGGAGTGCAAATGGCAGGGGAAGGCCAGGCTGCCTGGGAGTGAAAGCCAGGCTGCCTGGGAGTGCAAATGGCAGGGGAAAGCCAGGCTGCCTGGGAGTGCAGCCCTGCAGCTGCCAGCAGTGCTGGCCAGCACGCTGCTGAAATTAAGGACAAATGGGCAGGAGTACATTTTGTGCATGTAGTGTCTGCTGTTGACTCAATATTTCAGCTAAACATATTTACCTGAATATTCATAGTCACTTAGAGGTGGCTGCATCTCCTGAGCTCAGCTAATGATTTAAATTCTGGTGACGGCACCGCTTGGCTCCAGCCCCCAGCACCGTTCACTGGGTCCCCTCTGGCTCCCCAAAACAACATCAGCACCACACCTGACTCAGAGCCAGCAGCCTGCCTGAGGGTCCCTTTCCCAGCAGAGGCCCCAGGTCCCATTTGAAACCCGGGGCTCAGGTCAGGACCCCCCAGCAGTGGGAGCTGGAAGGGAAGCACCAAGGGCAGAGCTGGGCACTGCTTCCCCCTCTGGGAGGGCTCATCAGGGAACAGATGGTGCTGAGGGGCTGCTGGTCACCTCAGCTAATCCTTGGTGAAGTTTTGAGCTTTCTCTGGCTCCAGCTCCGCCTGCTCTGGCAGCAGGATCTGGGATCAGAGAGCCAGGAGCCTGTGTGGGGCTCTGCAGGGACAGGCCCCGGCCCCGAGGGCTGCTTGGGATGTTTTGTGCTTGAAAGGGAACTGAACTTCTTCAGAAAGCAAGAAGGAAAGTTAGAGAGGAAAACCAATCAAATATAAAAGTAACTCCCCTCCCAGCTGAGCTTCTCCATTTGCTGGATTAAGGAAGTTCAGGAGGAGGAGGCTGTAGTCAGGTGGGACTTGGCTGCTTCTCCGAGGCCAGCAGGGACAGGGGGAGAGGGAATGGCCTCAGGCTGGGCCAGGGCAGGCTCAGGGTGGGCACCAGCAGGAATTTCCCCATGGAAAGGGTGCTCAGGGATTGGAACTGCCCAGGGAGGTTTGGATCCCCACCCTGGAGGTGGCACTCAGAGCTCTGGGCTGGGGACAGGGTGGGGATCAGGCACAGCTGGTTTGATGCTCCTGTTTGCCAGCCCCAGGATCCCGGGGTCCTGCTGTGTGCCCTGAGGAGGGAATCCCTGCCCTGCTGGTCCGCGAGGGCACAGACCCTGTGTGTGGCTGCAGGGAAAGCCACCCTCAGAGGGGTCCCAGGCAGCCCTTGCTCACTGTTGATAATTTGTGCTGTACAGCTAAAGATAATCCATAGGAGATCCACAGGAAAACTGGGCTGGGGCTTTCTCTTGCAATGGCAGATTGGGGTGTAATTGGAGGTGCTGGATGTGGGGAGGGGAAAAGGGAGCAGCATTGATTCTCCAGGACATCCTTTTGCAGGAATCATTTGTGTGCCTGGCATTGGATTCTTCCTGCCCAGGCTGTCCTACAAAGGCAGATTTCCTTGGCTCAGGAACAGGGGCTTCCAGGTGTGTGCCCAGACTTTCCTAGAATTTTAAAACCAAGGCTGATGAGCTGTCAAATAAACAATAATGCTGCTGTTTTAAACCTCTGTTCAGTGCTTGAATAGAGGCTAATTTCCACTGGTGCTGCTGACTCCAATCATCCCAGCTGGACCTCAGGCTCTCCCAAACCTCAAAATTAGAGATAAAATTTTCATTCTTCCATCTGTAGTTAAAAGCTGTGAAAATCTTTGTGACTTCTTTCACTAAAGCTACTTCAACTCTTTGATTTTTTTTTTTTTACTTTTTTATTTTTAAACCCTTGCTTTTTCAATAGCTTCATTGCAGTAATTGCTGAGGAAAATCGCGTTGTAGTCGATACCAAAGTGCTTCAGAGCAGTGCAGGGTGGGAGCAGAGTGCCTGTGCCCTGCCTGCCTTTGGGAGGTTTGCCCCGTGGCAGCTCTGCCAGGGCTGGGTGCTGCCCCAGTCCCCACCAGTGGCCCTGTCCCTCCCCAGCCTGGCTGAGCTCAGGGAGTGCAGAGCCCAGCACTCCTCTGGACAGATGGCTGCTGCTGGGGGAGGCAAGATCCTCTTTGCTCCAAATCCAGGCTGGCCCCGGGTCTCTCAAGCTGTGTCCGGGCTGGAGCTGCTCTGCTTGAGGCACTTTGGAGCCTCCCAGGTGTGCCCTGGACCAGGCACTGAGCCTGGCGGTGCTGACAGGGCTCCCTGCAGGGTGTGGGGAACGTGGTGACAGCTGTGGGCGAGCTCCAGGGGTGGAGGAGGCTTCACCCAGCACTACTGCAAAATAATCGTATCAAATAAGGGCTTGATGGACTGGCACGTACGAATTTATTGGCAGTGATTTGCGTTTTGCCTCATTAAGGCCTGATTATTCTGATAATAAAGAATAAAGTTTGCCATTGAGCATCTCAAGGCTCAACAGTCCTTAATTAAACATGATAATTGTCTGTGAAGCAGGTAAATTATTGCATATCACAGGAGTGGAGGTTGGGGCCGAAGAGCAAACGGAGCTGGTTGTGATGAAAAGCAAAGTTTGGCTGAAAAGGAACATTTTGGGATGTGCACGTTGTCAGCACAGGACAGACCTTAACCAGGGGCACCTGACTTCACCCTTCTCACTGCAAAAGGGAATAATATCTGCTGGACTGCCCTGGATGCCCTCGGGAGCAGCCTGGGTGGGGCAGTGGGTGTCTGTCTGTCTGTCCATCCCCCGGGCTGGGGAGGGGCTGGCAGCACCCATGGACCACCCCCGGCTCAGCCCCTCTGCTCCCGACCCAGCAGCTCCAGCAGCCGGCCGCTGCCTCCCTCGGCCCCAGCATCCTTCCATCGCCTGCCAGCTCACCGAGAACGGCTCTGGTAATCAGCCAGACCAATTAATCAGAGTGCTGCTGCTGCCCTGCACAGCGGCACGGTCAGCACGGCTCCCTCCCTGGGGAACGGGGCAGGGAGCAGGAGCTGTGGGTGATCCCTGGTCAGGGATCAGTGCAGGAGCTGTGGGTGATCCCTGGTCAGTGATCAGTGGTGAGGGAGCAGGAGCTGTGGGTGATCCCTGGTCACTGATGAGAGCAGGAGCTGTGGGTGATCCCTGGTCACTGGTCAGTGCAGGAGCTCAGGGAGCAGGAGCTGTGGGTGATCCCTGGTCACTGGTCAGTGCAGGAGCTCAGGGAGCAGGAGCTGTGGGTGATCCCTGCTCATTCATGGATGCTGCAGGAGGCCAGGAGCCGTCACCCCACAGTGATGCTATCTGCTGCTGCTGTGGTTGTTTGCAGACGTGTCACAGCAGCATCCTCGGGCTTTCACAGACAGGTGGTTTCCTCTCCTCACAAATCTGCCTTGCAAAGCAGAGCAGAGGTGCTGGCTAGGGGCAGGCCTGCCTTGATGCTGCTCAGGGCTGTCCCTGTGCCCCTGCACGAGCTGGAGCATCTCAGAGCCACGCTCAGCTGGGCTGGAAGGGACCTTAGGCCCAGCCTTTCCCATGGCAGGGACACCTGCCACTGTCCCAGGCTGCTCCAAGCCTGGTCCAGCCTGGCCTTGGACCCTGCCAGGGCTGCCACCACCACCACCACCGTCTGTGTATTAGGACTGATGGAAAATGAGGTGACTAAAACGTGCAGACAAGCAAATATTTCCCTTCTGTGCACACTGAGCAGCTGTGATGAGCTCGTGTTGAAGTGTGGTCATTCTGGTGAGGCCCTGCATTGATTTCCATGTACAGCCCATTCCCCAGTTCTGTTCTGAATTAGCTTAAACGTTTGGTAAGGTCTTCAACTGCAAATATCTAATTTCTTATTCAATATTCAGAATTCCAAATGAAATAAATTATCTGTTTACATGCATCAGTCAGACCATCTGGTTCCATAGGAGAATTCAACAAAGAATCCATTAATTGTCATGCATGTTTATTCATCATTCTTAATTCATAATTCTTCTAAATAATTAAATCAGAAGATCTTCTGCAAATAAACAAGCCAAGTGATTATTGTGAAGCTCTGACTTCCACACCTAAAGGAAAACAAAATTAATAGCTCATGTGAACATCCAAGAAAAGGAAAACATTCAATTTGGTGAGTACATAAAGCGCTATAATTTTCTGCAACCAGCTCATCCCTTTCATCTTGCATTTAAAACCATAATTACCATCACCAGCAGAACATGCAGAAGGCAGCAGAAGGAGAAAACAAAGTATGGAGAGAAAGTGGGAAGGTAAATTATGTGAGAGCACCAAGAAAAGCCAATTTGTCTGTGCTCCTCTCCCCGGCACTACCTCCGGGTATTTATAACCCTGTGCTGGGCACGAGGGTAAAAGAATGAGCACAAATGTCCTGTGCTGAAGACCCTGGGGGATTAAAAATAGAGGGATGAGCGTGGTCTTCTGAGGCATATCTAAATGGCGTCCCTGCATCCCTACGGCCGCTGCAATCTGGGGTTTTTTCCCAGCCACTCCAAGCATTATTTCTGGAAATCAAGAGTCCTTGGGCACATAGTACTTTCACTGTGAGTGACTTCAAGCTGGAAAATGTGATTCATTGGAGCTAAAATGTAATTTTCAGAGTAGTCATCTCTCTCAGCTTATCTTCTGGGGGAAAGAGACATCTTGGCGTGTCAGCGGGTGAAAGGGCTGGGGCCTGCTGCGCCGTATGGAGAGCGTTTCATTACTCTCACATTTCTTATTTTAACTTCATTGTCTGACACAGTCATTACCTCCTCAAGGACAGACTTTTGAAAAGTGTTGGCAGTCTCGTACCTGGAGAATACTGAGGCTCCTGTAATGTCAGACATAAATGTACCTAATGCCCCCCTGGCTCTCCTGCCGAGCCTCGGCAGTGACGCGGCCGGGCTCGTTATGGCCTGATGGTTGGGCTCAGCTTCTTCTGCCAGCTTGCTGCCATTTCCAGAACTGCTGTCTTCATTCCCACAGCAAAGGAGGGTACAAAACTAGTAATGACAAATGGGTGTGCCCTTCTGTTTTAATAATCTGAATTAGCACAGCTCCACAGGTTGTTCCTGAGGGATTTTTGTTTTGAGGGGTCTGCACGGGCACAGGGGAGTCAGGGTTTTTGAAATTCCATTAAATATTAGACCAGTGTAAGCCTCTCCCCAGCGCTGCTGGCCATCAGGTGAATGGGCTCAGCAGGGGCATCTCGTGCTTCCTGCTGCCCAGGGAAGGGCTCCCATTTCGGGGCACTGGGGCTGGCTCAGGTGTGCCCCAGGGAAGGGCTCCCACTTGGAGCCGCTGAGACTGGGGCTGGCTCAGGTGTGCAGGGATGCTCCTGCAGCTGGTGGGCACCTGTGTGTGTGACAGGGACCGTGCCACTGCCACAGGGCAGGACTGTGTGGGAGAACAAATGGGAGAACAAGGTAGAACAGAGAGCACAGCAGATCAAGATATCTTGGCCTTGGTTGGGTACAGGCCCTGGGTTAAGATATCACTAATTTCTTTCTTTCTTTTCCTACATGAAAAGGTACAGCATATTAATTAGCAAGGTTTTTGAAATTAGGTGGTTTTGTAAGGCTACCAAGTAATATGAACATCAGGCTGTCTGTAGCTAATGAGACATTTTTGCTAAAAGCTGTGGCCCTGGAGCTGAAACTGTATAAAAGTGCCCTGTGAGAACCAGACTGACTTTCTGTACCCTGTGCCTCTATGCTCAAGACGCTCTGCCTTCAATAAACACCATCAGTGTCTGACTCCTGCTCGGGCTTTGGCTCTTTGCTTGGATCCCTGTTCTCTCCTCTTTCTGAAGTCTGGTCTCTCAGACTCCTGGCAGGACTGCTCTCCTGGGGCAGGAGAAGGCCTGGGCCGGGGCTGTCCCCGCTCCCTGATAGCCATCAGCGCTGTCTGGCTGCCGAGCATCCTCCTCCTCCTCCTCCTCCTCCTCCTCCTGCTGCTCCCCGGGGCAGGTGGAGCCCGGCTGCGGTTGAACCGCGGAGCACTCGGGGTTCCTGTCTTATCATCTGCTGCTCTCGGGGTGACTCATTCCAGGATTATGTAGGCATTTTATTCACCGTGGTATTACTGGAAAGTTCCTTCTGCAGAGGCTTGGAATATAAAACTGAAAATATTCTGATTGTAAACTGCCTGAGATAACAGGGAGCCTGCTGTAAAAGCAGGGCCTGTGTGTGCAACAGTAATTCCACAACTGCAGCAGCAGCGAGTGCTGAACTCCTTCCTGCTCCCATGTCAGCTCTTGGTGCTGCCAAAATTGAGATTCTCATCACAGAGGAGTCGGGAGGCTGCCTTCTCCTCACATTTAATTCTTCTCGAGTTGAAAAACAGTCTTTTAATGTGCTACTGCTGGGAGGTTTGGGTACTTTCTCCAAGATTATGACAATCCAAGAATTTCAAGGATGTGGGTGGTTATAAAGTCTCCCTTGAAATGTGCCATAAAGCAGCAAAGGAAGCCAGAATTCACATTATTTCCTTGTTACGCCCTACAGGAGCTGTCATCCAAGGGGTATGTGGCTATTGAATTAAAATTTAGCTGCAGAGATTTCAGCAGTTCTGGGGGTTTCTTTTTGTGGCTTTTACACTGATTTCTCTCTTCTACCCCAACTGTGTTTCTGAGTTTTCCATCTTTAGCTGGCGTCACCCTCCTCTTTAGGAATCCAGCTCCAAATGGGACATTTTTCCTTTAAGAAGGGTTTCCCTGAGGAGCAGGTTTCTCTCTCAGGATTTCCAGTCTGTAGTTTTAATGTCTAGAGTGTTTTCCTTCTCCCTGCGAGCTCCTGGCAAAGTGAGGAGCTTTAAAACACAAATATTTACGGACGAGGCCGTGTTTGGATTAGGGAATGAAGAGTCTGGATCAGCTGCTTTGCTTATCTGGTTCAGAGGAAGACTCTGAGGAGCCCTGGGTGTGCTCTGAGACACCATCCCAGCTTTGATTCCTCAAAGAGCAGCCCAGAGGAAGAGAGCCTCATTTTTCAGGAAGAATTTCTTCATGTCAGGGAATATCAGGCACTGGAAGGAGCTGCCCAGGGAGGTTTGGAGTTCCCACCCCTGGAGGTGCCCAAGGAATTTCAGGATGTGGCGCTCAGGGCTCTGGGCTGGGGACAAGGTGGGGATTGGCACAGCCTGGACTCCATGGGCTGGGAGGGCTTTTCCAGCCTCAGGGATCCTGGGATTCTGTGGTTTTACAGCTTCCTGCAGAGATGCAGCATTTGGCACCATTTCTCAGCTCCTTGGCAACGTGGCCCTGCCTGGGAGAAAAGGTTATTAATATAGAGAGACTCCTGTAAGGGAGTGATGGATTCTGAGCTCCTGGGTGCCAGGAGCTGAGCTGGGCTCCAGCAGGTGCCTGTGGGGCTGGGCCCCAGCAGGGCACTGGGCAGGGAAATGGCTCTTGGCCCCCTGTCCCAGCAGAGCCCAGCCAAAAGCCTCTGAGCTTTAGGAAGTGATTTATGTTTTTTCCCTGGGTAACCAGAGAACCCAACCAGGCTCTGCCAGTCCAGCGCCTCTCAGGCACAGTTAAAGTAACTTTTAGAAAAAGAATAAAAATAATGGCCCGGCCTAATGAATGCCTGAGGAATTCTATAAAAGGCCTTGTGACACCTGCATTAATACCAAATGAGTTCATTATGATTAATGTTATTAAAATAAATGTCATGGCGATGAATAATGGCCTGGCCATTATTTTAAAGTGTTGCCACTGGATCTATAAAAGCTCATGAGTCAATCCTGAGGAAGGAATTCTGCACGTTCATGTCTAAAACCTGTGGGGAATTCAAACTTTTCTGCAAAAATAGCCCCAAAAATACCATGGGAGGCTGTGTGAGCTGTCTGAAGGACAGAGTCTGCCCTGGCTTGGGCAGGGCTGGTTTTCCTGTGGCTCAGAGGTGGGATGGGAACTTTTCTGACCTGGGAATTTCTCGGTGCTTGAGCAAGATTCCAGAATTGTTTGTGTTGGTTTGGGCTTTTATCAGGCCAGGGATTTTTTATTCTGCTGGTTTTAGAGGGGGATTTGGCTTCTTGGCTTTCAAAGCACAGCACAATGGTTTTACAAACATCACAAACTCCTCCTTACAAAAAAGAAAAGGCTAAGAATGAAAATATTTCTATTAGTGACAGGTAAAAGTAACTATTTTCAGTGGGCTTTACCTATGCAAACCTTTTCAGCAACTTGTGAAGCCTTAGGAGAGATGTTCTGTAGAATCTTGATTAAAATCTCAGCTGGAATAAAACATTTAGCAAAAAGATGTTTCCCTACTCTTCAATTGCTCCTTAATTAATCATCTTTGTTAACTGGCTAGAGGACATCCTGCTTCATTTTTCCTTTTTGGCTTAGGATAATGTATGTAAATTAATTTCGGGTTGTATAATCCAATCAGAAAAACATCCAAACAACCTTGCTGCCACTGATAGTGTGTTGTCAGTAGGATAAAAGGGAACAGTGCTGGTCCCGGTGGTGGGGGACAGTGACAGGCAGTGTGATGGCACTGAACTGGGACAGAGGGGCCATAAATTGTCCAATGAAACCAACAGGAACCCGAGGAAAGAGACTGATTGATTGATGTCTGACTCCAGGTATTGCCAAAGCAGCACAGTGAAGGGTCTGAGGTGTGTTTTGCAGGGAGTTAACAGCACCAGGGGTGTCAGCAGTGTCATGGACAACTGCAGCTGTGTAATTTCTGTAATTATTGTTGAAGCAATGCATGTGCCTGGTCACAGAACTCTTTTAGCTGCGGTGACGTAAGGCCCAATTAACAGCATGGCACTGGGGAGGAGGTGTAAATCTGCAGGGTTGATTTTATTGCTGCTGCTGCTGGGAAGGTGCTGCAGGGACAGAGGCAGGGGCTGAGCAGAGCTGGCATTTGGGCTCACTCCTTCCACTGCAGCACCTCGAGGTGCACGTGCTGGGGCTGAGGTGACAATAGGACCTGATGGTCTTCAAGGTCTCTTCCAACCTTACCAGTTCTGGGATTCTGTCTCAGGGCTACCCAAGATCATTTCACAGAAATTCCAGCTCAGAGGTGCCCAAAAAACCTGCAGAGGCTGGGAGCAGGAAAAGCAGGAAAGAATGAGGATGGAGCCCAACATTGTTCTAACATCAAAACACACGTGTGCACTTTGTTGTTGCTAGGGCCTCAAACCTCCTAATTTCTGAGGAGGTGTTTAATTTATTTTCCTTTTAAATTAAAGCTGTAATGGGGATGACTCATGCAGCCCTGTTTACCACGGGGTTTTGCTCCTGGGCCGTGTTTCCGTGGATGTCTCAGCCCTTACCGGCGTCGAGGGGGATGCTGTTACTGCTCTTTGGGGGCAAGATGCTGCTAAGGGAGCCTGAGAGAACCAATTGATTCGGGGTTTGCAAACCACAGAAAGGAGTCCCACACGCTGCTGCACTGCCAGTGTGTGCAGCAGCAGCAGGAGCCCGGGCTGGAGCAGTGGGTTTGGAGATGCAGTGATACGCTGCGATGGGTGCAGCTGCGCCGGTGGGTGCCAGATCTGAGTCGCAATTTCTTTCCCCCTGATTTCTTGACTCTGCAGAAACATTAAACACAGCTCAAGGATGTGGCAACCCCCCTTATCTTCCTGTTCTGGGTGTCCTCGAGCTGCAGCAGGGAGGGTGGGGTCTGTGCAGATGCAGACAGCTGTGTGCGTGCCGTGCCCCCGGCCTGGCGCTGGAGCCAGGGCAGGGACAGCAGAAGGAACAAATCTTCACGTTTCTGGGGCAGTGCCAGAACCAGAGGTTGATAATTTAATCTGCTGGCTCGCAGCTTGAGAGTCTACACAAACATCCCCCTTTTTTCCACACAGGATGGATCACGCTGCCGTGGGTGCTGGGAGAGCCCAAGAAATAACTGGGCTCCCTGCAGTTATTAAATGTGATGGTTGGCATTCAAACCCAGGTCAAATATCTCATTCCTCAGCTTCAGCATTGTAATAAATATCTCCAGTTATTTGTGATTTATACAGCTGTCATAAACACTCCTGCCCATGCAAACGTGCAGAAGTCACACTGAGACCTTTGGGGAAAGCCACAGATATTTCTTCAAGCCGGAGCTTTTTGATGGAACACCAGCTCCCTTTATGTGCCTCCTCCGGGAGTCATTTGTCATCTGCCACCAGAGCTGCTGCAATGGTGCCACCTGTGCCGGTGTCCCAGGCAGAGCTGGCAGGGCTCTTAGCAGGGGGTGACACCCAGGGACCCCCGGGGTCCCCTGCCCGCTGTGCTGTGTGCCTGGGGACACACCTGGGTGTGCCTGGTGACACCTGGGCTGCCGTGCCCTGGCTCAGGGAGGAAAGGGCCCTTTTCACTCCCTGCCCAGCAGGGACAGAGCTGCAGCTTCCAGCAGAGCGTGGGGCAGCAGGAGGAGCCACCCTGCCCGAGCTCCAGCCCTGTCCTCTGCTGGACTCAGAGCTTTGCACGAGCGAACAAAGTTCTCCAGGCACGGGCTCCTTCCTGCCTTAAGCCCGGGTATGAAATCTGGTGCTGCTTTTGTGCATTCAGGGCTGCCTGCCTGCCCTTACATGGGTTTCTTTACAATTTCTGGTCACGCAAGGAGCTGCATCATTTACAGGCAGGATTCGCAGGAATGCGGCTCTGCCGCTGCCGAGCAGCTGGAGGACACCCTTAAATAAAACAGGATCCTCCCCACAAGCTGTTTCATGTTATCATGACGGCTGGGAGATAGAGAGAAATCCTTCCTGACCTCTGTGACCCTGCTGGCAAGCCATGACAGGTCTCTGCTGGGCCTGGACCCAGGTTCTTTTAACACTTCTGAGACTTCGGGAGCATCCCTCCCTCCCTCCCTCCTCATGCACATGGCTAAGTACAAAGGGAATTTAATCTCACCCTCACAGCTCCATCTCCAGCGTCTGACTTTCATCTTCTCTTCACAGACTGTTCCTGCAGCCTCCCTGCAAAAGGCAGAGTGCTCTGCACACCCAAAGTCACCCCAAAGCCATCACCCAAACGTGGCTGAGGCAGGTGAAGCTCTGGAGCTGTGGCTCAGTGTGACACGAGCTCCCAGCTGCGCACACGGGGTGGGATTCTCCATGGGAGGGCTGTGGGCGTTGGACAGGGTTATTCTGTGCTGCAGCCTCCAACTTCCAGGTGCTCCCTTCCAGAAAAAGGGCCTTTGCCATGGCCCAGGGGAATGGCCTGCACGAGCCCTGTGCCTCTGTTTGTAGGCACCTCTGGGCTGTTGGTGAGCCCAAGAACCCTCCATCACCTTGGGTTCCTTCAGTCCCAGCCTGTGATGATGGAGCACGCTGAGAGTAACACCTGGGGAGTTTTTGGTTGCTCCAGTCCCAAAGTGTCCCCCTGATTCCTCCCTGCTGGCTTTAGTGCTGGACTTGTAGGGAGCAAAGCCATTTCCTCTGCAGTCTGTGAAGCCTGGGCAGGACTCAGAGCACAGTCCCTGGCACCTCTTCATTTGTTAGAACTACCTTAAGATGATTTTTTTTTAGAGGTAGTTTTAGGATTTTATTCCCCTTTTCAGGGCCCCCAAAACTGGATGTGTCTAACCTCATATTCCAGTTATTGAACATTTAAAGGGTGCACAAAGACATTTTACCAGGGGCAGAATGAGAGGAGACATTAACAAATCTATCACCTAATGTTCTCCCAGCTGTGTTAAACTATGGAAGCAGCTCTGCACGGGTTCAGCTCTCAGTTCTGCTACTGACAGGAGATAATGAGGAAATCACTGAGCTCCAGGTGGAGACTGAGGAAGGGGAATGTTCTGCTGTAAGAGCTGGAAGTCAAAGATAAGGAAAACAAACTTTGAAATTAAGGTATCCAGGCTGAATTAAGGCCAAAGCAGAGTGAAAGAAGGCTCCCACTCCAACAGCATGTGCAGTTTTGGGGCTGCTCTGACTGAATCGGGTTGAACAGGCTCTTTCAGACTCAGTAATTCAACACAGGCTGCTGCTGGTGCTTGGTAAAATTCCTGCCCAGAGCTTGGTAGGATGAGGATGCAGGGAAAGGTGTGGAATGAATCACTCTGTGTGGTGCATATGGATAAGCAGAAACCAGCAGGGCTGGGAGGGCCTGGGTGAAGCAGCAGCTGCTTACCCCACTGCTGCTCCCCGGCCAGAGCAGCTCGTGGCTGGGCCCCCAGCTCCCCTCGCAGGCAGGCTGGCAATAGAGACACCAGCATGGGGCCTGCCCGGTGCCCTGGGCACGGGGCAGCCTCTCCAGCCCTCCTTCCCAACACATTTCTGCTCCCAGAGCAGCCAGGGACTTTCCTCAGGCCTGATCTTTACCAAATTCAGTCAAGGATGGACCTCAAGTGTTTTTCTGCTTGCAAACCCTTTCCCACACCTCTCCTCTTAGCTCTGCAGGGCTCTTAATGAAGTGCAACAACAAAGTTCAAGCTTTCTGGAGAAGGATTTGAGGTCCTGCTGCCAGCGCGGAGCGCGGCGTGTGAGCTCAGCGACGCTGGGGTCACATCTCAGAGAAACTGCCCCAGCAGCTGGGGCACAGGGAGCTCTGCTCCCCCCAGTACAGCTGCTGAACAGCTGGGCTGGGCCAGGGAGGGTCAGGATGGATTTTGGGGAAGGTTCTTCCCCCAGAGGGTGCTGGCACTGCCCAGGCTCCCCAGGGAATGGCCCCGAGGCTGCCAGAGCTCCAGGAGAGCTTGGACAGAGCCCCAGGGATGGACAGGGTGGGATTGTTGGGTCTGTGCAGGGCCAGGAGCTGGGCTGGGTGATCCTGAGGGTCCCTTGGGGTCCCTCGCAGCCCCTGTGGTCCCTGAGCAGGGGCACAGCCCAGAGTGCTGGGACAGCCCCGCTGTGGTTTGGCCGCTGCTGGGCTGTCTAGACAAGCCTTGGAGAGAGCCATGCTCTGGTTCCTATTTGATTATGAGACAGGCTTTTTCATCTCTAATGTAAACATGCCCGAATAACATAACTCTGCTGTGGCATTTCTTGTACAAAAGCCCCTTTTTTGGAAGGAGCGATTGGATTAATGCATTTCCATTCCCCACTACGGATATAATTTCATCTTTTCCCATTTAGGCATTAGGTTTCCTGAAAAAAAAAAAAAAAGGGTGAGGTGAAAATGCTGAGCCCCTCAGAAAGTGCTCGTATTTAGCAAAGAGCTGCAGCTGTGCAAACACGAGGCTGTGCGTGGAACAAGTGAACTGAAATCCAGCTGGTGTCATCGGTGCCCCGCCACACAGCCAGCTCCGGGCTCTGCCCCCCTGGCACAGGGCTGGCACAGCCTGGGCACCAGCAGGACCCGGCAGGAGGGGTGGCTGGGACACCTGCCTGGCTCTGAGGGGAGCACTGCCAGGGGCAGCTCCTCTGAGCAGTGCCAGGGCAGCCAGGGACTGCCTGGGGCTGGAGCAGCCTCTGCCCGTGCTGAGGAGAGCCCTGGCACAGGTGCCAGCCCTGCACACAGCCCGGGCTTTGCCAAACCCTGGCACAGGTGCCAGCCCTGCACACAGCCCGGGCTTTGCCAGGCCCTGGCACAGGTGCCAGCCCTGCACACAGCCCGGGCTTTGCCAAACCCTGGCACAGGTGCCAGCCCTGCACACAGCCTGGGCTTTGCCAGGCCCTGGCACAGGTGCCAGCCCTGCACACAGCCTGGGTTTGCCAGGCCCTGGCACAGGCACCAGCCCTGCACACAGCCTGGGTTTGCCAGGCCCTGGCACAGGTGCCAGCCCTGCACACAGCCCGGGCTTTGCCAAACCCTGGCACAGGTGCCAGCCCTGCACACAGCCCGGGCTTTGCCAAACCCTGGCACAGGTGCCAGCCCTGCACACAGCCTGGGCTTTGCCAGGCCCTGGCACAGGTGCCAGCCCTGCACACAGCCCGGGCTTTGCCAAACCCTGGCACAGGTGCCAGCCCTGCACACAGCCCGGGCTTTGCCAAACCCTGGCACAGGTGCCCAGAGCAGCTGTGGCTGCCCCTGGATCCCTGAAGTGTCCCAGGCCAGGCTGGACACTGGGCTGGGAGCAGCCTGGGACAGGGGAAGGTGTCCCTGCCATGGCAGGGGTGGAAGTCGAGCATTTTAGGATTTTGAAGGTGTTTTCCAGCCCAAAGCATTCCGTGATTCTGTGGAGCAGGACAAGCGAGCAGCACATCAGCACAGGACCCTCAGGACAGAATCCAGGTGCTCCTGGGCTGGCAGCCAGGCCAGGGCCAGGGGAGCAGAGCCCTGGACAATCCCAGCAGCTTCTCTCCCCAGAGGGTCTGAGATGGGGGAACTGGGCTGCACCACCCGCAGCCAAAGACATGAGAGATTTTTCATTTTGAAATGGGCTCTTTGCCAAGCATTCCAGTTTGGGGAAAATCTGCTCTCTGCAGTTTTTCTGAAGACTTTCTCTGCTCTTCTCTTGCCCATCCTGCTCTTGTTTATGGAATTGGAATGGTGTTGAATTTCATGTGTTATTGAATAGCTCTGAGCGTGTCTTGGCCTAAGTGAACATGTGGCAAAACCCGAGATCAGTCAAGGAAAACACAGGAATTGTGTTTGTCGGGAGGGAACGACCCTCACCTTGCTGGTTCTGGGAGACAGGGAGATCTCCAGACTCCCCCAGCCCCGTGCAGCCCCATGCTGTCTCTAGGTGGGATCAGCTGGACAGTACATCACACACCCCAGTGAGTTTCCCTTTGTCTATCCAACCCAGAATACAAAAAGAGTTCTGTGAGATAGCTGTAAATCCAAACACAAAGACTTTTGTTGAGCAAGAATGAGAAATTAAGGTTATGAAAGATCGGAATTAAAATTTTAAAAGCTCAGTGGTATCACTGCAGGACAAGGAGCTTTATTTCAGCTTCCTCACTCACAACTCAGAAATTGGTTTAAGGATTGAAATGCAGCACAACAGCAAAACTACTGCAGGTGCTGTTCATAAAAGCAACATTTAGTTACGGAGTTATTGGATCTTATCTGAAAGGGTTTTACAATATTTGTTACCCAGTCCTACCTGTAACAGTGTTGTCACTGTGCTTAAACATTTTTTTTCCATTAGATTATCTGCATTCAACCACAATCAAACCCCAGAAACTAAAATTATTCATTGCCTAGAATCCCAGACTGGTTTGGGTTGAGAGGGACCTTAAATCCTGCCCCGTGCCACCCCTGCCATGGGCAGGGACACCTCCCACTGTCCCAGGCTGGCCTTGGGCACTGCCAGGGATCCAGGGGCAGCCACAGCTGCTCTGCCAAGTTCAGTTTATCTGTTCCTGACCACTCACAAGACAATAATAATAATAACAATAATAATAATGATGGTGCAAAGCATTTCTCAGGAGCAGGGCAGGAAGCAGAGCCGTGTTCTGTCAACAGCAGCGATGCTCCGTGTGAGGAAACAATTCCCCAGTGCCCTTGGGGTCTGAGTTTAATCCCTGTATTTGTATCAGCTTTAATAAGGAGATTTATATTGGACACCAAATGTTAAAATTACCTAAACTTGAAAGGCCTGCCTATGAAATGAGTCGGAATAGATTCTCCGTGGAAGTTACTGCAGTGCCAATAAGGATTAATTAAAACTCAAATGTTCTTCATTGTGTGTTAATTGAGGAATTGTTATTCAGTCAACCTTCTTGATTTTTCTCTGTGTTAAATAATCATGGCAGTATTTCACCTAGTCTCACTGTTTATTTAACCAATTAATTAAGGGAGGGGATATTCTGCATTTATTAGTATTTTAATTGGAGAATTTTATTCCCGGTGGCTTAAACATCTACATATGCTCAGGTTTGGTGTTTAGCTTTTTTATCTTTTAAATGACTAGTGTTCCTGGTTGTACACACTACAGACTGGAGGAAAAAAGCTTTCAAGTGCTCTGCGCAATTGAACTTCATTAGAGCTGGAAAACCAGGGGCCAGGTTTTCATCTCAGCTGTGCTCATGTCAGAAAAAGTAATTCCCCACTAAATAATGGATTTGCTTTGAGCTGGTGCGGGTATCGAGACGAGAGTTTGGCCTCTGTCACTTAAATAATTAGAGTGCACGTTGTGTAATGGTGTTTAACAGTTCAAAGCATTTTATTTAATGATTATTAATTTATAAAAGGTCCCTTTATAATGTATTCAGAGTTTAGCTGGGCCCACAAAATGCAAAGCTCCGTAGAGAGCCCTCTTGTAGGCAAAATGTGAGAGAATCCTCAGCTTAGAAGGACCAAATTCCCAGGTTTGTGGGGGTTTTTCCTGTGTGAGCCCACTCCGGGTGACATCACCACTTGCCCCACCCTGGCAGGGTCCCAGGCCAGGCTGGACAGGGCTGGGAGCAGCCGGGGACAGTGAGAGGTGTCCCTGTCCCAGGGAGGGCAGGGGTGGCACTGGCTGGGCTTCAGGGTCCCTTCCAACCCAAACCAGCCTGGGATTCTGTGACTTTTTTTAAAAAAATCCCAACTTGTGGGGTCCTGCAAAATCACAAATATTTTCAAACCTGAAATGAATCCAAGTACTTCAGGATTTTTCTCTCCTTCCCTTCCCTGCCTTCTGCTGGGAACCAGAAGGCAGCAAACCCTAGCCCAGGTTTTGTGCTCACACTCCTTATTCTTTGTGTTCTTTCAATTTCCATCTGCACTCACCCTGCAAATACATTGCTCCTCCTGACTTCACCAAGCCTTTTTATTTCACTGGGGAGATCAAGGCAGAGATATTTCAAATAAAGTAAGACCTTATCTTGCACAGAATCATATGAAAAACATAAAAGCATGTCCAGTATCTCTTTGTTTCTCCACACCAACGCTGAGTGATTTATAGCCACAATTCTTATTTCCCTGACATGTAAAGTGGCTTTAGACTAAAAATTTGGCAAAACAAATGTATTTTTTCTGTAAAATTTAAGATTGATGCGAATTTTTTTAAAGCCCATGTTCCAATCGTAGCTCCTGATTTAACAATCAGGACGCAGTTCATTAGAAAATCTGAACCAGCCCCTCAGGAAGGGAAGCCTTGAGGTGAGTGCTCAACTCCCACTGGTTTTACTGGCCCGGGAATGTTTGGCTGAAGGCAGGTCACTGTGATAAATGCAGGAGGTGAGGTAGGCAGGCGCTGCCCTGGTGACATTCCCAGGGGAGCCAATGCCCCTGAGGCTGGAATTTCTCACTCCCCTTGGCAGAGGTGTCAGGGCAGCCTTTCCCAGCTGAGTGTCAGAGGTGTCCCAGAGGTGCCAGCCTTTCCCAGCTGAGTGTCAGAGGTGTCCCAGAGGTGCCAGCCTCCCAGAGGTGCCAGCCTTTGCCAGCCTGTCCCAGCTGAATCTCCGTGGGGAGTTTGTGGTTCTTCGCCCTGGCTGGTGATTTCCTCAGAGCCTGCCCACCAGCTCTGCCGTGGTGTTAAATGCTCTGCACAAAACCCCAAGGGTGATGCACTAAACCCCCAGAGAAGGAGAGGGGCTCACGCCAGGCAGGGAAAGCCAAAGGGCTCAGAAAAGGCCTGGTGACAGAAGGCTGAGCAAAGGAAGAGCAGAGAACAATTCCTGACAAAATCTGGGAGGACTTTGCTCTGCTCTGCTGCTCATGGCACCGTGGGGAGCCCTAAGGGCTGAGCTGACACCGAGTCCTGGCAAATAACCAGAGAACACTGAACATTGGGGTGAATCAGAATCTGAGTTTTTAAAAGAAAATGGAAAAATAAATCCTGTTTTATCTGTCTCCCAGTGCCCATCCATCCAGATCTGCTCCTTGGAGACCACTCTCACTGCCTGGGTAATGGCTTTCCCTAAAAAACCCTCTTCCATGGAAACACTGTCAAAACAAGGACAAGTTTTGGGTCCATCAACCTTGACAATGTCCTCTGACATTATTAGCTGAATTCATCAGCTATTAATGACAGCAAGATATAGAGGATATACTCTGGTTAGCACTGGGGAAGATTTCAATTCACTCCCAGCTCTATTTATTCATTTAGGCTAAATGGAGTTATTAAAGGTCATGACTTCATTTCCAAAGTATCAGGTGAAAACACTTCCCAATGTGACAAGTAGAGGACACCACTTGCAATAAAAATTAAGTATTATCTTCAACAACTTCTTTGATTTTAAAAGATATTTCCTCCAAGTTTTACTTTTATGAACTCAATCCAGGTGGGGCCTGGAGAAGCGAATCATGGTGCTTAGTGCTCAAAGGAGAGGACTGGATGCCAATAATGAATTCGGGGACTTTGGGTTTTCAGCAAACTGCAACAAGATTTCCTCAGCACGGAGTGACAGGGAAAACCTGGAACACAATAACGCCTGTGTGCAGGGGGCTTCCACAGGAGTGGTTGTGATTTCTTTTTATGGTCTGAGATTTACCTGGGAAGCATCACTGAGTCACTGGGGGAAAAATCCCCTCTGCCCTTCATTTCCTTCAGGAGCATCTGCACTCGATGCCTGTCACCTGTGCATGTCCCTCCCCAGGGCTGTGGGTAAGGGCACTGCAATACAAGTTACACACGCTGTGATGTTCAATTTGATTCCACCTTTCTTTCCCCCAGCAGGAGCCTGGGGAGCCATCTGCAGCACTGCCTTCTGCCAGAGCAGGGGTCACCTTTCCTGGCCTGAGATGAGCTCCAGCTCGGGGCTGGGGCTGAGCACTGAATCCCTGGATCCAGCCAGCGTGGTGGTGCTGGCCCTGGTGGACATTGCAGCCTGCCTTCCGTGGCACAGGAGCATCCTGGATTTGGCCACCAGCCTTCTCCAGGAGCTCCCAAAAACAGATGGAGCCAGAACAGAGGGGTTGATGCACTGACCTTGCCAGGAGAGACCTGGCCCAGGTGAGGACAATCTTCACAGGTGGAAACAAACCCCTGTGGCCAGGGGGAGATGGAACAGCTGCAGAAGGATCCTGGCAGGACTGAGCTCACGGCACCCAGGGTTTTACAGGATCCCTGAGGGATGACAGACGGCGTCTCCAGCTGTAATCAGACATTCAGGTAGGAGTGATCTGAGCCCTATTTTCTGTGCTGAAAAATGGATGATAGGAATAGAAAATGCTCCTGAGCTGCAGCTGGGTGAGGAGCACTCCTCACAGGCACCCTGGAGCACTGGGTGAGCAGCCCAGGTGGGCAGAAACCGCATTCTAAGGTTCCCATGTGCTGCACTGCCCACAGGCTCCCAAGGGCATCACCTGGCTAAATATCCCTGCTAAGCTGACACAGCACAGCCCACAGGATCCCCCCTTTGCTGCCTGGGAAAGTTCAAAATGTTCCCTGAATAATTTTGCTCGGGTTGTATGAGAAAATTTTGGGTCCCCCAAAAGGAATGTGGAAGAATTCTGTTTTAACTTCAGTTCCTGCTCTGCTCAAGGTTAGAGGGTGGTGCAGATTGGACTGCAGGGTCCCCACCCCCAGGCAGTTCATTCTGGGAGCACAGGGGCTCCTCCACTGCTCTCAGAGCTGCAAAGCAAAAGTTTCTGTGAAACACGGCTCTGAGAACATCCAGGCGTGTGGGCAAAGCCAGATGTTGTGTGTGCTGCATCAGTTCAGGATAAAAGGCTGCTTTAGACAGAAAATAGGTCTGAGATGAGCAGAATGCTAAAATAACACAAAGGCCCCTTTGTGAGCCTTTATCTAACAGTCTGGGGCTCTGTGCACCTTCATTTTGTTGGAGCTGTGTATTTAGTTCTCCAAACACTGTACTACAGAAATCAAGCTGTAATCAATCAGATCATCTTTCTGTAGCTGCAATTCCCCGTGGAGAATCCTCACAGTTATTGAAGCACGGAATTAATTTGGGAAGGAGGCTGAGGCCTTGGACCATGTCTGGGCACCACGGGCACGGCAGTGGCAAACAAAACCTCTTTGCCCCAGGGTGCAGTGCAAGGATGCTGTAAATGGCCTGAGGTGATGTCAAGGGGCATGGACTGGCAGTGCTGGCCAGAGGGGTGGCTGGGAGCAGGACAGCCCAGCTGCAGAGGCCGTGTCCCAGCGTGTGCTCCCTGTTTGTTCGCTGTGTGTGCCTGGGCTGGGGCTGGGCAGGTTTCCCTCGCTCTGCTCACTGCACAGCCAGGGCTCTGCAGACAGAGTGCAGATCTCTTCCCTGCTGCTCTGGCTGCTGCTCTGCTGAGTCCCAGCTCACCCTGGCAATTTAGAATGGAAATTGCAGCTTCCAGCCGGGGCCTGGAGAACAGCAAGAGGATGAGAGGCACAATAGCAGAAGTGAGGCTGTGTCCCCCCTGTGGCAGGGGCTGCCCCAAAGCCATCCTTCAGGCTGGGTTAGCATTGGCAAAGCCTGGATTTTATCATGGGCTCTGCTTCTCTTTAGGGGTGACAAAGCCACTTTTAACCCCCAGGCTCCTGGTTTTGGGAGAGCAGCTGCAGCACAGTGAGAAATGCTGTGCCTGGTGCTCTGCAGACCCGTCACGGGGCCAGCACCCAGCTGGTGGGGCTGGGAGGGTGGCCACGGTCACTGCTCTGCAGAGACCCATGGGGGACCCTGCAGCTCTGCTCCAGCTGGCTGGAGCTGCCCGTGGGCTCGGGAGAGCGGCCAGGGCTGGTGCTCAAACAGGAGCACTTCTCCCTGGGAATGAGGGAATGCTGGAGGAACAGAACCATGGGATCATTGGGGCACCCAGCGTCAGCCCCCGGGGCTTGGGAGCCGCCACCTTGCCCCATTCCTCCTGAGAGGAGAGGCCTGGCACGGCCGGGGGAGCCTCGCTCTCCCTTGGGGATGTGGCCTGCACTTCAGGAGTGGAGTCTCTCCCTCAAGGATGTAACCTTTCCCTCAGGGATGGGTTCTTTCCCTCAGGGATGTAACCTGTCCCTCAGGAATTTAACCTGTCCCTCAGGGATGTAACCTGTCCCTCAGGGATGGGTTCTTTCCCTCAGGGATGTAACCTGTCCCTCAGGGATGGGCTCTCTCCCTCAGGGATGTAAGCTGTCCCTCAGGGNCCTCAGGGATGGGTTCTTTCCCTCAGGGATGTAACCTGTCCCTCAGGAATTTAACCTGTCCCTCAGGGATGTAACCTGTCCCTCAGGGATGGGTTCTTGCCCTCAGGGATGGGTCCTTTCCCTCAGGGATGGGTTCTTTCCCTCAGGGATGTAACCTGTCCCTCAGGGATGGGCTCTCTCCCTCAGGGATGTAACCTGTCCCTCAGGGATGGGCTCTCTCCCTCAGGGATGTAACCTGTCCCTCAGGGACATGCTCTTTCCCTCAGGGACATGCTCTTTCCCTCAGGGATGTTCTCTCTCCCTCAGGGATGTAACCTGTCCCTCAGGGATGTAACCTGTCCCTCAGGGATGTAACCTCTCCCTTAGGGATGTAGTTTCTCCCTCCAGGATGTTCTCTGTCCCTTTGGGGTTTACTCTCTCCCTTCAGGATGTAGCCTTTAGGCCTTTTTAAAAAGGAGCCTATAAATTGAATGTAGTTTTGAATTGCAGCCTTGAGTTCCTCTAGGCTACACCAAACACATGCAAAGATAATTGACTGGATTTTTCTCCATCCAGTGGGATGCTACAAATGCTCTGTATTTCTGATGTGCAGGTACCCAAATCACAAAAATATTTCATTGGGCAGAGCTGGTGAAAACCAAAAGACTTGCAAGAGTGTCCTGCTAATAATGTCTTACTCACTGCTGGCAAAACTAAGCTCCCTCTGTTAGGAATGATGAGTTTAAATCCAGTGATATCCAGCTGTTTACCTGAAAATAAAGATGAAAGTGAAAAGAGAGGAGTAATGAGTATGTGGGGTTTTTTAATAATTTCTCTGGCACAATAGGCAGTAACATGTAAGGGAAAATATGTGAAAAGGAAAATCCAGGGTAATTGATTTTTACCCCAGAAAAAAGAAATAGGGGTTGCTATTTCTGGAGAAAACCCCAAAGGTTCAGGCTAAACTTGGCATTTTGAGGTTTTTTGTTCTTGGTGAGACTTTGAGGAGTAATTATTGTAAAGGCAGTGGTGGCATTAATCCACCCACTGCTCTGAGGTCAAAATGCTTCAACAGATTAAGGGATTACAAGACTTCCAGAAGATTGGTTGAGGTCATGTTAAAGTTTTAGTGATTAGATTTTATTTCAATGATTGCTAAAATGAACCAACAGGTGCTTGTGCTCCTGCACAGGGCAGCACTTGGACCAGGGGCTGCACAGAACTCAGAAATACAGACCAGGAGATGCACAGAACCCACCTTGGAGTGTTCCCTCTGTGCCTCAGGGCCTGGGAGCCAGAGAGGGGCACAGCTGGGACAATGTGGGAATTGCTGTGGGGCACAGCCAGGGACAGTGTGGGATTGGTGTGGTGCTGGGGACACAGCCAGGGACAGTGTGGGATTGGTGTGGTGCTGGGGACACAGCCAGGGACAATGTGGGATTGGTGTGGTGTTGGCAGAGGAGGCACAGCCAGGGACAATGTGGGATTGGTGTGGTGCTGGCAGAGGGGACACAGCCAGGGACAATGTGGGATTGGTGTGGTGCTGGCAGAGGGGACACAGCCAGGGACAGTGTGGGAATTGCTGTGGTGCTGGGGGCACAGCTGGGACAGTGTGGGATTGGTGTGGTGCTGGGGACACAGCCAGGGACAGTGTGGGATTGGTGTGGTGCTGGCAGGGAGGGGGCACAACTAGGACAATGTGGGAATTGCTGTGGGGCACAGTCAGGAACAATGTGGGATTGGTGTGGTGTTGGCAGAGGGGGCACAGCTGGGACAATGTGGGAATTGCTGTGGGGCACAGTCAGGAACAATGTGGGATTGGTGTGGTGTTGGCAGAGGGGGCACAGCTGGGACAATGTGAGATTGCTTGGTGCTGGGGACACAGCCAGGGACAATGTGAGATTGCTGTGGTGCTGGCAGGGAGGGGGCACAGCTGGGACCCCTCTGGGATCCCTGCTCCATCCGAGGGCCCTTCCCAGCAAAGGCAAGGTGGGATGGGATGAACCCGAGTGGCGTGAGAGGGGGCAGCCCCTGGGTCGGAGTAACTGACTTCTCTTCATTTGCGGATTACACTCTAATTCCTGCTCTCACATTCAGCCACGTAGTCCCTAATTAAAGTAAATAAGTGCATGAAAGACGTGTTGAAAAGTGTCTGTCTGGCTGCCAAGGGGATGTGTGAGATTACGGGCAGCGTGTGAGTGCACTTTGCTGGGAGTTTCCCAGTCAGTTGTGATTTCAGTGTGCTTCCCTGTGAACCAACTGGTTTGTGCAGTTCAGAAAGGAAATATCCAGAGAGGAGCCGTGTGGGAAAATCCCCCCAGCAGTGCCACACGCTGTGCTGCTGTGTCCCTGCTGGCAGGGCTGGCTGCAGGCACCAGCCTTCGTTTTGTACCGAAAATACGCTTGAAAAGGTTTGGGTGGTGTAGGAATGATAACAGGGACAGCCACCCCTGGTGTGAGGGCCACGGCAGGCTCAGCAAGGCGCAGGTGACAGTGTGAAGGGCTGAGCTGCAGGGCCCTGGCTCAGAAACCACCCCGAGTGAGGCACCTCGGTACTGGGAGCACTGGGCTGAGCAGGGGCTGGACGGGCCAGCAGTGAGCAGGGGATGCTCATCGCTTTTCACCTTTGCAAATCCCTCACAGCATCTCTACAGGAGCTTTGCAAACCGGCTGCCTTTGCCTGAACAGTGAAAAGTCCTCGGGGCACGCGAGAGAGGGGGGCTGCTGCAGGAGCTGAGCCCCACGACCAGCCCAGCCGAGCTCACCCGCCCACGGTGCTGCGCTCCAGCTGTGCCCGAGGTCTCCGAGCAGGGCCTGTCCCACCAGCACTGAAACCCAGCACAGGACCCTGATCAACCCCTCTGACCCCTCACAACCCCCGGGGCACCTGGGGGGACGGGCCCAGTGCCCCCAGAGGGGACCCTCACCCCTGCCAGGGCTCCTTCAGGTGCCACCTGATCCAGCGACCAGCCGATGCCCTAGTGACCCTCGTTCATCCCCCGTGCTGGGAAAGCAGGGGCAGCTCTCACACTCAAATAACGTTGCCTGATGTCCAGGGATGAGAATCGCTCGTTTTGCGTGCAGCAAGGGAAAAAAAGCGATTCATAAGCGGGAGAAACCAGGCAAAGTTTTAGCTTCAGGTCTTGGGAAACTCAGCATCGGCCTGCCTTTATAAGTGTCAGAGTGGGAGTCTGAATGCTGATTGCCGACATCCCTGTGAGCATTACTTGGCATTTAAATTTAGGCTTTTGTCCGTGGGCGACGCTGGAGACGCCGAGCAGCGTCTGCCAGCGCAGGGGCATCACCCTGCCTGTGACCTCCTGGCAGCCAGGGCAGCAGCAGCCCTGCAGAACTGCACCCCACAGAGCTGCACCCCGCAGAGCTGCACCCTGCAGAACTGCATCCCTCAGAGCTGCACCCCACAGAGCTGCACCCTGCAGAACTGCATCCCGCAGAGCTGCACCCCACAGAGCTGCACCCCGCAGAACTGCACCCTGCAGAACTGCTGCCAGGGCTCCCTGCTCAGCACCAACAGTGCTGCTGTCCCGGAGGCTCCAGCCTGGAGCAGCTGCTGGGAACAGCTGGAACGTGAGGAACAGCCCTGCTGAGCTCCAGGTCCCTCCAGCCCAAAGCCTCCCGTGCCTGTGGCTCACCAGGCTTCACCTGGCAGAGCAGACTGCGTGGCAGTGTCCCGATGCCCAGCCTGGTGCCTGCTTCCTCTGCCACCTGAAAATGTGACCTTTTAAAATCATTTCAAGTGAGCATCAGTAACTTCTGAGCCCCTGAGCCTGGGAGGGCGTGACTGGCGAGACTGGGGCACTCTCACAGCAGCATCACAGACTTGTTAAATGTGACTTCTGCCCTGGTGCTGACCTCGTGTCTTGAGTGGCTTTGCTGTCATTGATTTTCAGTCTCATTATTGGTTTACTTTTGTGTCACGTGTGCTCAATGGAAACATTTAAAAATTAAAGGCATGAGGAGAATTTAGGCACTCTCAGATGGAATAAGGGCTTTGGAGAAGGAAATTCCTTTGCAGCAGCAGATTTTGCTCCGACTGGCCTGGAACCTTGTGTGTGCAAGCTGTGAGTGTGAGCACGAGTTTGTGACATGCTCCTTCACAGCTCTGGGGCTGCTGGCACTGCGTGGGCTGTGCTCCCTGGGGTGTGGGGGCACTCCTGGAGCCCCGGAGATGGGGGCTGGAAATGCCCCTGGCCGTGCCCCTGTCCATGCCCCTGGCCATGCCCTTGGTGACCCTGGCCATGCCCCAGTCCATACCCCTGTCCATGCCCCTGGCCATGCCCTTGGTGACCCTGGGCATGCTCCTGGCCGTGCCCCTGTCCGTGCCCCTTTTCATGTCCCTTTCCATGCCCCTGTCCATGCCCCTGGCCATGCCCCTTTCCATGTCCCTTTCCATGCCCCTGGCCATGCCCTTGGTGACCCTGGCCATGCCCTTGGTGCCCCTGTCCATGCCCCTGTCCATGCCCTTGGCCATGCCCCAGTCCATACCCCTGGCCATGCCCCTGGCCATGCCCTTGGTGCCCCTGTCCATGCCCCTGGCCGTGCCCCTGGCCGTGCCCTTGGTGCCCCTGGCCATGCCCCTGGCCCGCAGCGTCCCCGGGGCTGAGGGAAGGCAGAGCAGGGGCTGAGGGTGCTGCAGCAAACACCAGAGCCAGGGAAATTCACAGTCAGCGAGGCAGAGCTCGTTCCTGCAGCAAGGAGGGGACGTGACACCGAGGGAGGGATGAGGGATCTGTAATGCCAGAATTCCCAGAACCTTCTCCCGAGAGGTTTTTGTTGTGCTCAGTGGTTGCTGGGGCTGGGGAGCAGTTCGGGCTTGGCAGATCACAGGAGTTGTCATCTCATTTTCAAGTGCTTCAGTGCTTTGTAATCTTGGCAGAAGGAAGGTGCTGAAGGGGGTCTGTTCTTGAGTTTCCAATTCTTGCCTTTCCAGTGTCGATTAAACAAGAAAATCTCGTGCAAGCCTCTTCTTGTTGGATTCTTCAGTCCTATTTCAAGATTAAATAGGCTTTAAAACAGGTCTGGATAAGCTCGCAGACTTAATCTGCTCGGAAGGGAGAGGTTGGGCAAGAGGCCGACGTGACAGTGGCTCCCTGCAGATCACAGGTGCCTCTGGCCTGGCAGAGACCTCCTGCTCCTCCTGGACATCTTGGGAGCTGCCCTGGGACACCTCTGCTCTGGCTGGAGCTCTGCACAGCTCCTGCTACCTGAAGGCAGTGCTCTAATGAAACACTTTGCATTTTCTGCCAGTAATGCTTGAGAGGGATCGACATTATTGAGGCTAATTAGAATTCAGAGAGAACTGATTGTTCATCAGAGAGGGGGAAAAATGTTCCGTGGAGCCCTGGGTTTGGTAGAACTATTTCACATAATTAAGCAATTCCACATCTTGGCATTTTATTGCTCTTGTTATCGTTGCACTTTGTTAATAAGTTTTTAATTGCAAATCATCTCTGTGACACAAATTACACTGTGTTTACTGATCAGCAAAAATGCCATGAAAACCAGCCTGGATGCCAAGCCTTCCAAAGGATTTCTGCCAGTGCCTCCCTTTACATGCTTTGGCATCAAAACTGCTTCAGGTTACCTAAAAGAAATTGATTTCTAGTTTGAAGGGTTCTGAAGAGCACAGACCCTTGGCTAAAGCTCTGGGAACAGGGAAGAATGGCTTCCAAGGCCAAAAGAAGTTTGTCTGTGTGGTGTAGACCAGGAGCTTATCCATGTCCTCCAGATGCTCTGTTTCTATCCTGCTCAGACTGGGGAGAGGTGGCTCTTGATGCCTTTATTTAAGAGTTCAGTTCACAACTGCCTGTACAGAATCCATGTCAGGCTGAGAGATAGCCTTATATCCTAAAATTGATATTATTTGTTTGCTTTCAATGGAGTGTCCAGGCTGAACTGCTGAAAAACCTCTGCTTTGTGCTGCAAGGAAAAGACTTAAAAAGCTGAAGTGGGAAAGCTCCTTCCTCACTCTTAAAATCCCAAATCATCCCCCTCCAGGACAAATGGACAAGCCTGAATTCATTTTTTAACTCATTTGTTCTATAACACATGGAGGAAATATGTGAATGTCTATTCAATCTCAGGTGGGAAGTTTCTATTCAAGAGAATAAAACCTGTTTGGGACCTGGGTTTGTATTTGTTTTAGAGGGGGGTTTAGCTTTTGAGATTTTTAAAAAAATATGCAGAAATCTATTTGGAAATGGTTTACTCCCAGAGTTTACATGGATTTAGATATCAATCAGCTCCTGAAATGAAAAAGAATTCTAACATTTGATGTCAAATAAAGTATTTAATTCAAATTAAAATTTATTACCGAGTAGTGATGAGAATTCCAAAGCCAGGAGAGCAGAGGTGTTCCTGTGGCAGACTGTCCGGGTGGGGGGGTCCCTGCCTCCCTGAAATCGATGCAGCACACCCAGACTCCCCGGGGTTAATCGTGAGCAGCTCATTAGCTGTGAGCAGCAGCCCTGGCCCTGCTCCAGCAGCAGCCTGGGTTGGGATTTCTCTCATCCCGGAGCTGACGACAGTGCAATCAGGGGGACCTGGATTTTTGTCCTAAGCTGTTGACTTTTTCCTGAGATCTGGAGCAAACATTTATCCCTCCTGGTTAAGTGACTGCAGCTGTAAAATGTTAAACATCTCCCTGGGCCACTCAAGGAGCCATGCACAGGAGTTTTGTGGCTCTTCTCCAGGTTCATCTTCCTCTCTGCTCGTGGCTTGGTTCAGTGGGTTCTCTGATACCCAGACCTCACCTTTAGCTTGTGCCTCCCCTTTAAAGCCCTTAAAAGCAAATGAAATCAGTTTTGGGTAACCTTGCTGTGCCTGTTTGTGTCTCAGGTTTGGAAACTCTTCCTGTGTGTTCTCTTCACTGTGGCAGGGGTGCTCCAAGTGCCCCCTCAGCCCCTGGGGTGAGGTGCAGCCCCCTGGAGTCATTTCCAGCTCTGCTGAGCTCCCCAAGTGCCCCACGGCTGCACAGCTCCTTTATCTGAAGTTGTCTCATCAGCAGTGAGAGCAGATGTACAAAACTCTGCTGGATTTGGCTTCTGCACCAATTCTTGTCCATCCTGTCCCTTCTCCCTGGGCTCGAGGGCTGTGTGCTCATCGTGCCCTGATCCCAGGGGCTGTGGCTGCTCCCTCCCCTGGCCCAGGGCTGCCCCAGCCCTTGAGGCTGAGAGGAAGCTCTGCAGCACCCTGGGCTTGGCGTCAGCTGTGCCTCAGCTTTGTTGGGAGCTTGTCCCAAACGCTCATCCCTGCTCAGCCTCCCCCCAGATCCCCCTTTTGGGGCAGGTCCCTCTGTAGAACACCCAGGCCACTGCAGCTCTGGTCCTGCTCTGCCATTTCACTCCTTCTCACCCTTCAGCAGCTTGTCTGTTCCCTGCTCTGATTCAGAGCAATCTGCTCTTCCCATTTGGGCTTTGCCATGTGCTTTGCTGCATTTCCCCAGTTCACAGCTGCTCAAGATCATGTAAAAATAAATGTTTGAGTTACCTGAGCCCTGCAGAGGCTGGGTGGGCTTTGGCCTTGACACTCAGGCACCAGGGAGAGCTCCACAAGGCACCACTGCCTTCGTGTCACCCTGAATTTCCTCTGGATCACTGCACCAAGGGGCTTCCCTGGTCAGGGCTGAAAACATCCCCTTGGGAAACATCACTTCCCAAAGCTGTGTGCATGTAAACTGAGCACAGACTGTTCCAAAATATGATTGTAATGAATACCAAGGGCAACAAGATGAATACAGATACAGTCTCACCTCACTTAAAAATAAGTAATGTCTCTGAGTCCTCAGGCTGGAATTATTCCTCATGGGTAATTCCTTTGAAATCCAAACTTTGAAATTCCCAACCACAGCCTGTGAGAAGAGCTCCATGGCAGGTACAGACAGCCAGCTTAACATTCCTAGAAGGTAAAAAATTATAGCTCCAGGGTTTGAGGTCCATTTAGCTGGATGTAGTTAATTGGACCAGGAGTGAAAACAGTGACTGAAGTCCTGGGTATTGGAGGAGGGAGAAGTACCCAAGTCATCATCACGTGCCCACGGGAATTCCTGAAGCAGTGTTGCTCCAAGAGCTGTCGGCAGTGTAAGTGACACATCAGTCACTGCTGCTCAGAAATTCTGTGTTTTTGTCAGGAGAGGCAACTGTCCATAACTTATCTTAGAGGACAGCCTTGATCTCTCTATCGTGTGGAGAGGAGGAGGAAAGCAAAGGGAATAAAATAGTAAAAACCTTTACAGAGTCAACACTGGGGAATGTGGCTGTTCATATAAATCTTGTATTCCTTCAGAATTCAGCCTGAAGAGCACCTAGTCCTGTAAAAAAATTAAGAGAGGAGAGGAGAGGAGAGGATCAGGGTGTCTTTTCTTGGGGCTGTGTTGTACCCCTGGAGTACAAATAACATGACTCCTGCAAACAAATCTCCTTGCACTGGTAGCTCAACTGAAAACCAGCGTAGCAGAAAAAGATTCTGCAAGGCACCTCTTCTAAGGAGAAGCTGAGAGTCTGCCTTTCCCAGCATGAATGGCAGCGTTATTTTGCCTGTGTGAACAGAGACAGCAATTATTGTTGGCATGAGGCTTGTTGTAGCTCCTGCAGGATTTTCTTCGCTGCCCTTGATGGATTGTCAGCTGGGAGGCAGCAAACAGAACAGACACTTGAGCATAAAGCTTGGCAGCAGAGGTGCTAAGAATAGAGTTCCTGAAGCAGATTCTGTGGCTGATCAGCGGTCAGGGAGTTTTCTGTCAGGAATCCTGTGTGTGGTCATCCCTGGCGGGCAGTGTCCGGCCCCTCCGGCCCTGGCACCCCCCCGGACTGGAGGAGCCCTCCCGGGCTGGAGGTGTCCCAGCCTCCCACAGGGAGCCAGTTTCTCCTGGAGTTAGGGGAAACTTCATACTTTGGCTGCCATGGCTGTATTTTCTCTGGATCGATTGGCTTGCCGAGGCATGGAAATTTCAGAACGTTTCACCACCAGGCAGTTGAAAGGAAAACTTTTCCTGCCTGCTCAGGCACAAGGATACAGGTACAGGCTGTTTCTTCAAGGAATGTTCTGGACTGAAATATTGAGTGAGTGCAGGCTCCCAGAGCCTCCCAGTGCTCAGGCTCTCGAAATTTTTTGAATCTGCAGAATTTTTCTGCCCAGTCCAACTGCGAATGGAGCAGCACAAACAGATGGTTCTGGATGTGAATCAGGGCTGTCGCAATGCAAATCCTGCTCCATGCAGAGAGGAGAAGAGCTAACTTCAAATGGAAGTCAATAGCGACGATACGTGGAAAGAATTTATTAATTGCTATTTAATGATGCATTAGTACTTATTTAAAATTTTGCACAGGGATTGTAACCGTAAACTGAAGCTTTAAATAACTGTGCTGTAAAGAGAAGTGGAAGAAAAGCAGCAGCAAGGAGATTAAAAAATTAATGCCATGCAAAAGGAAATGAGTTCACCTGAGAAAGTCTGTTTAATAAAATATTTTCTGGTATTTTTCATGCACTAGCACCTTATCTCCATCCAAGGCATGTAGTCATTCTGATAATGAGAGCTGCTGCCATTTATCCGTGAGAACCACGGGGAGCTGCACTTCTATTCCTGCTCTTCCTGAGAGAGCAGATCTGGGGAAAAAGCCCAGGTCCTGTTTAATTTCGTGCACACTCAGCTTGGTTTCCTCCTTGATTTCCCAGCTCATTTCACTCAGCTTGTTGAAGCATTAAACAATTATGAAGGTCTTGGAAAGCCCCCAAGTTCTTTTCCCCCAGTTCCTTCTTTCCCTGTGGGTGAGAGGACCCCCCTGCAGGGCCACCCACTCTGGGGCAGCTCCCAAAGGTCCCCAGCTTGCAGTGAATGGGCACCAGGAGCTGTTTATCAGAGCCCGGGAGCCCATTGATCAAACGGAGCGTTAGCACAAAACGCAAAATCTTCATTAATTTTCAGAGGAGTGAAACAATTTTTTCCAACTTCTCTCATAAAATCATGAGGCTCCAGCTTCGAAGGCAGTTTCTGGAGCTGGATGGTGCCCATGCAGGATTCAGTGAGAATGAGATGCAGATGTACCTCGTGCTCGCCTCAGGCTGGGAGCTTGGCAGGGGGAGGTGACAAAGCCGCTGGTGGCACTGCCCCTCTCCACCCAAACTCTGCCCGTCCCAGGGGTGGGGATGCTCCCCTGAACCCCCAGGGCGAGGGACCCTGCAGGGGCTGCAGGGAGGGCTTTGCGTGGTTTAAAGGAAGCTGCACCACGTGGGGCTGCACAGAGCAGCGCGTGAGATCATCCCTCCTTCTGCAAAATTGATGCTGTGCCCATTTATCACCTCCTACATTCGCACTCAGCTCGTTCCATTTGCCTTTTCTTACTCTTCAGATGTGCATTTTGCACCATTCAAGAGCTGCAGCACTGGGGAAAATGAATAGACATTTCAGTAAATCCCAAGAGTTTAACTCACAGCCTTGAACCCAGGGGATGGAAGAGGAGAAGGAAAACGGGGATCAAACCCTGTGGTTGTGTAAATTGATATCTTTGGAGCTGGAGATGCTCCATTTTCCTCCTGCCTAAGAAGCGCAGGGATTTATCTGCAGAAACCAATGGAGTTTGGTCGAAGTAAAAATGGAAACAGCCTGTCTGAGTTATAAATGGCACTTGGGTAAAAATCATGAGGAATGAAGCTCCTGCCACGAGGAGCCAGGGGAAAGGAGTCTGAGAAGTGGAGAATGGGGAGCAGCCATGGCTCTGCCATAACACAGATTTAACCTATGGGAAGTTTATTGAACAATAATCCATTTCTTATTGTTTCCTAAAACCCCAGCAGGTTTTTCTGGAGACCATTTCCAGTCCTGGCACACCTGTGTGGATGCTCCTGGCACTGCAGGCGCAGAGCTGCTCCCTGAGGGCCCTCTGCCAGCCCTGTCCCCATCCCTCCGAGTGCTGCTGCCACAGCAGGGAGCAGGGGCCACTGGTCCGGGGAAATCCATGCTGGGAGGGCTGGGAGGGGTCACCCAGAGCAGCAAGGCAGCTGAGAAAGCTCTCGTGCTCTGTGTGGGACTGGGGTGGGTGTGAAGGGTGTGAGGTGGGGCAGGCTGTAAACCCCAGAGAGAGAGAACACAATAAACCCGGGGCAGGGGGCAGAGCAGGGCACGTCCCTGGGCTGGCCTCGGGCAGAGCAGCCTGGGCTGGGGTTACTCCTGCCCGCTGCAGCTCAGGGGAAGGGCTGGGTCCCCTCTCCTGGGGACTGGCACTGCGCTGTGCAGAGACGTAGGAAAGGTCCCAGGGGCTCCAGGGCAGCAGCACCAAGCTGCTCCTGCTTCCTTCTCCTCCTCCTCCTCCTCCTGCAGCTGCTTGGGGTCTGCAAGGGGAATAACCAGCTCTCTGGAAGCATCTAAGGGCTGTCCTAGCTGCTTCTGGAGAAAGGAGAACTGCCTGTCCAGGATGTAGGAATGGCTCCTTGTGCCTGCTCAAAGAAGAAACCTGCACAAGCTGGCACTGAAGGGTTTTTAGAGAAGAAATACATTTAGAAAAGACAAGTTCTGACTTTGATAGAGCTTCAGGTTAACAAAAAATAGCTGTTTACTTTTTTTTTAAAGGAAAGCCTGTTTAATTTGTGCTTCAATTATCTCCCCTCCTGTGAACACGCACAATTAGGAGCTTAAAGTCTATTCCCTACCACACTGCTTAATTATGGATGGAAGGTGTTAAGCTAATTAAAGAATGATTGCAGTTACCTGCCAGATCTGCCTCAGCAGCTGAACGTGTCCTGTTCCTTCAGCCCAGCGTGGGATGGAGCCTGGCCGTGGTGGCCAAGGGCCCCTGGCCCTGCAGAGCCCCTCGGGCCCCCCATCCTCCTGAGCCCCCAGAGCCCTGCTCTGTGCCACGGCTGCTCTGGCTCCCAGACGCAGCAAAGGCTTGCCTGAGGAGTGGGATTCCATATTTCAGGTTGCAGCAAGGCTCTGCAGGCCCCAGCCCTGCTCCCAGCACAGCCCTCTGCCTGCGTGGCTGTCCCCAAACCCTGGGACACTCAGGCAGGGTCACGTTCACCCAAACCTGCCTCTTCTGAACCCAAAAGCAGCTGCCCAGAGGGGGATCCTGCTCCAGGGTCACCACAAATGTCGTATGGGCTCTGAGGGTACAATAACTGAGGTGGCAGCTCTGTTTTGTTTCGTTCCCCCTCCGAGTGAGTCCTTATTTATAATTTTGCCATCAGTAATTATGGCATCTCAAAGTATACTGAATATCAGGAAGAGAATAGGGTTTTATTTTATCTGAGTAGAGCAATGCAAGGCACATTCCTGTTCTGGCATTGAGGCAGTTGGGATCTTGCTCTGACAGGCTCTTGTGCACCTCGAAGGGATTGTGTTTCTGCTGCTCCCCTTGATAATTTCACTGGGTGCCTCCCACCTCCACTTCCACAGCCATTCCCAAAGTGGAAAGCTTTCCCTGCTCCCCTGGGACTGTGTCTGCCTTCCCAGGGAGGGAAAACCCCTGGAGCCAGGGGCAAGCCCGGAACAGGAACAGGGGCATCCATGGGGAGAAAATGGGTCAAGTGTGTGAAAGGCACCTCCACGCTGGGGAAGCCATAATGCAGTGAATAGGACTTTAAAAAAATGTATTTCATTAAAGGGTTCCCAGTAATTTTGATTTGTGCTCAGAACTGGAGGGCTGTGATGGGTGCAGTCTACGCTGTCAGACACGACTCTGTTGAAGGTTTGCCCATTTTATTGCTGGATCCTCACGTTGGAAAGGAACTTTCTGAAGGTGCTTTTGATACTTTGGGAAGAGGGGAAGGGAATTTGGTGTTCCTGTGGAGCAGGCAGGGAGGAGGCTGTTACTTCCAATAACTCTTGAAGCTGCAAGACTGCCACCCTTCAGGCTCTTGAGCACGTGCCTTGTCTCCATTACTTCCAAATACATGAAAGCAGTAATGAAAGAAAAAGTGGAATTCCTGTGATTGTTTGAAAGCTGCAGCCTCCAGGGGTGTTCTGAGGGGCTCTGCAGGGCTGGAGCCCCGTGGGGTGCTCGGGGTCCCAGACCACGGGCTCCATACTGAACCCCAGTGCCCAGCAAATAAAGAGCTGTCACCACTGCAGGAAATAATGTCTTGTTGTAGAGTATCTAAATACAAGTATAAGGGAGTGCAGTGAGATGATCCCTAAGGTCCCTTCCAACCCAAACCATTCTGGCATTCCAAGTCCTGCCTGAAGTGGGGAAACCTTTGGGGAAGGGGTTAAAGGGATGGTCCCAGCTGGGTGAGATCCCAGCTGGAGCCTTGCTGGGTTTCACTGCTGGTGACTGGAGGGAATGCAGGGTGTGGAGCCGTGGTCCCTGCGAGATGTGAGGGAGTCTCTGTTGTAGGAGCAGCTCTTAGCAACAGCCTCTCCAGGAGGGTTTATTTGAAGGTTTAGAGGTGGTTTTGTGTGCCCACATGAGGGGCAGTGATGCTGGTATATTTACATCCATGTGGGATGTCTCCTGTTTTTAAAAATGCTGACATTTCCAATGCTCCAGAACACTCAGTGTAAATGGAAACTCCATTTCCAGGGCTGACTGGAATTAATACCAGGATGTGATCAGACATTTGCTGCTACAAAAGCACATTTTGCCCAGCCTGCAATGAAAATGGCCCAGATATGGTTATCAGACATGAAAACAGAGCAAGAAGTTGCTAAGATAAAATCGACCTGAGGGGGCCCACAAAGCTGCTTCTGTTTGGGAAAAAAAACACCATTTCATCATCCTGTGGCAGTAAAAGTGGCATTTTTCAGTAACAGCTCTGAGCTGTGGTCTCCCTCCTCTGAAGGGAGGCAGAGCCTGCCCAGTGTGAGCCTGCCTGCAGAACCCAACACAGTTGTTGTTCAGAGCTCTGGTTAATGCAGAGTGGGTAATTGTCTGACCATTAAATTACTTGGCTTCTACTTAGTCCCCACTGGGGACTAATTTTAAATTCAATTAGCACAGAATTTAAGGGATATAGTTGAGGGATTCCAGAAAGCTGCAGAGATATGAAATCGTGTTTGATAAGATGCAGCCAGGAAAGGGAAGCTTTTAATCTCCATTTCAAGCTTTTAAACCAGGAGAAAAAGAGAAATCTTTCCAAAAGAGAAATTAAATTCTCTTTGAATACATGTGCACAAGTGAGATTCCTTTGTGTTAACGCACTGTAATTTCTACTTATTTTGTTCTTTCTGTCCAACTATTAATCAGCCAGAATGTGAACCAACCAAGAAAGCCTTTGGGAAGTGAAGTCACAGGGGAGTATTTGTAAGCTCACACATTGTTGGATTGTTCAGGTACTGGCTGAGACTTCAAAGTGTCAAACACCATTCCATTATTTTCACTCCATCGAAAGCAAGAGGGATGGGAAATCCCACGTGGTGCTTGGATGTCCAGAGGGCTGTGGATGCTGTGCTGTCCATATTATTTGTGCTGTCCACGTTTTTTCTATTTTGATGTCTGCGTCTATTTTTGGGAATAGAGCCCTATTTAAAATTTGTTTTAATTTAAAAAAATGTTTTTAATAGTACATTAAAAAAATCAAAAACCAAACCGCAGAATAATTACAATTCAAATTAAAACTTTTTAAAGGATGGCAAGTTTATTTTTCTTCACTTTTCTGGCACAAATCCATTCAGAAACAGAGCCTGACAACCCATCTTAATTTTGGATAATTACATTTTTGTGATTTCTAATTTGCTAATCTATAGTAATTCTCCAGTGATTTTTGAAAGGCAGAAGGGGGAGTATGGAAAGCTGATTTTTGATCAGACTTCTCCCTGCTATAATTAACTCCATCTAAAAAACCATAATTGATGCTTATATAGCTCCCCAATAGCATCTCTTGAATTGGAACACGCTGCATTGTAAACTGTGCTTTCTGCTCTGAAAGGATTGATTTGCAGCCACTACCAATCTGTTGCTAAGCACTCGGTGACGGCACACGCCGAAGTCCTCAAGGACAATACAGAACAGCCAGAATGTTTTTCTCAGTATCAAACCATTTTCCCCCTGTCTCCTGAAATATTGCATCAGTTGCTCCTTAATCAAAGCATAAAAAATGTTGCCAAGGCAATGCCAGGGCCGGTGCCGCCGCTCGCCGCAGCCGGGCTGGGCTGGGAGCTGCACATTCTGGGGTCTCAGGGAGCAGCAGGGGCCTGGGGGTCCTGGCACTGGAGCTTTGGCTCAGTGGGCTGCAGGGATGGTGCTGGGGGGTTGGTGGGGGCTTCACTTCTTTGGCTGAGAGAGGAGACCAAGCAGAAGGGTCAGGCAGGATCCTCTGGAAGGACCAGGCAGGATCCTTTGGAAGGATCAGGCAGGATCCTCTGGAAAAGCCAGGCAGGTTCCTCTGGAAAAGCCAGGCAGGTTCCTCTGGAAAAGCCAGGCAGGATCCTCTGGAAAAGCCAAGCAGGATCCTCTGGAAGGACCAGGCAGGATCCTCTGGAAAAGTCGGGCAGGATCCTCTGGAAAAGTCGGGCAGGATCCTCTGGAAAAGCCAGGCAGGTTCCTCTGGAAGGACCAGGCAGGATCCTCTGGAAAAGTTGGGCAGGATCCTCTGGAAGGACCAGGCAGGTTCCTCTGGAAGGACTGACTGTGTTCAGCAGCAATATCCATTCCAAACAGCCCAGAAACTGAATTCTTCCCCAGTCCTGCCGTTCCCTTGGGACCATGGGGCAGAGACAGTGGGAATGTGCATCTGCAGCAGGGACATGATTGTTGCACAGCAAAAAACCCCAAATAAAGCCCCNCAGGCAGGTTCCTCTGGAAGGACCAGGCAGGATCCTCTGGAAGGATCAGGCAGGATCCTCTGGAAAAGCCAGGCAGGATCCTCTGGAAGGACCAGGCAGGTTCCTCTGGAAGGACTGACTGTGTTCAGCAGCAATATCCATTCCAAACAGCCCAGAAACTGAATTCTTCCCCAGTCCTGCCGTTCCCTTGGGACCATGGGGCAGAGACAGTGGGAATGTGCATCTGCAGCAGGGACATGATTGTTGCACAGCAAAAAACCCCAAATAAAGCCCCAAACCAAACCCCTGTGCCCATCCATCTGTGCACTTTATTTATGTACAGATGCATATTAAAAACCAATCCTTAAAAAGAGATCCTCAACCATTAGGTCAGGAAAGGCTGCGAATGCTGAACTCTCTGCTTGCCTGTTCTGCTTTCTTAGGAGGTTTTAATAAAAAGGCAGAGAATGCCAGCTGAGCTGGCACATCTGACATTTTGATAACCTCGTCAATAAAAGTTTTTTATTTTAAGCAGCTGCAGAACTTTGCCTTATTGTTTAGCAGTCTGCTCATTCTATTCCTGTCTTGTTGGTAACAGTAAAGGGATGATGAGTAACGCTGGCAATCAATAGAAAGGCATGTTTCTTCCTCTATGACCATGAGCCCAACTCTTCAAATTGCATCTTCAGATTCCAGGGTCTTTATTTCATCATAAATAGATACACACGGGGAAAAAAAAAAAATCTAAGTTTCTAGATGGTTTTATGAATGTTTGTTCCCAAGATTTTACTCTTCTGGACCAATTTGAATTCTTTCAAAAGCAAAGCACAATATTTGTTCCAAGCAGAGGACAAGCTTTTAAGCTCCATTACCAACATCTGATGGACAAGTGACCACTGAGTGAACTTCCGTCAGTGCTCCACCCTGAGCCAGGCTCTGCTGAGGAGAGGGAAGAGCTCCTCTCTGGCCTCTTCTGGCTGAGTGCTGTGAGGAGACTTGAGGGTGAATCTGTGGTTAAAATTACTATGGCTGCAAAAGTCAAAATGAAACTAAAGGCTGCTCTCATCAACACTTAAATTAAGTCTGAGTGTTGAGTGGGTGAAACTGCAGCTGGGAGCACAGAAACAGAGGTTCCTGAGCCACCAACAGATCTCAGCTCTCCCATGGCTATACATGGTTATATCTATTTCATGGGTATACACGTGGAATGTATCCCCCCAGAGCAAAATCTGAATTATTGCTTAAAAGCATTATCTTCTGCCTTCTGAAAATAATTTTTCCCTTATAAAATTTCATCAAAGACCACACCAAACAGGACATTTGGAGTGACACAGGTGACACTGGGCACACCTGGGTAAATCTCTGAGGCAGGGCACAC